>PYHX02000494.1:31554585-32154585 GCA_004302925.2 Cochliomyia hominivorax
TTTGGACATAATTCATAACTCAAGTATGATTGTAATACAGCCATGTTATGGTTAATAACATTCGAGTATCGTGGTTCATAATATGATTGTGTCATAATCTTCATAGTTTGATACATCCATATTAATTGTGGTGCGATATCTATGATACGCAGTCTACAAAATATGGTTACCGTCATCATGTTTCCTCTGAGTGTAACAATTTTTATAAATCAAAAAAATCTTCTATAGATTTTTTTGTATTTTACAGATTATTTCACATATCGGTCAATATCTATTTTCCTTCAGATACGATTCTTGCAGAACATGGTGAACTAACATTTATCATAAACTATTTTAAATCGTACCAAGTTGTTTATATCAGATCATAACATTTGTAGCTCACACTTTAAAAATCCACAGACAAAAAAGTACAAGAACAAGTAAAACTGACAAAAAATAACGTTAAAAAAAACAAGTTACATTAACGGCCCTGGCACAATGCAGTACAAACCAAATGAACGAAACCAAACCATACAAATGTTACTTCCCTCTCCCAAAACGGATAGAGTGTTGTCTACCACTAAGATAATTTTTACCATGTGACACATAGAAATATATGTGAGCGTGTGTGTGTTTGTTTACTGATAAAGAGTACAGTAACAACAATATGACAAACCTGTAATACAAATAACGGGCGTTCAAAAAAAAATCCACCCTCAAAATAATAAAACATTACAAAAAACACATACACACACACTCACACAGTAACTCATACAATTGAAAATCATATAAACAGACAGACGAAAGAATGGACAGACAGATAGAGATATTAAATAAGTGGAGTAAAATAGAATAAGAGTAGAATTTAAGAATTGTTGTTGTTGTTGTTGTTGTTGTTTTGTTCTTGTTAAATAGATATTTTTACATCACTCGTTTCGAGTCGAGTCATTGTTTGTATTTTTATAATTTTCTTTTCAATATTTTTTTGAATTGTTAGTTAAGCAAAAAAGAAAAAAGAAACACAAAATAAAGAGAAAAAGGAAAAGAAGTAAAATGCCAATCTCAATTTATAAAAATGTCGTTAAAATGAAAAACAAACAAATTGAAAGAAGGAAAATACGATAACAAAAAGCACAACTCAGTTCTTGGGTGTAGAACTGAATACGCCAACAACAGTAAACACGAAAATGTTAATAAAAAAAAGAACTAAATTGTTTGATTTTCCTAACGCCACCACCATTCCGAACGCCCACAATATTTTTCGAAACAGTTGAACATCTCACACTCTGTTAACGATTTAATTCTTATAAAGCAGATTTTATTTTTGTTCGACAAAGTTAAGTTAGAGCTACATTGACTTATTATTCCTTTCATTAGAAGTACATTGACTCGTAAAATATTTGAACCGTTAATTTCGAAATTTTCATTAATATTCAATTTATTCAAGTCTGATCCTTTGCTAGTTTGTTTTACATAATTCGATGTTAGGATCCTTAATTTAAGAGACATGAGAAAGTATTCAACTAATTTCTTTTCAAACTCAACAGCATTTTCCTTGATTTCTCAGTATTTTAAAGGCTCTCAACTTTGTTAGTATTGATATACATACATTCATACATACATACATACATACATACATACATACAATTAGTCTGAAAATCCTGATACTTGAAAGTAATATTATCATGAAGAAATTGGGAATTTACTCAAAAGGAACAATTTCCCACTCGATGAATCTGGAACATACTTTTTTCACAACCTATACAGTTTTTCCCATATCATTGTCCCATATCTAGGACCTTTCAAATATTCTAATAAACATCAAGCTTTCAGTCCGATATTTATTTGCTTGAGTGCTTGACAAAGTTAAACATCAAAATAAATTCTAAAATAATTTTTGGAAATAATTCTGAGACTTGGGAACCATTGGAGATATCTTCACAAAATTATTATAATTAAAGTTACTGACCCCTTTATTTAGAAATCTCGAGTATATCGTTTGATTGAATATTGGACAAAAACTCACCTCTTCCAGTTTCGGAGATTTTTAAATCGAAATAAATTTTTTATCAGATTTTAACAATGATTTTTCTTAGTTTCTTTAACTTTGTCGGATCTCCACGGCTACAAAATTTTTAACTGTGTATCAGATTCTTTCAAAACTTTTAAATTATATTTTGCTGAAAGAATCTTTCAGATAAATGAAGTCGTTAAATTTTTATATTAATCTGAAGTAAGAATTTTTTTTATTCTGATCCGAACTTGGCATTTTTTCCCTAAGAAATCTTAGGAAATGAAAGTAAAGTAAATTCGTATGAGTTTAGGACAAGATCTGCCCACAAGCTCTATAAAAAGTTTCTTAATTTTCAAAAAAATCTACATTTTTTTCTTAAGCTCTCAAATCGAAAAGTTGAAATAATCTCTTGATAAAATAGTTGTAAGAGTAAAGTAAATACAAGTACTTTTAGGCCGACGCCCTTTATAATGACACAATAATAATTTTATTGAAAAAAGAAAATGTCTTAGACATGTATGGTTAAAGGAGGATATTTCTTACGTTTTTGATAGACCAGCATTTTCAAGGAATACACATATTTATTTGGACCTGCTTTAAAAACAACGCAAAATTGTTTTTTTTTAATGTGTTACGGCTTCTTACTGAAGCCTTTAAAAATTTTTTTATTATATCAACAGTTTAATTTTAATTTCATTTTTTTAAACCGTAAACATGTTTAAATTGTAATAAAACTATTTTTATCAGATTAATATATAATTTTAAAATTTTCCTGTTCAATATTTAAATTTATTGAAAGTGGAATCGTGTTTCAATCAATTTATTTCAATTTATTTATTTGATTAATAAACATTTGAGGAAACGTGAAATGCGGCAAAACCATAATATTGTCAATAACATGGTTTGAAATCATAATATGATTGTGGCCCCATCACATTGTGGTTGTTCAGTCAAACATATTGCAATAACTATAACAAAAATAACAATTATGATAACCGTAAACATCTTTTGTGTTTGCATGAAAACAATACCGTTAAAATAGTCCTCAGTGTCTCAAGTTTTTCAAAGAGTATAAAAACACGTCTACTTAAGTATTTCTTACATTTTATTCTTATTAGACAGAAAAACTTTATTTTTTTCTACTTTTATAGCACAAGTTTGCTATAAACAGTAGCAAGTAAATGAAAAGAATTTTGAAACTAAAGTTTGTCGACTTGAACTCACGCGTAGTACTTCATACTCAAAACTTTATACCCGCATAGAAGAAGAAGAAGAAAAATTTACTTTTAATATAAGAGAATGTAGGTGGCATAAAAGCATACAAACACACACACACATAAACAAATAACTTTTCTGAAATATCACTTCAAAAAGGTACTTAGAAAACGTGGCGGTTGGAGGAAAAAGAGTATTTATACCCACGTGTCATTATTTTGGTTCAAGTTATGGTTATGATCGGTCCATTTTTTCAGGTCCCATTCAATTGTCCCCCCCCCGGAATGGGGGTTTTTAAACGATTTTAACTAAATTTTGTAAAACTAAGTCTTATTTCATTCTAGAAGGATGTGCCAAATTACTCGTATAATAATCGGTCCATTATTTCTTTTAGATCTCATACAATCAAATAGCATATATACGTGGGATTTGTAAAAATATTTAGCCAAATAAGAGATAAATATAAGCAAAAACTGCTGTACGAAATTAAGCAAGGAAAACAAATTATACGAGGGTCGTTCATAAATTTTTCAAAGAAGACATTTACAGTCAACGTGATGGTGTAGGGTATTAAATAGTTGGGCATGACCGACTATAACATTTTTACTTGTGTGATTTCAAAATGTGTGAAATGTTTATTTGCAGCTGAATTTTATTTCGTTTCACTAAAAAATTCTCAAAATTTGTGATATGAAATTTTGTAAAATGTTTGTTCGTTTCTCAACTTAGATAAGTATGTGTGTGAAGATAAATTTTAAAATTTGATCCTAGACACAAACCTTTTCACTTAACAGAGCTCTGTTAACCAATTAACAGAGCTCTGTTAACGGTTTAACAGAGCTCTGCACAATCAGAATACTGACAAAAAACAAGGATTTCGGGAAAACGGGACAACATGGGCGGATGAATCCAAGTGGAAATGGTGGCCAATACCTCCAGTTATCACACCCCATAGCCAGAATATTTAACAGAGCGAGTTTTCATATCAAATTTTGAAAAAAATGTTAAACTTAAAATCTCAAAGGATAATCAAGGATTCCACGAAAACGGGACAACATGGGCGGATGAATCCAAGTGGAAATGGTGGCCAATACCTCCAGTTATCACACCCCATAGCCAGAATATTTAACAGAGCGAGTTTTCATATCAAATTTTGAAAAAAATGTTAAACTTAAAATCTCAAAGGATAATCAAGGATTCCACGAAAACGGGACAACATGGGCGGATGAATCCAAGTGGAAATGGTGGCCAATACCTCCAGTTATCACACCCCATAGCCAGAATATTTAACAGAGCGAGTTTTCATAGCAAATTTTGAAAAAATGTTAAACTTAAAATCTCAAAGGATAATCAAGGATTCCACGAAAACGGGACAACATGGGCGGATGAATCCAAGTGGAAATGGTGGCCAATACCTCCAGTTATCACACCCCATAGCCAGAATATTTAACAGAGCGAGTTTTCATAGCAAATTTTGAAAAAATGTTAAACTTAAAATCTCAAAGGATAATCAAGGATTCCACGAAAACGGGTCAACATGGGCGGATGAATCCAAGTGGAAATGGTGGCCAATACCTCCAGTTATCACACCCCATAGCCAGAATATTTAACAGAGCGAGTTTTCATATCAAATTTTGAAAAAATTTAAACTTAAAATCTCAAAGGATAATCAAGGATTCCACGAAAACGGGACAACATGGGCAGATGAATCCAAGTGGAAATGGTGGCCAATACCTCCAGTTATCACACCCCATAGCCAGAATATTTAACAGAGCGAGTTTTCATAGCAAATTTTGAAAAAATGTTAAACTTAAAATCTCAAAGGATAATCAAGGATTCCACGAAAACGGGACAACATGGGCGGATGAATCCAAGTGGAAATGGTGGCCAATACCTCCAGTTATCACACCCCATAGCCAGAATATTTAACAGAGCGAGTTTTCATAGCAAATTTTGAAAAAATGTTAAACCTCAAATCTCAAAGGATAATCAAGGATTCCACGAAAACGGGACAACATGGGCGGATGAATCCAAGTGGAAATGGTGGCCAATACCTCCAGTTATCACACCCCATAGCCAGAATATTTAACAGAGCGAGTTTTCATATCAAATTTTGAAAAAAATTTAAACTTAAAATCTCAAAGGATAATCAAGGATTCCACGAAAACGGGACAACATGGGCGGATGAATCCAAGTGTAAATGGTGGCCAATACCTTCAGTTATCACACCCCATAGCCAGAATATTTAACAGAGCGAGTTTTCATAGCAAATTTTGAAAAAATTTAAATTTAAAATCTCAAAGGATAATCAAGGATTCCACGAAAACGGGACAACATGGGCGGATAAATCCAAGTGGAAATGGTGGCTAATACCTCCAGTTATCACACCCCATAGCCAGAATATTTAACAGAGCGAGTTTTCATAGCAAATTTTGAAAAAATGTTAAACTTAAAATCTCAAAGGATAATCAAGGATTCCACGAAAACGGGACAACATGGGCGGACGAATCCAAGTGGAAATGGTGGCTAATACCTCCAGTTATCACACCCCATAGCCAGAACATTTAACAGAGCGAGTTTTCATATCAAATTTTGAAAAAAATGTTAAACCTAAAATCTCAAAGGATAATCAAGGATTCCACGAAACGGCCACAACATGGCGGATGAATCCAAGTGGAAATGGTGGCCAATGCCTCCAGTTATCACACCCCATAGCCAGAATATTTAACAGAGCGAGTTTTCATATCAAATTTTGAAAAAAAATGTTAAACTTAAAATCTCAAAGGATAATCAAGGATTCCACGAAAACGGGACAACATGGGCGGATGAATCCAAGTGGAAATGGTGGCCAATACCTCCAGTTATCACACCCCATAGCCAGAATATTTAACAGAGCGAGTTTTCATAGCAAATTTTGAAAAAATGTTAAACTTAAAATCTCAAAGGATAATCAAGGATTCCACGAAAACGGGACAACATGGGCGGACGAATCCAAGTGGAAATGGTGGCTAATACTCCAGTTATCACACCCCATAGCCAGAACATTTAACAGAGCGAGTTTTCATATCAAATTTTGAAAAAATGTTAAACTAAAATCTCAAAGGATAATCAAGGATTCCACGAAAACGGGACAACATGGGCGGATGAATCCAAGTGGAAATGGTGGCCAATACCTCCAGTTATCACACCCCATAGCCAGAATATTTAACAGAGCGAGTTTTCATATCAAATTTTGAAAAAAATGTTAAACTTAAAATCTCAAAGGATAATCAAGGATTCCACGAAAACGGGACAACATGGGCGGATGAATCCAAGTGGAAAATGGTGGCCAATACCTCCAGTTATCACACCATAGCCAGAATATTTAACAGAGCGAGTTTTCATACCAAAATTTTGAAAATTTAAACTTAAAATCTCAAGGTAATAATCGAAGGATCCATTTAAGAATCATACCAAGTGGAAAATGAACTTCTAAATACCAATAAACTAACAAAGGATATTCATACCAAGAGATAGAATCAGAGATTATTAAGTACATAAAAGCAGTCTTTACAGGATACATGAAAATGGTCAAAATTAGAAATTTCCATGAAATCTCAAAGGATGACATTATTAATCCGATCGAGAATTTTCGAGAAAGCAAACGATTTAACATCATGAAAGCAGAAAATCTATAAATATTCAAAGGAAAATGTTGTGAAATAGATAGTCAACATGGAGGCACGAATACACATGGACCAGTGTACGAATACAGTTAATCAATCAGAGCGCAGAAGCTAAATTTAACATATAGCAATTCAAAATTGTAAGATTAAAAATGTTAAAAATCTCAAAGGATAATCAAGGAGTTCACGAAAACGGGAAGACAACATGGCGGACGAATCCAAGTGGAAATGGTGGCAATAATACCTCAGTTATCACACCCCCATAGCCAGAACATTTAACAGAGCGAGTTTTCATATCAAATTTTGAAAAAAATGTTAAACCTAAAATCTCAAAGGATAATCAAGGATTCCACGAAAACGGGACAACATGGGCGGATGAATCCAAGTGGAAATGGTGGCCAATGCCTCCAGTTATCACACCCCATAGCCAGAATATTTAACAGAGCGAGTTTTCATATCAAATTTTGAAAAAATGTTAAACTTAAAATCTCAAAGGATAATCAAGGATTCCACGAAAATGGGACAACATGGGCGGATGAATCCAAGTGGAAATGGTGGCCAATACCTCCAGTTATCACACCCCATAGCCAGAATATTTAACAGAGCGAGTTTTCATACCAAATTTTGAAAAAAATGTTAAACTTAAAATCTCAAAGGATAATCAAGGATTCCACGAAATGGGACAACATGGGCGGATGAATCCAAGTGGAAATGGTGGCCAATACCTCCAGTTATCACACCCCATAGCCAGAATATTTAACAGAGCGAGTTTTCATACCAAATTTTGAAAAAATGTTAAACTTAAAATCTCAAATATGGAAGAGTAATCCGGGATTCCATTAAGACATTACAATATGAAAGGATATACTTAACGGAATGAGCCTGGTGAATACCGCCTTCTCCTACACCTGACCTGAGATAAAACATCGGATGTTGCCATTTTCGAATGTAGTCCATCGTTCTAAGCAACTTGTGCTCTTCCAAGCTCAGAGCAAAATTTTAATTTTGAAATGATCTTTATTTTTACTCTTATTTAGAGAAGATTAAAAAATATAAAACTCTTTTTTCGATTAAAATTTTAATTTTTGTTTATAGATTATATTACTCTTCCTTCAGCTAAGAGTAAAAAAGATGATTATTTCTTTACTCCTCAAAATTGCGAAATTGTTGAGAAGAAATCAAAAGAAGAAAAAAAATGTGCTTGCATATATAAACAAGCACACAAAAAATCTTGCAGCAATTTATCTTATTGTTGTTGTTTTATTCTAAAAATGTAATAACAACAAGTAAGAAGGCTATATTCGGCTATGCCGAATCTTCAATACTCTCCACCACAAATTCGTGTAAAGTTAATACGTTAGGTTCCATAGATACACATACACCCACAAATGTATATAGTATATAACACAATACTAAATTAGTCATAAAATTAGTTACAATTTTGGCTGAAAAATTTTTCTACTGAACTGCCTTTTTTCTTTTTGGATATGAGCAGACAGAGAGATCGACGAAAATCGACTGAGATTTTGATTTGAAGTCATGAATATATATATTGTGGGGTCTTAAATAATTCATTCTTAGCGTTACACACAGAATGACAAAGTTAATATTCTCTCTCTACCACTTGTACTGTGGAGCGTATAAAAACAAAAAATATGCTTGTTATAAGTTCAAAACTGTTTTCCGGGAAGGAGTCCTATATGGGAGCTACAGCAAAATTTAGACCAAGATTGTTCATATTTATAATATACTTTGATTATAGTTAGAAAAATTATTGTGCTAAATTTTAATTTAAATGTTTTATCTTTATTTAAATGTGGACCGATATAGGGCAAATTAATATAATATCTTCAGAACAGTTAGCAAAATAATAGTGCGAATTTCAATAGAATTGGTCTTTATATACACGTTTTATAAGATGAAAACTGTTTTCGGTGAGGGGCCTGATATGGGAGCTACATCAAAATATAAACCGAGATTGTTCTAACTAAAAATATACAATAAAAATAGTTAAAAAATACATTGTACCGAGTTCCAATGAAATTAGTGTTTATTTGATTGTTTTATAGGCTCAAACCGGTTTTCCGGTTTAAAATAGTTAAAAAATTGATTTTGCCAAATTTCAAAAGAACTAGTTCAAATTTAAAAGTTTTATAAGCTATAAATCATATTATGGGAAGGGTCCTTATATGGGAGTTGGGTCAATTAATGATCCCAGAACAATATGACTTCTTTGGATTTATTATTGTATCAAAATAAGTATATGTAACAAATTTCAGTAAATTATCTTAAAATTGCGGCCCATATGACACAAAGAGTTTGTGGTGTATCAATTATAGCTTATAACTTTTTTCCTTTTAATCAGATTTTGTTGAAGCACGTGAAATTGTATGCTAAAATTAATTTTTCGTTTAAGTCCAATTACATTTTTAGAAGAAATTATAAGAGTTCATTTTCGAAATTTTGAGGTTGTTTCAGATATCGGTCTATAATTTCCTTGCTTATGAATCGATATAGCTGGTTTTAAATAGCAAACTGCTTAGGACAATAACAAACAATTTGGCCAAGTTTTATTGAATTCGGACAACTATTCTAGGCGGTAGAATGTTTCCAACAGACAGACAGACGGACTTACCACCACAAGTGGTAATGAGAGTATATTAACTATGGCATTCCGTGTGTAAAGCCTAGGAGGAATCATCTCAGACAGAATTCTTACGCCTACAATAATTCTCCGAATTCAGCGAAATTTGGCCACGCTGTCTGTTATTGTCTTAAACAGTTTCATATATAAAACCAGCTATATTAGTTCATACACAAAAAAGTTAAAGACCGATGTCTGTGATAACCTCTTCGAAAAAGAACTATTGTTTTTTTCTTTTTATACCCTCCACCACCACAAGTGGTGAGGGTATATTAAGTTTGTCATTCTGTATGTAACGCCAAGAAGGAATCATCTCAGACCCAACAATGTATATATATTATTGCATCAAATCAAAAACTGAGTCGATTTAGCTATATCCGTCTGTCTGTCTGTTGGAAACATTCTCACGCCTAGAATAATTGACCAAATTCGATAAAACTTGGCCACATTGTTTGTTATTGTCCTAAGCAGTTTGCTATTTAAAACCAGCTATATCGGTTTATAAGCAAGGAAGTTATAGATCGATATCTGAAACAACCTCAAAATTTCGAAAATCAACTCTTATAATTTTTTCTAAAAATGTAATTGGACTTAAACGAAAAATTAATTTTAGCATACAACTGCACGTGCTTCATCATCGTGCAAAAAATTATCAAAATCTGATTAACCGGAAAAAAGTTATAATATGCTATAATATGCAAAATTTTGATACACCCCAAACTCTTTGTGCCATATGGGCCGCAATTCTTAAGATAATTTACTGAAATTTGTCACAACTAATTTTTTAACCATTCTCAATATATGTTATAAATTTTATTAATATTGGTCCATATTTTGATATAGCTCCCATATAATGCCTCTTCCCGGAATATGATTTATAGCGTATAACACTTTAAGATTTGAACCAATTCTATTGAAATTTGACACAGTTAATTTTCTAGCTATTTTTAATATATATTATAAATTTTATTAACATGGGTCCATATTTTGATATAGCTCCCATATAATGCCCTTCCCGGAATATGATTTATAGCTTATAACACTTTTAAATTTGAACCATTTCTATTGAAATTTGGCATAATTAATTTTTTAACTATTTTAAATATGTGTTATAAATTTTGTTAACATGGGTCTATGTTTTGATATAGCTCCCATATAAGGCCCTTTCCTGGAATATGATTTATAGCTTATAAAACTTTTAAATTTGAACTAATTCTTTTGAAATTTTGCACAATTATTGTTTTAACTATTTTAAATATATATTATGAATTTTATTACCATGGGTCTATATTTTGATATAGCTCCCATATAAGGCCCTTTCCCGGAATATGATTTATAGCTCATAAAACTCTTAAATTGGAACCAATTCTATTGAAATTTGACACAGTTAATTTTCTACTTATTTTAAATATATGTTATAAATTTTATTAACATATAAATATGTGTTATAAATTTTGTTAACATGGGTCCATATTTTGATATAGCTCCATTATAACGCCCCTTCCCGAGTAAATAAAGACCAATTCTATTGAATGTCGACACATTTATTTTGCTAACTGTTCTGAAGATATTATATTAATTTGCCCTATATCGGTCCAAATTTTCCTATAACGGGATTTCCCGGAAAACGGATTAGAGTTTATAAAACATTTAAATAAAGATCAATTCCATTAAAATTTAGCACAATGATTTTTCTAACTATAATCAAAGTATATTATAAATATAAACAATCTTGGTCCGAATTTTGCTGTAGCTCCCATATAAGGCCCTTTCCCGGAAAATTGTTTTGAGCTTATAACAAGCATATTTTTGTTTTTATACGCTCCACAGTACAAGTGGTAGAGAGAGAATATTAACTTTGTCATTCTGTGTGTAACGCTAAGAATGAATTATTTCAGACCCCATAATGTATATATTCTTGCATCAATTCAAAATCTCAGTCGATTTTCGTGATAACGTTTGTAAATACTGATTTTTTGTTGATGATAGGTTCCACCGAAAAACATGTTAAAGCCTACGTCGCTCACATTATTTTTCATTACTCTCCAAAATTATTTTAAATTGATCATTTATATATGAATGTATAAAACATAAAAATTACATATAAACTTATTTTTAAAAAAATAGGTTCACAATTATTATAGTGTATTACATAGTCGTTTTTAGTCATTCCAATATATTTGTTTACTTGTTAAAGTAACGTATTTTACAGTTATAAAATGTTGTTATCTATTAATAACATTAGTCTGTAAATTATATGGCGTCTTCAATAACATGTATTTTATTTAACATAAGAAACAAATTTTATCTTAAACCTTACAGCGCTAACATTTTTATAATATAAAGGTAATGGTAAACGAAATTTAAACAAAAATCTAATTACAAAAATTTTGTGAGAGAAATCTTCCACAAAGAGAAGGACAACTTTAATAATTTATTTCATATGTTTTTCTTACATTTAAATATTGTTATAATAATTCTGAAACTTTGGAATTTCTTAACATAATTAAATTAAATTTCATATGGAAACCATTTAAATGTATTCTAATTTATTTTGAGAAGCAGTTGTTCCGAACACAAGATCAAAGTTGGTCATATCATCTTACCAAAATTTTCGATGTTTGTGTTGCACTTGTATTAAAATTTGCTTTATATGGCCCCTGATCCTACAAGTCCTATATTTTTTCAATAATGGTGTTTCAAGTAGCACAATAGCTGCAAAATTTTAAGACTTTCGCTGTAATAGCTCTTTACATATTCGATACTCAATATTTGCTTCTTATGGGGGGGGGGGTATCCCTCCCCCTGGTCGCATCGACATGTTTTATAGCCTATGTTACTTTCATGTATATTAGGATAATTAAGTGAAAATTTTATGTATACAAACATACTTGCATACAAATATATACACTTCCTATTTTATATATATAGACCACTAAAAATCATAAAAACATATTTATGAATGGATCCATCATTTTTCATGCTTAGGCAGTGGTGTAGGGAATTGTGTACCCGGTCTTATCCGACAATTAATTAGTTGGATTATTTAAAAAATACATATTTTCACCTCAAAATTATTTTTTAATATATTTTTAAATAATAAGAAAGAATTCCTAACACAAATGTCAAAACTAATATTTAACAATTCATATCTACATATGTTTTCTATAAGTAAAAATATCCGTGATTAACCAAATCTTTAATAACATTATTGAAATAAGTCAGTTAAAATGCCACACAGCTCATATTATACTAAAATTTAGGATTTTTCATACTGTTCCATTTTCCTAAAATCATTGATTATAATTTAGTATGTTCATTTCAATAGAAAAATCAATCAAACACATTCTGTTAAATACCCTGGTTATTGATTATAATCAATGAACCCATTTTCCACCATTTCCACTTGTCCCGTTTTCGTGGAATCCTTGATTATCCTTTGAGATTTTAAGTTTAAATTTTTTCAAAATTTGGTATGAAAACTCGCTCTGTTAAATATTCTGGCTATGGGGTGTGATAACTGGAGGTATTGGCCACCATTTCCACTTGGATTCATCCGCCCATGTTGTCCCGTTTTCGTGGAATCCTTGATTATCCTTTGAGATTTTAAATTTAAATTTTTTCAAAATTTGGTATGAAAACTCGCTCTGTTAAGTATTCTGGCTATGGGGTGTGATAACTGAAGGTATTGGCCGCCATTTCCACTTGGATTCATCCGCCCATGTTGTCCTGTTTTCGTGGAATCCTTGATTATACTTTGAGATTTTAAGTTTAACATTTTTTTCAAAATTTGATATGAAAACTCGCTCTGTTAAATATTCTGGCTATGGGGTGTGATAACTGGAGGTATTGGCCACCATTTCCACTAGGATTCATCCGCCCATGTTGTCCCGTTTTCGTGGAATCCTTGATTATCCTTTGAGATTTTAAATTTAATTTTTTCAAAATTTGGTATGAAAACTCGCTCTGTTAAGTATTCTGGCTATGGGGTGTGATAACTGAAGGTATTAGCCGCCATTTCCACTTGGATTCATCCGCCCATGTTGTCCTGTTTTCGTGGAATCCTTGATTATACTTTGAGATTTTAAGTTTAACATTTTTTTCAAAATTTGATATGAAAACTCGCTCTGTTAAATATTCTGGCTATGGGGTGTGATAACTGTAGGTATTGGCCACCATTTCCACTTGGAGTTATCCGCCCATGTTGTCCCGTTTTCGTGGAATCCTTGATTATCCTTTGAGATTTTAAGTTTAAATTTTTTCAAAATTTGGTATGAAAACTCGCTCTGTTAAATATTCTGGCTATGGGGTGTGATAACTGGAGGTATTGGCCACCATTTCCACTTGGATTCATCCGCCCATGTTGTCCCATTTTCGTGGAATCCTTGATTATCCTTTGAGATTTTAAGTTTAACATTTTTTTCAAAATTTGATATGAAAACTCGCTCTGTTAAATATTCTGGCTATGGGGTGTGATAACTGGAGGTATTGGCCACCATTTCCACTTGGATTCATCCGCCCATGTTGTCCCGTTTTCGTGGAATCCTCGATTATCCTTTGAGATTTGAGGTTTAACATTTTTTTCAAAATTTGATATGAAAACTCGCTCTGTTAAATATTCTGGCTATGGGGTGTGATAACTGGAGGTATTGGCCACCATTTCCACTTGGATTTATCCGCCCATGTTGTCCCGTTTTCGTGGAATCCTTGATTATCCTTTGAGATTTTAAGTTTAACATTTTTTTCAAAATTTGATATGAAAACTCGCTCTGTTAAATATTCTGGCTATGGGGTGTGATAACTGAGGTATTGGCCACCATTTCCACTTGGATTTATCCGCCCATGTTGTCCCGTTTTCGTGGAATCCTTGATTATCCTTTGAGATTTTAAGTTTAAATTTTTTCAAAATTTGATATGAAAACTCGCTCTGTTAAATATTCTGGCTATGGGGTGTGATAACTGGAGGTATTAGCCACCATTTCCACTTGGATTCATCCGCCCATGTTGTCCCGTTTTCGTGGAATCCTTGATTATCCTTTGAGATTTTAAGTTTGAATTTTTTCAAAATTTGCTATGAAAACTCGCTCTGTTAAATATTCTGGCTATGGGGTGTGATAACTGGAGGTATTGGCCACCATTTCCACTTGTATTCATCCGCCCATGTTGTCCCGTTTTCGTGGAATCCTTGATTATCCTTTGAGATTTTAAATTTAAATTTTTTCAAAATTTGCTATGAAAACTCGCTCTGTTAAATATTCTGGCTATGGGGTGTGATAACTGGAGGTATTGGCCACCATTTCCACTTGGATTCATCCGCCCATGTTGTCCCGTTTTCGTGGAATCCTTGATTATCCTTTGAGATTTTAGGTTTAACATTTTTTTCAAAATTTGCTATGAAAACTCGCTCTGTTAAATATTCTGGCTATGGGGTGTGATAACTGGAGGCATTGGCCACCATTTCCACTTGGATTCATCCGCCCATGTTGTCCCGTTTTCGTGGAATCCTTGATTATCCTTTGAGATTTTAGCTTTAACATTTTTTTCAAAATTTGATATGAAAACTCGCTCTGTTAAATATTCTGGCTATGGGGTGTGATAACTGGAGATATTAGCCACCATTTCCACTTGGATTTGTCCGCCCATGTTGTCCCGTTTTCGTGGAATCCTTGATTATCCTTTGAGATTTTAAGTTTAACATTTTTTCAAAATTTGCTATGAAAACTCGCTCTGTTAAATATTCTGGCTATGGGGTGTGATAACTGGAGGTATTAGCCACCATTTCCACTTGGATTTATCTGCCCATGTTGTCCCGTTTTCGTGGAATCCTTGATTATCCTTTGAGATTTTAAATTTAAATTTTTTCAAAATTTGCTATGAAAACTCGCTCTGTTAAATATTCTGGCTATGGGGTGTGATAACTGAAGGTATTGGCCGCCATTTCCACTTGGAGTCATCCGCCCATGTTGTCCCGTTTTCGTGGAATCCTTGATTATCCTTTGAGATTTTAAGTTTAACATTTTTTTCAAAATTTGGTATGAAAACTCGCTCTGTTAAATATTCTGGCTATGGGGTGTGATAACTGGAGGTATTGGCCACCATTTCCACTTGGATTCATCCGCCCATGTTGTCCCGTTTTCGTGGAATCCTTGATTATCCTTTGAGATTTTAAGTTTAACATTTTTTCAAAATTTGCTATGAAAACTCACTCTGTTAAATATTCTGGCTATAGGGCGTGATAACTGGAGGTATTGGTCACCATTTCCACTTGGATTCATCCGCCCATGTTGTCCCGTTTTCGTGGAATCCTTGATTATCCTTTGAGATTTTAAGTTTAATTTTTTTCAAAATTTGGTATGAAAACTCGCTCTGTTAAATATTCTGGCTATGGGGTGTGATAACTGGAGGTATTGGCCACCATTTCCACTTGGATTCATCCGCCCATGTTGTCCCGTTTTCGTGGAATCCTTGATTATCCTTTGAGATTTTAAGTTTAACATTTTTTTCAAAATTTGGTATGAAAACTCGCTCTGTTAAATATTCTGGCTATGGGGTGTGATAACTGGAGGTATTGGCCACCATTTCCACTTGGATTCATCCGCCCATGTTGTCCCGTTTTCGTGGAATCCTTGATTATCCTTTGAGATTTTAAGTTTAACATTTTTTCAAAATTTGATATGAAAACTCGCTCTGTTAAATATTCTGGCTATGGGGTGTGATAACTGGAGGTATTGGCCACCATTTCCACTTGGATTCATCCGCCCATGTTGTCCCGTTTTCGTGGAATCCTTGATTATCCTTTGAGATTTTAAGTTTAACATTTTTTCAAAATTTGCTATGAAAACTCGCTCTGTTAAATATTCTGGCTATGGGGTGTGATAACTGGAGGTATTAGCCACCATTTCCACTTGGATTCATCCGCCCATGTTGTCCCGTTTTCGTGGAATCCTTGATTATCCTTTGAGATTTTAAGTTTAACATTTTTTCAAAATTTGCTATGAAAACTCGCTCTGTTAAATATTCTGGCTATGGGGTGTGATAACTGAGGTATTGGCCACCATTTCCACTTGGATTCATCCGCCCATGTTGTCCCGTTTTCGTGGAATCCTTGATTATCCTTTGAGATTTTAAGTTTAAATTTTTTCAAAATTTGATATGAAAACTCGCTCTGTTAAATATTCTGGCTATGGGGTGTGATAACTGAAGGTATTGGCCACCATTTCCACTTGGATTCATCCGCCCATGTTGTCCCGTTTTCGTGGAATCCTCGATTATCCTTTGAGATTTTAAGTTTAAATTTTTTTCAAAATTTGATATGAAAACTCGCTCTGTTAAATATTCTGGCTATGGGGTGTGATAACTGGAGGTATTGGCCACCATTTCCACTTGGATTCATCCGCCCATGTTGTCCCGTTTTCGTGGAATCCTCGATTATCCTTTGAGATTTTAAGTTTAACATTTTTTTCAAAATTTGCTATGAAAACTCGCTCTGTTAAATATTCTGGCTATAGGGTGTGATAACTGGAGGTATTGGCCACCATTTCCACTTGGATTCATCCGCCCATGTTGTCCCGTTTTCCCGAAATCCTTGTTTTTTGTCAGTATTCTGATTGTGCAGAGCTCTGTTAAACCGTTAACAGAGCTCTGTTAATTGGTTAACAGAGCTCTGTTAAGTGAAAAGGTTTGTGTCTAGGATCAAATTTTAAAATTTATCTTCACACACATGTATATATATACACACACATATACTTCCTATAATCAACAATTTCCAAATAAAATATTGACAAAATGTAAACAACAACAAATTATAGTAAATTATTTCAAATTTGTCAAAAAAAATATATTTTGGTAAATATAAATTCTAATTCCATTTTAATAAATAAAAGTCCAACTATAATGCACAATGTTAATTAAGAGTCACTTTTGGGTTATTTTCCCTATTTCGTTCGGAAAAATGACAACTGAGCAGCGCACTTTTTACGAAAATGGACGATTAAATCAAAATGCATTTCGTGTGCAATGTGATTTTTCCTTGCTTCACAACTGACTGGAGCCAACCGGGTCCGTAGGAAATATGAAAAGTGTATGTTAAGTATTTTCCGTACTTCCGTTACATGTCATTATGTCCAATATTTTAACATCTTCAGGAGATCATTAATTACAAAGTTAAAGTGACTATAAATCTGAAAGCAACTGACCATATCCTATTTCCAGATTGGATCAATTACCTATGGGAGCAATGATTCGCATTCCAAAAGGTACAGATGAAGCCAAAAATAGGTCACTAAATTTTAAATTCATTCAGAGCGGTACTGTGTTTATTTCAATGTTGAAACCCGACACTGATACTTTCACGCTGGTTGAGGGTCATTTATCCCGTCCATAATAAGCTCATGCAAAAGTGTTGGTGTTTTTGAAGTTGTTACTTATTCACGTATTCTGTTCTAGTCCTCTTTGAGGTAAGAGCTTTTTCCACCTTAAGTTGAGTGAAATTTCACTTATATTTCTTAATATCAGAGATAAGCTTCGTTTTGTGAAGCTCTAAAAGTTAATTCTATTTATTTTTATTATTATTTTTTAAAAGACTCTTGTGCTTTGAAATCAATGACTTTTGACTTTAACAAACATGGAAAAGAATTGAGAGATTGACCTCTACATTAGACGTAATAAAGAACTCTTCAACGACTATATATATAGACGTTGCTTTCAGTAATTACGAAAGACTCGGATTATGTAAAAATGATTATTGTTGCGGTTATAAGGATATTAAGGGTTTGAGTCTGCAATGCTAATGTCATTTTATACTAATCTGAAGACCTTTGATTTACTTTGCGAAGACTCATAGAGATTTATTATAGTTCTACTGAGACATCTTTGCATTTAGTACCCTGGAACACAATATAATCTCACTAGTTTTATGTTCATGTCAAAATACATATAACGAAACAATTAAAGAGTCTGAAACAATTGAAAAATCAAACTAATAAAACAAGAAGAAGAAAAGGTCGAATTGAAAGATCTATTTAGTTATAGGCTTTGATTAAACATTACGCAAAATCAAACTATTATATTATTCGCAAAAATATTCGTTTCGCCTACTACTTATCACTTGTTTTGATTCGAATAACTTCGGAAAATTATCACCAAATCACAAGCTTTACAATGGATTCTAAACATTAGCAGACTCTTCAAGAAATGTATTCAAAAATATACTTTATTTCAAATCAGATTACAATGTCTTCACATGTGTTGAAACTATCAAAATCTATACGATGGGAAAGCTCAAGATTTGTATTAAAATAGTACCAAAGTTTTATAAGCAAACTAAATTTTCGAATTCCTTCATTCTAAGACTACATTGAGCCTTTGGATTAAAAAATATTGGACTTGAAATATATATTAAGAAAACCAAAGCAATTAGAATCAACAATATAAGCACAGATAACACCATGCTACGAGGTCCACCAGTCGAATAAGCAAAAAGCTTTAATCAACAAGAGCCTCATAATTATATGCAGAATAGTCTGGTCTAATAACAAAGACCTTTGGAGCCTTACAAACGAGGAAACCATAATAATACAAAAAAAAAACGTATAAAATAGAGATGGATTGACCATACTATATCAAGAAGCCTTGGCCCCCCAGAATCATCTGTAGACATTCTAAACTCCAAGATCTAATACTTGGAAAGACCCAAAATAAACTGCAGCAAAGCGTATATACTTCCACGAACATCATGACGCTTGTAAATTGCAAATAAACGATTTTTCATTTGAAAAACGATTAATTTGTATTCGATTATATACTTTATACTGAAATGATTGTTACAATGTTTAATCGAATAATTAAGTATCGATTATTGGTTACCATTCATAAGGCTACATTGGGGCTACAAATGGCGACGTTATACATACAAAACAAATGGGCTCTATAATGTGGCGTGGCAAAATAAATTAGTTTCTGTATTTCCGAAAACGGCAGAAACTCTTATTTTTTTCTAGGGAGTGACTGAAATAGTAGAACTTTGGGAGAAGAACCGGAAGTTTTCATACCATAAATTACAATATTTAATACGAACTGATCGGACTTAGAATGGCGGCGTTATACACAAAAACCATAAAGGGTGTATTTTGGCAAACACTTCTTTTGCAAATTTTTTTAAGGGGACCGACCCAAATACCTTTAAAAAATAAAATCATAAAACATTTATAATAAGAATTACAAAGATAATGAATATTTCGTTTCAATATAAAAATTGTATCTCATCATTTTAAAAGATTTCAACTCGCATTAAATACGATAAAATTGATAAACCAGGTGAAAATATTTATTTTCATGTATTGACATTCATAACGATAAATAAATCAAATTATTCCAAGAATAAAATTAAAAAAAAATTGGGGATTTAAATTCAAGAGAAGTCAAAATATTATGGACATTTCAAATGCATAAAAAATTTTTAAGTTAAAATAATTAAAAATAAATAAAATTTTGTTGAAATATAAATAAAATAATAAATAATAATAATAAATATGAGTTAAAAATAAAAACAGGAAAATATTATTTTATTTGAAGAGATAAAAGTGCAAATAAAAACTAAGAAAATATATAATATACACTGATACGTATTCCCATAGACGCACATAACCTATTTGAATGAATTGAAGAAAATTAAACAAGAAAATATTCAGAGGGAAAATAATATTTTTATCAAAATTAACTACGATTTCATTTAAGATTTTATTCATTAAAAACTTTATTTGTATCTCATTTATCGGTCTCTCAGTCTCTATATCATACTTAATAATTGGTGGATGATCATTTATTGTTGATTACCTCAAAGAAACGGTGTTTCATTGGTTCAATTATTTGCTTTATTTTTAGTTTTATCTCTGTTAATGTCATTAATGTTTTCATTTTGGGCATTATTTGCATAAATTTCAAGGGTCATGTATCTAAACAAGTTCTCCCTTCAGTTTAAAATGGGGCTGCAAGACGGTCAGTCCAACATAAGTATGCTGTGCTCGTTAAACCATGATTAAGACTGTTGTGAATCATGTACCTTTGCATCATTACTTTGCTGGAATATGCAGTCCTCTCATCCATAAAAGAGAGAAGTGCATCTTCCAACAATTCATTATAAATGTTGCTTTTTCAATTTCTTGGAACAAAATAAATTTTAGATTTGCCAACTGCAGAAAGTGCTGATCTCAAATCATAACACTACCATCGCCGAAATTACGTTTTAACATCCGAGCATTGTTTGATCTCAAATCGTGCCAATAACATGAGTATGAGTCAGAGCCGTCTAAATTTCATTTTCTTTCGTCAGAAAAAAATACCTTGGAAGTCGCTTCTTGTTTACACAAGATCTGTCTTTCTCTGGGGCATCTTTAGACGTTATGAAATTTATCAATTAAATTACAAAATTCTGCAGTAAAATTGAGATATTCAACAGGAATTTACATTATATTTCTGTTAGTTTTTAAAGCAATTTTCACATTTGCGTTTATAGAAATATTCCACAAAAAAGCACATTTGATCGCATGAATAAGACATTAAAGAGGACTAAAGAAAATTCTTGTTTAAAAAACTTTAGCTTTATTTTTGGATAAAAACAAGAAAGATAAAACAAAAATCGAGAAATTAAATGCGTTTATAGGAATATACATCAGTGCAAATTAATGTTAACTCAAAGGCAAATGATAAAACAAGCAGAATGTCAATGTCTTCTCCTTAATGTATGTTAAGCAAAATATTAAGGAAACACATATACATATATACATGTATGTGTATATGTATTTTATAAATATATTGGAAGAATTCGTTAAATCATATAAAAATTCATCATTATTATTATCTTGTTATATAAACCAACAACCTCTATAGAGTGTAATGATAATTATAATAATAATAATAATAATGATGATGATAAACATAATTATGATGATGTTGATCCATATAATAAAAATAAAAAATAATAATAAATATTCTGTTATGATAAACGACAACTTGCTAGAGAGCAAAGTAACTTCTAGATGGATGCATCGTGTAATATCTTATGAATAAAAAAATGCAAAAAAATAAATAATTCTAAATAAAATATTTCATAAATGCAAAAAAAATAGTGTCCCAGACCAGTCAGTGAGTGTAAAAAATGCATTTTATATATATTTATTTTATAGATTTTTCCATAAAATGTTTGTTGGCATCAGATCTCCCATAACATCATACGACGACTTAAAGCCGTTCTTTATCATAATTGTGTGTGTTTAAACAAAAAAATTGTTTGAATACAATTTGTGTTTTACTTACAAAGAAGAAGAACTACCCCAGTTGAAAAATATATACATCTTTCTGTGGGTGCTTGCTTTTTAAAGTACAGTGGGAGTAAAAAATTTTCCTTCACAATTTTAAAAAACTCAAAAAGGCAATACAATTTCTTCTAAATACTATTAGATTACACACCCTTATCCGATACACTCTTCCTCGTGTATTGAAGAGGAAACAGGAAAAAACATCTGTGTGTCTCACCGATACAACTTAACGCCTCCAAGTATATAGAAAGGAGACAGTCGGTAAAAAATAATTTTCAATATTTACCTTACATACAATAATTTGAGCAGATTTTTGTCCCAAGTTCAATCGGATCTTTTTTCATGCATTTCCATTAAAATTTCTTTCGGAAACAATTTAGCGAATAATGTTGCCACATTTAAAAAATCAAATATTTCAAAAAAAGGTACGTTTTTCTAAAATTATAAATTCAGATTAATAAAACCTTAACGAATTCATAAATTTATATGGATCTTGCAGAACAATTATTCTGAAAATAAAGGAGATAATCGACACCTGAAATCACTTTTTCGTAGAGACTGATAAGGTAAAGATTATCTATGTACAATTTTTTTGGATAATAAACATTTAAATGTTTTGAACTTCTCATGTGTAAATCTACTCTAATACCAGTGATTACCGGTTATTTTCTCAGAGGTACGCATAGAAGGAGACTAAATCCCACCATTTCCTAATTGGTATAATTTGCGGTAATTTAAAAAAATAAAAACAGAACTCCATTTTTTAAATCCCTTTTCGCATTACATCACTTCAAGATGCTGATGTTTATATCATGAGTATGTTCATAACAAATCAGCATTTATAACTACGTTTAAGATCCACATACGGTAACAAGAGAACGAGCTCATTCTATTAAACTATCGAAATTGATTAAGTACAGCTGCCTATATAATCCAAACCATTTAAAATCAATTTATACCATACATTTAGGCCACAGTTGCGTGTTTAGAAATTTGTTTAATTATGAAAGTGAAATTTTAGCTTTTTTATCGCCCACTGTAGTCCATCATTAAATATGAATTTACGAATGAAATTCTTTCTACACATTAATTTCATGTTATTTTTTGTTTAACTTCAATAATTTTTTGACACTAAAAAGGGTCTTTTAAATTCTTTATTATTTTTTATTCTCGCCTGGACTAAAATCTACAAGAAAGTTTTGAACCCGCATTCAGTTATTACAACGGTAACCAAACTAAACTGAACTAAATTGAATTTGATTAAGGTACAGCTGCCTGTCAATTTATATATTGAACTTATATGTTTGGAAATTTTTGTCATTTACTGTATACTTTTATTAAATATAAACTCATGAATCAAAATTCTTTCTATACTTTAATTTCATGTTATCTTTTTTTGTGTTCCTTAAATAAATTGTTGACGCTAGAAGAGATTTATAAATTCTATTTATTATTTGTGTATTTTTATTTTAAGTTAAATATAAAAAATAATAAATAAAAAAAGAGTGAAAGAGTGGCTGCGTTACAGTAAAATCTACAAACAGTTGAAAATTATAAGGAATAAAAGAAAAATTCCCGGAAGTTGACATAAAAAATATTTAAAGGCAAAGCGAACACAGCTGAGTGCTTAAAAGGGGAGATGGGGGAGGGGTTGAAATAACGGAGAATTTAATAAAATCACCAAACGTCCTATAAGACTTTAATATAAACTATAGATATCTATTCTAAATATTAAAAGGGTGGGTTGGATGGATCATCATAATACAAATGCGGAGGAGTAAAAAAGAACTTTGCCAACATTTTCTTTCAGTTTATCTCACTGTATATAAAGATACTTTAAGATTTAATTTAACTTATTTAAAAATAAATTTATCACAAAATTTGCAATAACAAAATTTCGAAGATTTTTATCATAAACAATTTTTATCTTTAGTTTTATTAGGAAAAGGAAAAACTTGAATCTTGATCTCTCTTTAAAAGCATATTTTGTTTCATTTTCCTGCTATTTTTCATTTTCTCTTACTCTCTGGTTCCTCCTGCTCTTAAACTGTCTAAGAAACAATTAATTTTCATTTTCAATATTTTTATTTTTTTATTTATTTTCCATTCACGTCTGTAATAAAAGAAATCTCCTTAAGTGATTGTCCATATGATGATTAAAAAAAGGGGGGAAGAAATTAAATAAAACTGTGTCACTAATTGAAATTAATTTAATTCTATTGTTTATTATATTTTTATATAAGGTGTGAGATCAAAAAATTCTCAACATACGTTTGATTATGTTACCTTTGTAAAACATGTCAGGTATTATATTTATGTTTGATGTAGAACAAATGAATATATTGACTAAAATTAGTGAGCAGATAATAGCGCGTATTATAATTATTAAATATTTTCAACAAAACCCGCGAGATAGAAACCTCGTGAAAGCGTTTTCATAAATATTTTATAACACATTCGGTAAGATAGCACCCCGGTAAGTTCAGTACTCAGCCTGTTTGGAAAGAAAAGTTAAAGCGAATACAGGTTTAAAAACATACAAGGCCCAAAAATTCCTGAAAGAAAGGCTGCTTAACAATTAAAGATCAAAAACAGAGCATGGAAATTTAAGTCAGATTTTCTAAAAAATATTCTTTGCTGCATAATGGATGACGAAACATATGTTCTACCACATTTTTTTGCATCTTCCTGGTCAAAAATTTTGTGTGGCTGATGCTTTTGTGAATGTTAAAGAAAAGTTTAAGACCCAAAAGCCATCAAAATTTCTTACAACGGTCTCTTTAAATACCAAAATTTACATCAAGGAAGAGGCTTTCATTCATAAGACTTTATAATATGTCCACTTATTTTTGGCCTACTTGTCATCCAGGTACTATGGTAAACTAACCCTTCAGTGGTACAAGAACAATAATGTGGTATTTGTATCAAGAGAGGCAAATCCTCCAAACTGGCCGGAGCTAAGGCCAATATTGAATCTGTGATTGTTCGTCTGTTTGTTTGTCAGTTTGTTTGTTTGGGACTAACAGTCAGCTAAACTACTGGACCGATTTTGTTGAAATGTTCACAAAATGATCCCCATATACACGAAAGTAACATAGATTTTTTCAAAAACTTTGATAGGACCAGTGGGAGAGGTACTACCCACACAAGATGTAACAGCAAGAATTTTTCAATTTTGTTTTAATCACTTCTTCAAGCAACTATTTTACTGCACAAAAATGTAGGATGGATAGGATCAGGGGGAGAATAACCTCCATACAAAGGGTGAATACGATCATGGAAAGAGATGTTCCCCATAGAAAAAAATGTTGATTATCGAATATCTAAAGAACTATAACACCAAAAGTTCTCAAATTCTACCCCAAAAACTTTCTCAAGAATTTGTTTTACTGATCACATTATCAAGGGAAAGGTACTCTCATACAAGGCAAATATTAATTATCGAATATCTAAAGAACTGTAAAAGTGGCGGAATTTAATTTAGTTTCAATTACTTTCTCAAGGATCTATTTTACTGGCCAAAATGTAGGACGGTTAGAATCAGGGAAGGTGATCCCCCCATACAAAGCAAATAATTATTATAAAATATTAATTATTAAATTAAATCTTAGAACGGGCAGGCCCGGGGCGTTTGACAAAATGTCCATTGCATAAAATGTTTTAATACACGTTGTGATTTGTGAATTTTTTTTTTTTGAGATTTTGGACTGTTGAGAAGGGTTTGTGAAGCAAAGCGCAACGTAAAAAAATAGTTCAAACTATAAAAATATTTCTTCTTTTCTAAATTGCAAATAAAATAGTTTAATAGTTTCGTTTTTCTTAACATATATGTATGTTGAGAATTTTTCGCTCTCATTCCTTATGTATGTGTGTAAATTTAAATACATACACAGATACAAACATTTAAATATATTTTTTATAAAAATCATGACAATACAATTCAATTAAAAATATTGAGAAGGAAAAAAAACTTTAGTTAACATTTTAATAAAACGATTGACATTAGGGTGGCACATTTAACCAAAAATATTATAAACTAAAAATAAAAAACGAAATTTTTAGCACAATTAGTTTTTGGCACTTTTTTTGGTTAAATTTAAAAAAAAAAAAAAAAGAAAAAAACGTAGATTAATTTGAAAATTCATTTATCTCATAATAAATATTGAATATGTGTCAATATTCATTTAGTTGTCGTTGACATTTCGATTATATAAACTACAACAGGTTGCTGTGTTATATACGTAGAAGAAATTATGAAAGTAACCCAGCACTTTGAAATGCACTAAATGTTTCTTTTATCATTTTTTCTAGGAATCAATAAAGGATAACATCATTTTATTAAATTTATCTACTACCACAATCACATACAGATTTTTTCCCATTTGTAAGTAATAAAAGGAAAAATCTGAATAAAATTATTACACCGTGTAACAGTAACTTTTACACTGATAAAATAATAAACTTTAACGCCTTAAGGGTTACGCGATTAAATAAAATATGGAATAACAATAAAATTTAATTGGGATTTTTTTTTGTAAATAATTCTGTAACTTTTAAACTGTTAGGGAAAAGCTTAAGTTAATTTAATACGGTTATAGTTGAGGTGTTTTCGAACTGATTCAGAAAAGTTTAGACCCCCCAAGAAAGCAATCAAGGGTGTGTTTTAGTTTTTCAAATTTCCCATGTAATAGAAGAAATTGTTTTAAATTTCTCTAAAAAAAGGGTTATGAACAAGGCGTTGCTGAAGGCTTCTTTATGATTTAAAATTGGAAGGTAGGAACTACAGAAGGCTGAGGTAGAAAATAACAGGTTATAGAAAATATTGATTGCTGTTCAGTATTTATTTCACAGCGACTGTGAAGAAATCTAAGTCAAATCCGTCAGATATCAAAGCGAACTACTGCCAAAGAAGCCAGCCCCTTTAAACAGTCCAGTGGCAGAAAAATCATTCGAACGGCTCATAATCCTTCCAAAGATACTGCTGCAGTTGTATTACTCAAGACATTTCTTAAAATGTTTAGTAAGAATAAAGTCCTGATCCCATCGAATCTAGGCCATATCGTTCTGGTAATCAAAAACGCTACATAGGGCTGTTAGTGGTACACCACACAGACAATTAGTTTTCTCTAGTTTGTCACCTGTCCATGCTTCCAGACCAGTGCAATATTCGCTTGCAGACATTCCTCAAATAAGAATGTAAACAAACTGAGATTAAAAGACATTTCCCAAAGAAGACACTTCCACATACATTGATTCCATGACAGCGCGTCTTCTATATACTGAGTTAATTCCTTATTCAGAAGCGGTATGAAATGTCAATGAGTTCTAGGATTACCCAAGTAATTCCAAAGATACTTGCATTACCATACCCCCTTATCTCCAGTTCCCCGTAGAATTTATACTAATCGCCGTTTGAAAAGCGATTTCCTAGTCATCAAACTACCAGCTAACTATTTGAGTAACGAGTAAATATAGTCTGAGTCGAGTTGGACCTGAGTGCACTTGCAATTATCAACGCCATTTGGCAAAAGACTAAGTCATATTTCGAGCGTTCGAGGAGACTTTAAGAGATTTCCACTAGAAGGCTGCAACGTAGCATAGAATTGGTCTTCGTACATTCAGTACATTTCTGGGACTCTATCTGCCAGCTATGGCCCTACGGCCTAACATATACATGTTATTTGTTCCAGTCTTCAAAAATCTTACTGTAACTTTTGAGCCGTTAGAAATATTTTAATTTAATTTTACATGTTTGGAACTGTTTTCGAATTGATTTAGAGAAGAAAAGGCCTTTATCATGTCGGGATCGTTGTTGTTTACCTACTAAATTTAGGCATCTCAGAAATGTTGACTTTTTATACAGACCAAAGAATTAATAGACCTTAAAAATCTCTATAAAAATACGTTAACATTTGTACATTTGTATGTTACATCTTATATCATATCAAAATCTCTTAGAGTTTTCTCCAATTCCTCGCTTATGTATATCAACTTGTTACACGTTGTATGCACTTAACGTAATAGAATTACGTGCAATAGAACAGAGAAATCTTATTTCTTATGACATATTTGAGGTTATGAAAATACGAATAAACAGATGTTTAAAAAATCGCATAAGTTCTAATTGAATCGTTTTATAATATCAAGGATCCTTATATATGCAGACTTTATCTTATGAACAATATTTTCATAATTTCATGATGCCTTATGGTGCAGGGTATTATATACAAACGGTTTTTGTTTACTCCTTCTCTCCTATAGATCATCAACAGAAAAGCCCATTTTTAGGGACAAAAATTATAAAATTCCAACAAATTAAAATGTCAGAATTTGTGTCAATACCAACATTTTTATATCATTTTATAATCTGAATTCTAAATAACAAAAAGGTCAATATCATTTGAATACATATTTCCACAAATTATCTATTATTTAAGAGAAAAGTAATAAGCAACTTGTAGCATATTTTAAGGAATACTAAACTCTGTTTCCTTATTTTCAGAAATCTAGTATTATTTGATAATAAAATTTAAAAGAATTCACCACAAACTTTATTCCATTAACGAAATATATAAAACTTTAAATCTTTTTTTAAGTATTTAAGCTTTAAGATGTTTAACTAACCAAAAAGTATGCTAAGGTTTTATAAATAAAATACAAAACTGAATACTTTCTTGTTGGTAGACAAATTCAAATTTAAAATTCTTGAATAAAAAAAGTCCTTTGTTGATAAAACAAAACATAGAAAATGTTTTAACCCTAAAAAATCAATAATTTATAAAAATACCTAAACCCTCCCAAAAGTATGCTTTGTATAATAAAGGAAAAAATCAAAATAAGTATATATTTTATTGCTTTACAATCATGGGATTTGATAACAAAAATAATCTATTTAAACCTTTAACAATCATTTTTAAACTTCTTCGCAAGAGTTTCCGGACATTTATAACCTCAAAATATGACAAATGCCTAACACACACTCTCTCTCACACACACACACATCCATACAAATAACAAATTTCTACGGATAATCAGTTAGTGGTATTTCAACAAGTGACGTTTGGAAATTATGTCATTTTATGATCACAATTTAATTCTGATAATGTTTCCGTTGCTGTTGTTGTTATAATGAATAACAACGTGGTTAAAATGTTAAAACAAAATTTTTAATTGTTGTTTTTTCTAGTTTTTAGTTAATATTTTCTTTTATATTTTCAATTAAATTCTATAAATAATTAATGAACTGTTGTTTAGTTACACAACATATGAAATTAGAAAAAGTAATTTTGAACATAAACTGAAAGAGGGGAAATAACCATTTTCTAGTCCTGCCTTTGGTAAGTATAATTTTCTACTATATATGTATGTCCTGTGTGTAATAGGGAAATATTAGTAAAGACTATTTAAATTTTATTGTGCACTCCTTTTTTGTACTCCATATAAGGGAGAGTTAATGTAAAATAATAACAAATATTTTTAAAAGAACCTCTATTATACTCCTCTGGTACAATTAGTTAAAGGGTTAATGTAAAACGTTTAACGTTCATTTTGGGTTCCAAAAATTCAATTTCAGGTAGAGGTCATCCTATTCGGACATTTGTTTGATAAAATTACTGCATTAAACTTAAAATAATATGTTTGTTTTAGTTTTTCCGATCATTTACCAACTGCCAGGTAAATAACTTTGACTCCAATGGGGTTTTCTTATAGCTCTCATACAAGTCCAACTTTCGAATATTACTTTAAACAGCATAAATCTCACATACACGTTTGCTAATTGTTGGTTCTTACAAATCCAAACTAATCGCCTGAGTTCAATACAACTGTTCCACAATGTTTATTAGAAAAGTTTATTATATAAGACCCATAAAATCGGTTTATTAGAAAGAAAGTTTTTAACCGATATCTTTTTTCAAACAATGAATTTATGAGTGTTTGTGTAAGAGCAACAAAATATTATAGTTGGGGTAACTAAAGATTTGTTTAGCTCAATATAACATTTGTTAGTTAAAAACTTTTGTTTTTTTTATTGCAATAATTTCAACAACTTTCAATATTTGTTTCAATAAAAATTGATGTCAATTTTCATATTTAATCAAAAATAATAAACGAATAAAATTAAAAAGGAATTAAAAAATGAAGAAGAGATTCAAAACAAAAACTTCTGTTGTGTTTCTTTTAATAGAAAAATTCTTAAAACAGTTGAAGGAGAAAGAATTGGATGTTATAGTTAATGAAGCCCGACTATATAATACTCTATACCAAATTTATTGGTTATAAATAAATAGTTACGAAAAATTAATGAACGACCCTCGTATAATTTAATTTTCTGATTCGTTCTTAACAGTTCATTATTGTGCCGCTAACATTTATGTGAAATTTATGCGTTTTAAAAGGAATTTTGTTGAAGGGTTATATAAGAGCTAGAAGACTGACCCTCGTATAATTTTGTACATAGATTTTTGCTTATATTTATCTTAATTTAACCAGTTTTTGTTACAATGCCAATGTATATGTGAGACTTATGCCCTCAAAAGGGATATTTGAACCGAACAGTATAAGACTTTCTTGTTAGTTAAAATCGCTTTTGATTTAGGACTTTTATGATCTTAAAATTCAATTCCAGGAGGAACATTTCTATGGAAGGTACCTGAAATATTGACCGAACATAGCAAATTTCAATAGTCTTCGTTTCTACGCCAAAAATTGCGACCTGCATTTTGTTCACAACGTTTACATGTACAGTCAGCCGGACAGATAGACGAACGGACATTGTTAAATCGACTTGGAAAGTGATTCGGAGTGAAATGGTATACCTAAAGGTTGTAACACCGTTTTTCAGCACAAGAATTTTATTTATGTTTAAATTTAATAAAATTTAACTTTTATTGGAATTATCAAAGATAACGTCTACAGAATACATGTGGAAAAGACATTAATAATTCCCATCCTTCCACCCAAATTACAACCATAAAATCTTAAAAATTCTGTTTACATAAAAAATCAAGTCTCTGCTGTAGTTTAAAGATTTTAATCTTATTAATTATTTGAACTTGTTTATGGTCCTTCGAATCCGATAATAATTTTATATGTTACTGAAATACAGTGGGAAAAAAGAAATACAGTGGGAAAAAATATCAATAAAGACAGAGTTATTTTAATTGATGTCTGTCTACTCATTTGTGGTCCTTCACATTTTGAAACCTTTAAAAATTATTGAGAAATTCTCCATAAATATGACACATAAAATAATTTAAATAAAATATTTGAAAAAAATAGAATTTGAAAAAGTTTTTATGATTTATTAATCTATTCTATTTGTGGTCTTAGATCCTTTCTAAAAAAACACATCCTTTTGTTCCTGTATTACCAACATTTACATTGAAACATTATGTTATTGTCGTTCTTTCGGTGTATGAAAAAATATCCTGCACAAAAAGGGGGATTTTTTTTTGTATTTTCCATTTATATTTTCTTCCTCTTTCTGGAAATTGTTGCCGCTAGTGGTTGATGAATTTTCTATTCTTCTTCTTATATAAGAAAATGACTGCAACAACAACAACGAAATATGCTGATGTAATAGACATGTTGTATACATATATAAACTGTATAATAGAATTGTTGCTATTGGAATCATTACAGACAAACCAACAGACATATAAAATAGAGAGTCTATCAACTATTCCAGAGGGTAACCATTATAAGAGTGTCGCAATAGTGAAAGGCCGTTAGAGAACTGAAAACATTTTGAACTTCGTTAAAAATTGACTTCTTCCTTTGGAAAAACATTTATTATACATTCTACTTTCCATTACTTGGGAAGGTTACCGAGAAGGTGTAAAATCGATCTGCAATACTCATTGAATTAAATTTAAGTTCTGAAAAAAATATTTAATTCCAAGAAGAAATAATATATGACACAATCACTTCCTATTGAATCAAAGGAATCAAATGACTTATCTCTAATGATTCGCTCTTGTAAAGTTGCAAAGAGTTTCTAGTTGATATAACTTGAATTATACCTCCGAGCAAAAGTATCTTAAAGGCATTTTAGAATATAACTTTAGAACTTCTATTTCCCTTTGTGACATTAACATTTTTGTATTCTTTTCTTTTTTTCCACTTTTACGTAAGAGTTTTTTGGTATCATTTTACATTTTTATACCCTACACCACCGCAGGTGGTTTGGGGTATTATGCTTTTGTGCTGATGTTTATAACATGCAACACCCACCTTTAATTATACCGTTTGACACCGAATCACTTTCTGAGTGAGATTTAACGGTGTCCGTCCGTATGTCTGTCTGGCTGTTTGTACATGTAAACGTTGTGAACAGTCTACAGGTCGCAATTTTTAAAATATTTCGATGAAACTTGGTACATATTCTTAATTTGGTCTAAAAACGAAGCCTAATTAAATTGACTATGTTCATTCTAATACTTCAGGTACCTTCCATACAAATGTTTCTTCCGGAATGAGATTTTAAGGTCGGATTTTTAAAAAACCCCTTCCAAATATCACTTTTAAGGGTAAAAATGTCACATATACGTTGGTATTGCATTAATAATTGATTGATGAATAATTGATTAAGATTGATATAAGCAAAAATCAATGTGCAAAATTATACGAGGGTTGGTTGATAATTTCTTGTAGCTCCCATTTAATCCATCTCTCAGGAAAATTCATTTCAAAACGCTTAAATTTAACATAAATCTTAGTGTCATGATGTATATACTAGACACTTAAGAATTAATTATAAAATAAAAATTATACGAGGGTAGTTCATTACCTCTTTGATAACTACCATTTTAAACGACAATGTTGTGTAAGGTATTTAATAGTCGGGCTTGACCGACTATATATTCTTACTTGTTTTTTACAACAAGTTATACATAAATACGTTTCATTCTTGTTATTGTTGTTGTTTAGTTATTATATTACAACAACGTATTATTAAAGCCACTTGTGTCTCTCAGGACAATGAAACAAAATAAAAAAAAATTACAAAGGTTAGCATTTTCTATTGTTCCAAATTGTTAAGGGTTTATTATTTCAGGATATATGCCTCCACCCCATAATTTCGTAAATTGAAATTTCGATAAAGTGTGAATTGTTATATTTATTTTTATTATATTTATAACAGTTTTAAATAAATTCTGAAACATACAGCGAAGAAGGATCCACATGAAGGGAAGCAGTATTTTCGATTATGGCTAAAAACATCCTACACAAATATTTAGTATCCATAAAAACTTTAGAACCTGAAGGTTCGCAATTAAAAAACAAGAAAAAAATTTGTAATGTTTATAAATACCAGTTACAAAAATTAACGAACGACCCTCGAATAATTTTTTTATTCTTAAGTGTGTTGTATATTATGATGAAACTAAAATTTATATGATATTTGGGAGTTTTTTAATAAATTTTTCTGGGGGTTATATGGGAGCAAGATGAAATTAAGGACCGAACCTGGTATAATTTCGGAAATCGATTTGTTTTAATTTCACCGTTTTTATTTGTTTTAATTTCACCAGTTACTTTTGCAATACAAAAGTATATGTGGGATTTATACCCTTCAAAGTGATATCTAGAAGAAAGCTTGTATGGGACCTATTGTATGGGACGAACAAAGCCAGTTTCAATAGGCTTCATCCTTGGGCCAAAATAATATGTACCAAATAGCATTAAGAAAATTGCGAGTGTTAAACGTTTACATGGGCAGTCAGCCTGACAGATAGATGGACGGACATCGTTATATCGACACAAAAAATGATTCTGAGTCGAATGGTATACTTAAAGGTGGGTGTTACGCCATTGTTACTGTATGTTACAAACATCAACACAAACGCACATTGCATTACCCCAATCACCTACGATGGTTTATATTGCACACGGATCTATAGGTAAATTTAAAGATGATTCCAGTTCTTCGATTTTTGAACTTAACAAAAAAGTTAAAGCTGATTTTATAGAAAATATTTGGATGGTGCAGGTGTTGTCTAGAGGTTCTATAATTTAAATTCAGTGAAAAATGATGCAGCTGGGTCAGTAGAGATTCTAAAGAAGATTAAAATCTGATTTGAGCAGAAAAAAGTTTCTGAAATGTAACGACCGTCCCAATCATCAGACTTAAATGTTGAGCATTTAACACCTCTGGGGAATGTTCAATTCGGTGACATCAGTAACTTTAATTTAAGAAAAAATAAATAAGAATTGTTGGACATTTTCGGCGATCTCATACTCAATTCCCAACGATGTCGGTGAAAATCTTTTGGAATCAATGAAAAGCCGTTATTAGATGTTTATTAAAATGGTAATAATTAATAAGGAAACCTTGAGAGAATACAAATTCATTCAGCTCCATGTTATCTCTATTAAAATATATTCCTTCAAAACATTAACACGATCTGTTACTGTTATTTCGTTAATCATTATTCTAGTTTACTACGTCAAACATCTATCTAGTTATTCATATTGTAATGAGTTGGTAAAGTCCGACTATGGAATACCCTAAACGATAACGTTGTGTTTTAGGTGTCTTGGGGGTGCTATGTAGGAAATAATGTACCGTCCCTCGTAAATTTTGAACATAAATATCTGCTAATTTTAATTATATTACATACTTGCATCTAAGATTTATGGGGACTAAACACAGAAAAGTCAATTTACTCAAAATTCAATACTTCAGAGGTTTAGGGCATCAGAGGTTTTTAACATCGCTTTCCAAATGGTAATTAGACTTAACGGCACGGGGAATTGTAAATACAAGATATATGGTCATGCGAATAAATAGCCCCGGCGAAAATGAGGGCGAACGTCACAGATAAAGACATTCATTGTTTGTGTGGGTTACTCCTCACACTTGAAATAGACTTCTAGACGTATATGTTATGCAACACATATGGAGTAAGATGTCCGGTCATTACTCCGACTCAACATCTCGAGATGAATGGTTCTATCTTAGACTGACTTGTCAAGGAATTGTCGAATTTAGAATAAGCTTTCAATAGATTGCGGTTGGGCTTCTTCGGCTGACGATCGCTAATATGGGAGATATATTTGATAGCTGTACATGGTTCCATATGATCGCTAGTCAGAATTCTTCATTGTCTCTGTGATACTAACGGTTCGGCTAATCACCTTTTTCTTTTCTATTCCCAATAAGATTCTTCTCTATTTATTTATCTTTCTCTGCCTCATTCTTCTTAGACTCTCCAACTTCACTTTCTCCTTTGCAATTTCTTTCAATACAAATGACACAAAGGAACCTTCATTGTTAAATCGACTCAGATTCACTTATCGCGTACACAACCATTAATGATGGTGTAGGGTATAACAATAAGTTAAGCAATTATTCCAATGCATTGGACTAGCGCTTCAATGCTTTGACTTTGTGATAGAGATGTTTAGCGTTAACAAACCACAACTGCCACCCGTCATGCAGTTATAACCGCATTAAAGATTCTTATGTTGTTGTTTTTTTATTATTTTTTAATTTGTTTATTTGTTAAATTTTATTGTTAAATAAAATCATGTCGTCTTTAAAACTGACACCAGATAAAAAATAATAATAAATAAAAATAGACATGATGAACAGCATCAGAAACAGTAGCAGTAGCAATGGCAACAGTAGTGGCATAACAGTAGCAACAGTAACTGGAGAATGACAATAAAACAAGAAATGTATACAACAAAATGAAACAACAACAACTACAAAAACTGTTAAATCTATTAGTCTCTTCAAGTGGAATAATTATGTCAACAGTTTTTTTTTTTTTTCGTTTTTGTTGTCGTTGTTGTTCGTTTGTTTTAATCGTTTCGATAACTTTGTCTTCATTTTGCCCAACCTTCAGGGTTTTGCCTGATGAAACAAAATAAAATGTTTCAAATATTTATGACAGAACCTCACAGGAACTTACAGAAGGTGGGAGGAGTGGGAGGGGGTTCGGATAGAAGGTATTACTACAGAAACTATTATGACAATATATTCTCGCTTCATTCTCTCTTTTATGTTTTAAATAAAAGTAATTTAGTCAAGAGACCTGCCAAGCGATTAGGGAGATACTTAAAAGAAATATAAATAATATTTAGAGGTTAATTTTGTAATGAGATTATTTTTGGTAGATAATTTTCAAATAAAGTGTAAAATTGTTAACAACTCTCGGAATATTATTGTTATAAAAATAGTTACGAATAGTGGCACAGAGTTTTCTTTGTTTATGGAAGAATTTAAAGGGTTGAAAAGTGTTTTAAAGTTCATGAACTTGTTTAAAGAAAAAAATTCAAAGTCCTTCCAGCAGATGATTTTGAGGTTAAACTTGCGTTGGTAATAAGAAATTATAAACTAATTTTAATGCAAAATACTGTCAGATTATTGTTCAATGGAACATAAGTTTGGGTCACATAGTCCGAGTTATAGTGAGGGGATTACAAAATCGTTCAAACGGTCTTAATAATGGCGATTATATCTGTCTAGTGGCTCTCAGCTGTTCAAATCTTGCTTAGAACATAGGCAGCGCAACGCTGGCAGAGAAACCATCAATTCGTATTCCTAATCAGAGCAAACGAAATAGAGATCAAGAGAGAGGACTCTCATGATGGCAGAGTATGACAGATCGAGTGGAATAAATTTATGATTGAAATTGCCAACATGAAATTTTATCTTTAAATTTCATCTTTTGGTTTTGAAACTGAGATCGCCGTCACTCGTCACATACAAACAATGTATTCGTGTAATGCTCTCTATGTCACCCTTATTTTGCGCAATAAACAATAATTATGTATTCCAGAAATATACAAGCTAACAAATCCAAAAACTGAAATAAAGAGGCAAATTTGGCCTTCAATAGGACAAACCAACCATAAAACGGATTAATCAGGAACTGAAAAAGAATACTCTCAGCGTATATACGAATAACTACAAGGCCAAATGCAAATAGTTAGCAACAGTGAAAGTAATTAGGGAGAAGTGAAGAAGTCTGTAAAGAATACAGCAATTTAATCGACTTTTTTATGGACTTAGAAACATTATAAAAATTATTTTTACTGGAATATAAAAAATATGTTCTCAGACTATCGCGACCAAATAAAATGTATCGTAACTTGTAAAGGGAGTATTGAAGCGATTCTGTTTGTAAATAAACGACTATTTTTTTGATCTATACTAAACCACTGACAACTTTATATTGAAATCGAATCTTAAAGATTTAATTTTTTCGGAAAGAAAAGACTTAGAAAACTAAATTTTATTGTTCAAAACTTTTCAATTATTCCACTTGATTAAAAATTGAATTATTCGATTTATTTAATGGGCCAAAATAATCGAAATAAAAGTAATTTATTGAAACAATCAAGGAACAAGATACATAATTAAAATTAAGACGCAAATCGATCTGGTGAATATCACGTGAAATGTAAAATAACTAAAATATATATTTTCAAAAACGTCATGTTCACAGTTTCCTTTAATTACTGGAATGGGAAGTAAGTTCTTTACAAAAATATAATGGAACTTAAGACTCATGTTCTTTATGATCATGCCAAAGGACATAGCAATGTTAAGTTCTTGTGTCGAACTCAGAAAGTTCCTAAAATTATTCCAAAAATACGTCATATATATAGAGAGAGTATTACTATCAACCGATAACCACGGATTTATATAAATGAATACTTCGCAGATAATCGCTAATTACATTTTTAAATGGTCTATAAAGCTTCGAAGGATATACTTTTTGAAAGAAAATAATTAAATAGAAGGAAAACATAGAACCAAGATTATAGTATCACATAAAAGATAGGAGTGTCTGGATCCAAAACGTTTTTGTGGAAATATAAAATTTCATATCAACATTTTCCTAACTGATATGGAATAACACATGATTCTAGTAATTTCAAGTGGCGAGTGGTGGACCTCCAAAGTAAATCACCAATATTTTTTATGATTTAAAAAAGTATAAAATTAAATTATGCGATTGATCTAATAGTTTAGCAGAATTTTAGACATTTTAGTGGTTTAATTCGGGAACAAAAATCTTAAGTAGGACTTATTAATAAATCTATTATATTGATTTCTTCAATTCCCTAATCATATTTGATAGTCCAATTTAAATGAATTAATGTCACCTTAATTTAAAATTGCATGTATTTTAATGATGAGTGTTTTTATTATCGTGTATCAATATCATTCATATCGTTTTCAACAACATCATTATCACCATAATAATTTCATAATTATTTATGGATTTCTTATTTTAAGTGGTTCCAATTTCTTAACTCTAATTAATTTTATTTTAAATCGCGTGCAAATCGAAATAATGAAAACAAATACAAAAAAAATGAAAAAATAATTTAATAATCTTACAGATACAAAAGCTGCCACAGATGCACTGAGCATGAGAAATTATTTAGATGAACTAACTAGATGAAAAGAACTGTTATTCATGAATAGATGGAAATACAAATAGTCTTATATATGTTATGAGGTCAGTAGGGTGCTGAAAAGTTTTCACAAGGAAGATATGAAAAGTTTTGAGATATAAAATATATAAGATAATTAAATACTGAAAGGGATTTTTGTAACAAATTTATTAATCAAATGGAAGACAACAGTTTTATATGGGATAAAATTTGAAACTTTAATTTTTTAGGAATTCTTATCACTTTTATTATACATTTTATTGTTATATTTGTGTAAAAATACATTTTTAATTTTTATTACAACTTTTTTCGTTCCTTGAAATCGACAGCAATTAATTTTTATAATCGAAATGTATTTCGACATTTTTAAACTTTTTCTTTGCCAGAAAATAAATTTTATTAAAATTTATCATAAAATGTGATTTGTAGTTAAAATATAAAAGTGTAAAAATTAAATTAAATAAAAATCCATAAAATTTAGAACAAAAGTGAAAGAAATATTTAAAGTTTAAAATACTTTAGTTCTTTTTTAAGATTTCTTTCTAATTATTCAGAATTAGAAATGGTTACAGGTACGAGTTGAGCATTAGGGTGCAACATTGCAATGAGTAATAAATGCAATACAAGTGCAAGTTATATACAATAGAAAATTATATTCTTCTAACAAATCAAAGCATAAGAAGAGAATAAATTCAGAATAACTTCGTTTTGTTCTCTGAAATTGTTTCATTAATTCAATGGAAAATGAGAGCATCCAACTTCATTGAAATACTTCAAAATAAAATGCTTCCATTTTGCAAAAAAAAGGCGTAAAATTCTGAAACCCAATGCTCAACGATGTCTGTGTGAATCCTATAGAGTTTGGGAATCGCTGTTGCCAGAAGAATAAATATAATTTTCGTACGACCTCAATGGTGTCATGAACGTTTATTATTTGTGATCGAAGATGTGAGATTATTTCCAATAATAGAAAATTTAATAGAAATTCCAAGATTTAATGAAAAATCAACAGAGTCTAGAATTTAGTAAACTACAAGCAATAAAGACAATATGATAAATTTCAATATCTGGACTTAAGTCGTCAATATTTGACCACGTCATTATGACTCCCTTTTTATTTGATCACACACAGGGCGAAAATTACCTTCTCAAACCAATTTGGAACTTCACTTATGCGAATTTTAAACTCAAAAGCTAAATAAGAAAAATCTGTCGTGGTTTGCATGTTAATTACTGTCACAACTAAGGGGGAGCATTAGGCCCAATGCCAACTGGTCCAGTATTGTCCATGCCGTTACGATCAAATGTTCTGTTTCTTCCTAAGGACCACAAATCAAAAAACATCATTTTGAATGCTCTACCAAATCTACTTCTATTTATACCATTGATCTTTGGATGTATATAATAGAGGTCGCTTAATTTCTTAAAGAGTTAAATCAGAATCATCTGAATCGAAATCAATAGTTTACTTGTTTTTTTATTCGATATTTAATCAACAATAACTCGAACTTTAAAACATTTACAAACAACAAACAGATAGTTCTGGTCCGAATTTCTACTAAAGTTACATATAATTATGGAATCATCCAATAAAGGTCGCTCAATTTCTTAGACTGGACTTAATCCAGAACTATAATATAAATAATTATTGCAATCTGTGGCTGCTTGCACAGACACTGGTACAACTGAAAACGAGTTGAATCGATAGTTTCAATGTCCGGACATATGTTTTATACGAGAGTTATACGACCGCTGGAAAATTAAATGATCAGTACTTCTGACACTACTGAGATCTGGATGGAACAATAAGCTCAATGGCTAGTGATCGTTGTCACGACAATTGGATCTCTGCACTGGAACGACCTGAGCTATACTCAATCATAGATTGCCAACCGAGTGACAGCTGTATCAACCGGAAGTTTTTATTTCCAAGAAAAAAGTACAATAACAACATGGGATCTAATTTATTGATTATATTGAGATGCCTGTTTAGAATCAATATTCTGCACGTCGTCAAAATCCACATGACCCTTTTTTACGACCAGACCAATACTACCGTCTTCCTCTATGGACTCATCCAGTAAAGGTCGCTCAATTTCTTGTCTTAGAGTCAAACTTCTTGTCTTAGAGTCTAACTTGAACCTGTTATATATATTTATATATCACCGAAATTATAAGCCACGAACTATTAGACAATTTACGTGATGATCGTAAATTAAGTGAATTTAGAAAACATGCTCAAATATGGTGTAAGTTTTTATCAGGCCTCTATGTCATTGACTGAAAAATAATCATTCGCCTTATTCAATATGGTAATATTTACAAAAAAAAATGCGTCTCAATTGAAAATTATGGACTTATTTTCGATTATATGTTTAGAAAGGTTTTACATCGTCTTTTAATTCATTTAACAACAGATCAATCGAATTATTAATTAACCTTTTTTAAATCCAATTAATTGAAATTATTTATATTGAATTATTTTATTTTTTGGAAATTTAAAACTTTTTATAATTTTGGTAACACTTTTTATTTCGAATATAATCCACACCCTATTTTTTTGCTCTCCGAAATTTCACATTTTTTCTTTTCAAATAACTGGTTCTTAAGGGTTTAATTTTTACACATTCACATTAACACATGATTTTTATTGAAATTCGGAAAAACTTTTGTTTACAATACCAACACACAAACACACTCATACAACTGGATATGAATTTATATATCGTTAGATACATATGAAGATACATAATTTATTATAAATTTATTTTTATAAGATTTTAAACTTTTTTTAATTTGGTTCAATCTTCTGATAATAAAATATATTTTTGATTTATAAATTTTTTTTTGGAAAATTGCAATTTTTGTTATAAATTTTAGGACTTTTTTTGCAGACACTTTTTTGTTATTTTTCACATTTTTTTTTTTTGCTTTTTCTTCTTTTTATTCAAAGAGAAAAATAAAACCACTTCAAAAGGAAACAAAATGCTTATTTTTTGTTAAAGAGCGATGACAGTGACAGAAAACTTTGTCTCAATGTATCACTATTAAAAAGAAGTAGCAACAACAACAACATAAACACGATATAACAATAAATTAGCATAAATAGCAGACACTAAATAATTATTTCCACTAAAAAAAATATATTTTCAATATTTAATTTTTATCAAATTTTCGTTTTCAAGAAAATTTTCAGGTAAATTTTTGGTAAAAATATTTTGCAGGCGAAAAACAATTCAGGCAAAAAATTTTATCACACGCCCGTTTTTCTTCTTTTTGTTTATTTATTTCTTAGCGGTATTTTGTTATACTCGCAGTTTTCTTATTTTTGTTATTATTATTTTGTTTTGTTTTCTTTTGCTAAAAATTTTCATTAAATTCTTTACATTTATTTCTTCTTTTTCCTTTAATTCGTTAACTTTACTTTCACACGTCCGTATTTGCCGTTTTTCAAAACACAACTACTCGATTCGAATCGATTCTATTCTGGCGGTTCTGTTATGGATAATTTTCTGTTTTACTTTGCTCTGCTTTAGTCGTTGTTGTTATTGTCATTGTTGTTGTTATGTTTTTGCATTTGTTTTACTTGTGTGTTTGATTTGTTTTTCTTTACTTTACTTTGATTTGTTTTTGTTTCTTGATTCCAGATTTACATTGTTGTCTGGTTGGATGTGAATTGTATTGAAGAAATGTTGTTCTTGTTGGTTTCAGTTTTGTTATTGTTACTTTTGCACATATGGTTGGATGTATGGTTGGATGTATGGATGGTTTTTGTAATAAACAAAAGCAAAAACAACATAAACAAAAATACAATGTTTACACTCTTTAATATTCAAAAACAATAAGAATAGAAACTCTTAACACGTCTTTAAAAATGGAGAGAGAACTAAAATGAGTAACATTTAAAATAAGAGAAAAATATTTGCTCTCTTAAAAAAAATAACTCAATTAAGAGTAATTAACACTATTCGAACCTTAGAATTCACTTTAAGAACAAGTTTTGGACTTCGATTGTTTGAAATACAGTAAGCGATAAAATCAATTATCCGGAAAAGCAAAAAAAAAAATATATATTAGAAGTGAGATCGAAAAGTTCTTAACATATGTTTTTTATTATATTTTTTAACCCAAGTTAAGGTTCATTTCTCAGAAAATTGGGTGTAAACTGATAAAACTATTCCAATAAAATAAGGGAATTATTAAGATAATCAGTCCACAGTTTATTAAAGCTCCCTAAAAAAGGTCATTATATCACTGAATAATGATTTAAGTTTACAAAACCTTTAGTTATTTATTGAATACACTGATATTCAGATTTTTTGTAATTGACATTATCATATACAAAAGACAGATGATAGAAATACCGACCAACTTCGAACTTAAGCATCTATAAAGGCTTCTTGGCAGAATTGAAACTTTTAATAATTGAAATATCTTAATGCAATTTGGACCTAATAAATGTTTGCTTACCAAGTACGTATGAAATGTATGAAAATCTTTCAGATAATCGGTACTCATTAATTCACAGAATAGGACATTCCTAAGACGTCGCTTAATCGTTCCAAAAAGTGATTCTGATTACAAAAGAACAAGTTATTACGTTAATATTCTTTACTGTTCAAATGCATATTAATGAATTGATATTATTAAGTCCATTATAAAGTAAAATCTGACCCGATATGTTCGGATATATATGATTTTTTATAATATTTTTATCCAGTGTAATGGAAATCAATGTAAAACTCATACCAAACTAGTAAAAATGTCAGAGTCGGTTAAGCCCTGCTATATAATACTCTACACCACAATGTTGTTTATAAATAGTAGTTATGAAAAAATAATTAACGACCCTCGTATAATTTTATTTTTTGATTTATTCTTAAATTTGTAGTATATTATGGTGAAACTAACATTTATGTGAAATTTAGGAGTTTTAAAATGAATTTTTCTGAAAAAATTATGGACAAACCCTCGTATACTTTTTTATTTATTTGATTTTGACCAATTATTTTTGCAACACCAAAGTATATGTGAGATTAATACCCTTCAAAGTGATATTTGGCAGGGAAAACGTATGGAACGCATGACAAGTAATGTATCGACTCTCGTATAATATGGCACTTCGTTTAAGAATATCTATAATAATAGTTATTTTTGCCAAATTTTTAAAACCCCAATCCAAGAGGACATTTATATGGGAGGTACCCGAAATATTAGACCGAACATAGCCAATTTCAATAGGTGTCCTTTGGACAAAATAATAATATACACCCAATTTCATCAAGATATCTCAATAATTGCGACCTGTAGAGTGTTTACAACGTTTACATGGACAGCCAGCCGGACAGACAAACAGACGGACATTATTAAATCGACTTAGAAAATGATTCTAAGTCGAACGGTATATTAAAATGTGGATGTAACACCATGTTTTCTGTATATTACAAACATCAGCACAAACGCATAATACCCCAACCACCTACGTTGGTGTAGGGTATTAAAATATATAATCGATAAATGACAAATAATGATTAAAATATATATAAAATGATTATTAATGAAATTATTATGTCAATAATTGATAAAATTTTGTTTTTTTATTTATTTATTCTTTTTCGATCTGTTCATTAACATTTCTGTTATAATTAATAATAAATTATTATAATTTATACTTTTTAAAAGAGAATCTTGTTTAAATAGGAAAAAGTGGTCTATTATGTGGTTAAATTAATATACGTTCATGTCTTGTGATGACAACTTGTCTAAACCACCCACAAAGTACTCTCTATTACACCACCCTCTTTTACACTCTTTCATGCTATTTATTCACTCAATGTCAAACACTCTTATTCACCCGAAGACATGAGAATGAATTGTGTCTAGAAAGAAAATTGTTAATCCTTATGAAATGTGATAGACGCATACTCAGACATTAACAGTTAACAACAATAACAAAAAAGGTAGAAAATATTTGTTAGGATTTCCGAAGGACATAGAAGAATTTATGATACCCTGCAATAATTTTTCTCATATAAACAAAAAATTATTAGACATTTTTTGTTCTTATAATTTAGAATCAGGTTCCACTAAAGTTGGTGCAGAAGAAGTTAAGAATATTTTCTACTCTGAGACAATTTACGAAAATCTGTATCGTGTACATCGTAATTACTACGTAGATCGGAATAATTTTAAGCAACGAAGTGAATTCGTAGGAAATATATTTTTATTACGAACAAAACTGAAGTGAATTTGGGTGAATTAATATCTAAAGACTACGTGAATGAGTAGAAATATTTATATATATATATTTTTCCGAAATATATGTAAGACACTTTTTTCGATTTATAAAACGGTAGAAACGTGACAAGGAATTACCGACTTTTTCTTGCGAAATAATTACTTCAATGTTACGGGCCACTTAGTTGTTGTAGATATTTTTAGATGGATAAACTTGTGAAGCAGAATCGGTATATAATCTGCCAAAGGACACTGACATTCAGTTGAACTTAAAAGTTAAATTATCAGAAACATATAAAAACCAGTAAGAATGCTGTATTCAGCTGTGCCGAATATTCGATACCCTTCACCATAAATGCCTGTAAAGTAAATACGTTATTTTTCGTATGTACATACTTACACATACACTCACAAATATACACAGCAACATTTAATGAGTCATAAAACCGATTTTAACAATTAATATAATGACAATTTATAATTTATTTATAATAAAATTTAAAATTTTATTATAATTTGTCGATTTATAGTTTACAACTTTAAGAAAGCTTAAACTAAGAAGTTACCTTAGATATTCGTCTATATCTTTAAATATACTGAACCGATTTTGCTGGTTTAAAATAGAAAACTTCTCAGGACTATAGCAAATATTCAGGCCAAATTTCATTGACTTCTAGCAATTAATGTGGATTTATAAGCGTATCAACATATGATGGACACAGCTATATCGATTCGGATTTTGATTTGATGCAAGAATATATATACATTATATACTTTATGGGGTCTGAGGTGATTTCTTCTTATAATTTGATACATAGTTTTTGACTTTTATGCGCTAAAAACTTTATTGTTTAAATTTATTGTCAAATTTTAGCAGTTATCTTTAAAGTTTCGACTTATACTTTTATCACAAGCTATAAATCGATATACAAATCGTACTCTATGTATAAAAATAATCATTCAAAAGTGGCAACAATCGGGAACTTTTAACGACAACCGGGAACTAGCAAACCCGGTTGATAGGAAATGAAAAAAAATAATCGAGCACAAATAAGATTTAAACATTCTGAGGAATGTAGGGTAACACTAACACTCCTTTGAAAAATATATACTCTAATGGACTGACAAGTTAAGTGTCAAATGACTGGAAAAAGTGAATATTTAGGAAATAAAAACAAAAATGACACCAAGAAGATAAGTTAAAAAGGTTAATGAAAACTTCCAAGAATAAGATTTTCTATTTTGAAACGAGAAAAAAAAAAAAAAAAATATACAAGTTTAGGTCTCCAACAATCTTTAGAATTTAATAGAATTAATGTTTATTTAATAATTAATTTATGCAGTTCTTTTCTCTACGATTAAAATAGAATAAATTTTTGTATTATTTAATCAGTTTTTTTTTTGTTAGAAAACAAAAATTCCCCAAAAATAACAAGTTCTTTTGTGAAACATGATTCTCTGAAATTTTTGATTTCACGAAAGAAAAAGCCGGTATTCGTGTTGTTTTCTATTAGAAGTGAGAGTAAGAAAAAAGCAACAAAATAGAAAAACAATAATTTGCAAGAAAAAAAAATAACAAAACACAAAATAATTCAAGTTAAAAGAGAGATGAGAGAAAAATTTAAGAGATTTAAAAATTATACTCTTTCAAATACAAAATTAACAATTTTAAGAGAATTTTTGCAAATAATTTAACTCAAGAGAAAAATTAAAAAAAATAAGTATAAATTAGTCAGGGGAAATAGTAACCCCAACTATATCATTAAATAAACTTATCATAATGAATTTTCGAAAACATTTCACAAGCACACTTATTATAGCTTTATTTTAATCACAATAATGAATTCATTTAAAATCAATGTTTCCGAACAATGTTTCCGATAGCAACAGTATTTGTAATTATACTTGGTATACACTTGTTGAAATAACAATATTAACAAATGTGATTGTAAAAAACTAATGCACGCAATAGTTTTGTGTTTCTGTATAAAAATAAAAATATAAAATCTGAGTTTAAAAAATGGGATTTAAAATTAAATTGTATAAAAATGTCATATAATCAAATGAACTTGTTAAATTTCTCTGAAATAACAAAAGACCCAAAATAAGTAGTTTGAGTAAAGTTCCAACCAGCCCCAGTTAGATAAGCTCCAAGGATACAAATGAAAATTATATTTGTAGTTCTGAAGATAATATGGATTCCGACAAAACTTTCCGGATTCATTTGTTAATAAAATAATATCTACTTTCTTATTCCTCTATTATGTTCATTTATTTTGTATCCACAGATAAACGAGCTCAAATTGTTATAAAAATATTATCATGTAAGCTTATTTTATAATTGCACTTCTAAGCTTTTTGTATACTTCAACCGAAAATATTATTACCGCAACGTTTCAATTATCTTAATAAACCAATTGTTAACAAGTGATTTTCAACAATTATCATAATACTTTTGCAAGCCTTACGTTTTTGCTAGTAAGTTTGTTATAAACTAATTATAAAGCCTTTTGGTTTGTTGAGAATTTTGTAATAATAAATAAAACATAAGAAAAACGAAATTTATTATAAAAAAAAATCATGAAAAATATAAAATTAACCTAAAAATCTTAATAAAAATTTAAATTTCCTTCCAAAAAGGTGTCGAAAAGTGTGGTAGATTCACACTTTTCGACACCTTTTTGGTGCTCGTCAATTCTCTTTTAAAAAGAGCCCAATATCTCCCCACTGGCTTTTGCTTCCGGTAGTTTGGAGGATTTGACTCTCTTGGTGAAAATATCACATTTTGGTTCTTGTACCACTCAAGGATTTGTTTACCATAATGACACATTTTGAAGTATTATGAATGGAAGCAGCATTTTTAAAAAAAAATGTCAAAAAATAGCTGGCTTAAAAGTTTTAATGATATCGACGAAGATTTAAGCATATAGCGGTGCACAACAACAATCAAGCTAGGAATAAAGTACGGACTCTACAGCTACAAATGAAAACAATACCTTTTCACATAATTTTTTCTTTACATCTGGTCAGATCTTCTGTTAAATCGACTCTAAATTATCAAAAGAATTTAAATAATTTTTTGTTTATGAGTTAAACACTCCATTCCCAAAAACATATAAGGACCAATCATGAATAGGAATCGTTCCTGGAACATAATTTCATTAAGTTATCTTTAAAATTGCCTGATCAGATAGTCAGCCAAAAAATTCCAAATTATATTCTAAATCACCACTTAAAGTGATAAAGAATAAAAAAACATCATAAAACATTACAAAATCATCGAAAGTTCTAGTTGAAAGGATCCAGACATAAAGCTTCGTAGAGCCAACTTTACAAACCACTGATGAGAGATTTGTCGATATTCTCATACGCTCATTAAAGAGAAAATAGCTACAGGTTTAAATTTAAGATTTGGTAACATATTGTTAAGCCCATATTGGTCAGATTGAATTAATAAGAATAAAAGGTAAAAAATATTTTGAAAACTAATTGTGCGATTACGTATGTCAAACAAACTTCAATTGCATTGTTAGTTGCCAAAATTATATTATAGATGGCAACTGAAAACTTAAGTTGTCAATTTCAGTTGCCATATAGTAAATATTTTGATACTTTTACAACAAATAGTGTAAAATTTTCGGGCTTTTACCGATAGATACAACAGTTCGATAATTTTTAGGTCCCATAATGTTTACGTTTGTTTTTCCGCAGACAAAAGTTTTAGATTTTAAATGTTCTTTCCTCAGTCATTTTGGAAATAATTCATTAAGAATATATTTTTTTGTTCTATTAACTGCTCTAATGCCTTCAGTACAACAATTGACAATGTAGGCTGAACCATCAAGAAGAAAATATTCCTTAAAATTTTATTTTTTATTAAAATATTTATATTTAAAAGTATAAATAATTTCTCAGAATCTATATTTTCTTTATTTTTTTAAATAAATTTTCGAAGTTCGCTTGCCATACGTAATCGACCCATAAAATTTAAAATAAATGTGCTTCGAAGGACCATAATTAGAAATGAAAAATTAGAAAAAAATTAGTCAAATATTTTGAATTAAGTGTAAAATAAAGTCTAATTATTTCCTTTAAATTACTTTTTAAGCAACAAGTGTTTGAAATGAAAACGCCTTTAAGCGCCTTTTTAAGGAAAAAGTGAAATATTTCACACATACAAACAATAAACAAACACACCTAAACATTTATGGCAACAAAATCTAAAATAAATAATTAACTTATTTTTTCTTTCTCCCATAACAACACAACATCCTCCGACACAGACAAGCAGAAAAAGGAAACATACAAAATCAAATTTTAATGGTCAATTTGTTTAAAAAAACGCTTAAGGAAGAAAAAGAAAATTAAACCTCCCAGATTTCAAAATGAAGGTCAAAATAGGAAAAATAAATATTTCAATATAAAAATGTTGTCGAAAATAAGTACACATTTCAGGGAATATAATGATGAATAAGGATCATTTTTAATCAGGTGTTAAAATTTTAGAAGATAAAAGGTTTTGTTCAACAAATGTTTCACAAAAAAAGAGTGTAAAACCCAAAAGTGGCGTTAAAGGTGATGGCGGTTAAATACATTAAATACTAAACAAATATTTAGTTGCAGTTTATAGAAAATATTAAAGAGAATTATATAAACATTTGGACTAAAATCCTAAATATTTGGGAATGAAGTAAGCAAAAACATATTGTTCTGAATAAAACCAAAGGAAACTTTTCAGAACTATAAAAAATATTCAAGTCAAATTTCATTGAGTTTTGTCATTTATTGTGGACACGGCTAACTTGACTCAGATTTTGATTTGATGAAAGAATATGTATAAATACATTATGGGATCTGAGATAATTCCTTCTTAAGTTTACACACGGAATAAAAAAAGTTAATATACCATCTTCACCACTTGTAGAGCCTCAGTGCCCATAAAATAAATTATATATAAGAGTAGTGTCATGGTATGGGGTTGTATGTTGGCGGCTGGGACTAGGAAACAAGTGTTTTTATTTATTATTTATCAAGTAATGGAATAAGAAATATTTGCTTGAATATCCTTAAGAATAGTTTGTAAAACTTGTCATTGAACCCTAATATTTCTTGCAGCAGGACAATGAAATGGTATTACACCCACCTTTAGGTATACCGTTCGACTAGGAATCACTTTCTAAGACGATTTTACAATCTACTGGTCGCAATTTTCGAAAGATCATATTATTATTTTGACCTAAGTACGAAGCCTATTGAAATTGGCCATGTTTAATGCAATATTTCAGGTACCTCCCATACAAGTGTATATATGTGCCAAAATATGTGAGGGTCGGTACATTATTTCTCATAGGTCCCATACAAACACCCTTTTTAAAAATGTAAATGATAAATAATGGTGACTTTTGTCCATTTGTGTATATTAAATTTATATTTCCCAGTATTTTCTATGTTACTTCCTCTCTTACTTTTTCCAGAATCCTAATTTCAAAGGCCAACATCCGAAAAAATTACAAATTTAGGATTTTTCCTCGCAGTTTTTAGAACCCGAGGATTTTTTAATAAATCTACAATTCTTTTCCATTCATCCATCATAGTAAATTTTGATCCAAAATAAGAAAAACAATCGAGTTCAATATAATTGTTTTCCACATGGACTTCAATAGAACTTATGTAATTGTACTCGCAAATATTTATAAATACAACTTTATTGTGAAAAAATACTAGAAAATATGAAAAACTAGTTAATCGCAGGTAACAGTCACAAACATAAAAATTCATTTGCTTTTTTCAATCTTTAGGGTCCTTTGCTATTTAAGGAGAAGAAACCAAAAGCACAATACATTTTATATTTAACATTAACTGAATCTCTCTTAAGAATAAAATAATATAAATTTTATTTTATTTTCATTTTTTTGGCGTGTAAAATTATATTTCTTTGTCAGTCAAAAGTTTTATAGAACCAAAACACAACTAAAACATGAACTTGTTGTATAACCGGAAACCGGTTTTTTGCATTTCAGAAAATTCGAATTATTCTACATGCTGGTTTTTTCCAGTCGGTTAACCGGTTTTTAATGGAAGTCACTTTTAAACTTTTCACTAATATATTCTGCCATGACGAGGAAATATTTAAATTTTTTTCACTTCGTGTTTTACACGAGCAAAGTATTGTATGCATTCATAGACATTATGTTCTGAATCGATTTTGCTACGTCCATTTTTTAGGAAAAGAGATACAGATATATAATTTAGACACATTCAGAAAGGAAAGAAAAAATATTTCTGTAAAGCAAAAATAATGGATTGAAATAAAACCATGATATCTCGATACATTATTTGAAATACAATATCGAAAACTCATTTAGGGCATTATACAGTGTAAGGATCAAGTTTGTTACAAATGGTTATTTTGATATAGAACCATTATTTTTACTTCATTTCATAAAAAGATCATTACACGATATATAAATTAATGATAAAATCAAACAAAAACCATTTAACCGGTTATTAAACATAAAACCGCATTCAAAATTGAAAACTAGTTGGTATTTTTTTCATTTTGGGGAGTTTATATTTTGTATCATTTCTTCTTTAAACCAACAAAAATAAAAGAAACTTATATACTCTTGTATATATGGACTTTAGTAAATATATAAACAATTTGTATTTATTATCATGTTATGTTCTTTGAAAATCATGGAATCTATGTACAAGTTTAAATATTACTACATCTCTTATACTACCATTTCTATTATCCTCTTTTCAAATACATTCGCTCTTCTTCGTATCCTTGTATCATTTTTAACTCATGTGAGAACAGAAACCTTCCATTTTCTATTATCTTTGAACAAAATGTTTGCAGAAAAACTCTCTTCAGTTTGAGTAGAATTCAATGCAATTTTCAATGCATTTTAACATTTTATGAAGACAATGACCCTTAAATTTTATAGCAACGTCTTCGTTGTTTGTTGATGATAAAAATAAAATCCTTGTGGCATTATGTTTTCTTGTCTTCTTAAGAAGTGGTTTTTACCATTTTTTAAAAATATTTTAAGGCACGTGGAGTAGTAAAACTAATTTTATGATTTTTATATTGAAGATTTATTTCTTTAAGAAGAAATAATGAATCATTATGGTGAAATCACTAAATCAATTTTTTTGGAAAAAAATCTTTAATGAAAATTCTGTTTATTTTGCAATGGAATAGGAAAATGAATTGTTTTAATATTTTCTGACCGGTTTTGAATAATTTCGAATTATTCGAAATGACGTTTTTTTTCAGCCGATTAACCAGTTTTTAATGGAAGGCAGTTTTAAAGACTTTCACTGTAATAATCAGCTTCATTTTTATACAATTCGCCATGAATGAGAATTAGCAAAGTACTTAAATTAACCCTCTATGACTGACGTGTCAGTCCAGCAGACAACAATGTTTTTAGAAAATGCAAAAAAATCTGATTTATTTTTCTGAATAAAAAAACACCATAATAGATAACAAGATAAGCCTTCTTTCTTCCGTTGCTGGGGTGACAGCCTTTGGGCGAAGAATTTCAGGTCATTCCGATACAAAGAACCGGTTGTCGCGGGAATGTAACACGTAAGTTATAACGGGCTGTATAGAAATGTCCTCAATTCACCATCTACATGAGGAAACAAAGATCCTTCAAATAAAGGAACGAAATGAAAAGCTAAGTAAACAGTTCCTTCTAGGATGTCATGGGAGAAACCATCCTAACTTCAATGATACACAATTGGAGTTACCGCCGAGATATGTAAGAAAGGATAGATATAAACAAGATCCTTTGGATCAGAATTCGTATATGACAGCTTTGAACGAGATTCACAGAAACGCCTTAAATTCCATAGTTGCAAGTTACCGTAGGAATGTCGTGCTTGGAGGCCGCACACCGCCCATTGCAGACAATGGACTAGTTTTGTCGCGGTCAACAAGAGTAGTTCTAGCACAACTGAGATTGGGATAGAGCAACAGGCTCAATTTCTTTTGGTCATTTATTGACCGCGCCGTCTTAAACCTGTGTTTTGCATATGATCAAGGAAACTCTGTCCTGAAGATTTATGGACCCAACCAATCGAGGTTGCCAGATTTCTTTGCCTGGAGTTGAACAACAACATGAACCAAAATTGACAGATGTACTTTTTCTTTCCAGCTGTGGCAACAATAATAATTTGTACTTAAAACGATTCCCAAAAAAACGGAATTTGGAAGAAAAATCACAGTTAAATGATAACATGGCAACCAAGTCAGTTACAGAGGATTAAAAGAAACAATAACGTTCTATAATAAATTATTCCTTAAAAGCGAAAAATCCTTAAAAAATATTATAATCTTTTCAATATTGTTGCAATTAAATAAAAAAATCCGAAAACAAAATCTTGACTTACCAATAGGAAAATCCATTGGATCAAAATCCTCAGTATCTTGACGTTGACGTTTATCTACATAAAAACAGATAAATAGTTCTGTAAATATAAATCTTGAAAATATATAATCAAACATTCAACTTACCACCACTCATATCGGTTGATGTCCTGGGACGTATTTTACCCATAATTAATTTACTTATTTTATTATCATTATGCAAATCTTTATCTTTACGTTTTGCTTGCGGTAATGGGCCAGGACAATTTTCTTCTAATATTTTCGAACAAGGACGGTGAATATTTAATTTACAGTCTTCATTTTTGAAAAAAAGGAAAAATAAAGTTTTTTTTGAAATTCATGTCATAAAAATAATATTAATAATAAATTTACCTGTACAATGAAAACCTTGAGGACTGACACCCCATATTATTGTTTGACAATGATTACAGTGGGTCACTTCGTAGTATTGACGTAATACCAATGGATGACCACGTACAATCATCTAAAAATTGAATAATTAAATCGGTCATTATTAACAAGATGTTTTCAGATAATTAAATTATATTAACTATATAAAATTGGTTCTATTTTCGACAAATTGAAAATTTATAGAAAATAAATTTCAAATAAGTTTCTGAACATAAACTTATAAATAGATGAGAAACTGAGAGAACTGAACTGAAATTCAATTTTACAGTCAGAAACCTAATTCATTTGTCTTTGTTAAATAAAAGTAGTCAGAATCGTTTTTAATAAATCTGCAACTTTAGACCGGTTGCTCAGGTTTATAAGAAGTTTAACATTCCTATAGTGAATGATAAAATCCCAAAATTTTCATTACTTTCTCAGTTATAGTGTTTCTGCATTTTGCAAGATCTAGAGTCAGTAATTTTTTTATAAATATTCGCAAGATTTTGACTGATCTTGTCCAAATTTTTTAAATAATAATTTTTTTCTTAAAAACACACACAAAGGTTACCGTCATTTGCCTTTATATGGATATGAAGGACCTCTTCGTCCATAAAACAAATGATATTGGAAAAATAATTGAAAAAGCGCCTCAAAACTTCATTGTCCGAAATTGCTGCAATATTAAAGGAAAACACTTGCATCAGTGTTCATCCCACACAGTAAGTCGAGTACTATATTCTGTCGTGTATAATGCTACAGTTTGCACAATCCCATAGCAATTGTATTCCGTTCCAAAACGACCCGAGTTAAAATCGGCCAAAAATTTTCAGCTCAATGACAGTTGTTTAAAAAAAATACTTTTTTCTCGCGTACAGCTGAACTGTTACAACAACAGAGTTTGCAAGAAAAAAACGCAGATTTGAAAGGTGAATCAAATGAAATATTTTGTGATAAAAGTAAATTTTCAATATAAAATCAATCAGAAACAAGGAGAAGTTTCACAGGTGTCATGGTATGGGGTTGTATGTTGGCAGCTGGGTTTTAGGAAACTACTACTTATCGATAATGTAATGGATAATAATATTTATTTGAATATCCTTAAAGGTAACAAGCATAAAAGAGCTCAAAAACTTAGCATTAAAACCGGTTATTTTTTTGAAAAGGACAATGAATCACAACAAACGCAGAAATAGTTCCTTTTCAGTACCCAATATTAGATAGAAGGATTCGAGAACATCAAATAACTTTCAAAAATATGAATTTTAAAGTGGAAACTTAAAATTTTAAAAGTTTCAGTGAAAATTGATCAGAAGTAAGGAAAAAAGTTAGTAGAATGGCAATCATACCTCGTATTAAAATAATAAGTTTTTTATTAATTTTATCCCGTAAATATATAAAATGTTTTATATGTTTTTAAATATCGGTGACTTTTGCCCATCTGAGTGTATGAATTTTATATTTTTTGGAAAGATTTCTTTATGTAAAAAGTTTCAAATTAAATGTTGTATTAAAAAACCATATAGAGTCTAGTTCAGATTTCAACTAAAACCTTTATGTTCGGAGATTCTAAAGCCTGAATTTGAAACAGAATACAGTTTTGAAAATCTTAACATATTCTTCATCACTTAGAAATTATTTTTCTAAGACCTACAATATATGTGGACTCTTTAGACAAAAAGCCAAAACATCTAAATTAAATGGAATTTTTTTGCAATATTTGCGATACAAGGAAATCCTTTTCACAACTCAATGATTCTTTTAAAATGTTCAACCAGATATCTTTAGTAATATATATTTTATTACAATTCGAACATTTTTTAATCTTTGATGTCGATTTAAAAAGTAATCTGATCCCATATGAAAAGCTAATAGATTTAGCTTTTCATATTGGATCAGAAAAGTCTCAAAGTATATCTAATTACGACGTGTATTAAAAAAGTGATTGGTAACAATAATTCGATTCCCGGATTCTCGCTGTTATTTGATTTGTATGGTCCTATCCGTCCTACATCAGTCTTGTATTTATTTTGTATGGGGGTACCCTCTGGTCCTATGCTTTGTTTAGTAAAACTCTCGCTCTTATAGATTTTAAATATTCAATAATTATTAATTGCTTTGTATGGGAAGTACACCTCCCCCTGGTCCTATTTGATTTTTTATAGCCAATGTTACTTTTCTTCTAAATTGGCCGTTTTCGAATCTATAAATTTCATACATAAATACATACTTACATACACCACAAATCCTATTTTATATACAGATATATTTTTTTAATTCACAATAACATAAGTTTGTGAAATAATATTTGGCTTAAGATATTTCTGTCTTTTACAATACCAACCTTTCCTTTCTTGCCCATTAAACGTGATTTGAAACTTTTTTCGCGACTTACAAAATGATGAACACGATCGATAATACTATTCGGATGGGAGCGTGTTATAAACGTACGATGTATAACTGTTGATAATGCCGAACATAAAGCCAACTTTTTGGGATCCTCAGCCGGTAAATCTTTTTCATATTCATCGCTATTGAAAAAAATAGTAAAAAAAATAGATCAATATTTGGATTCACATGTTCCTGTTCAACTTACATTAAATATTGCAATTTTTTCATTAGAGTCTCTTCGAAAATATGTTGTTCTTTTTGTTTATCACCCTTAGCTTCCATTAGTTGAGCATCGGTTGGTCCATAAATGGTACCCAAACCTGCTGTACGTTTTTGTTGAAATTCTCTTAATTGTTCGCATATTATATCTCTAGCCTTTTTACGACTTTTCCAAAATACTTTACGTAATATTTCCACTTTATCGAACTCATTTTGTAATACAGCATCCACCTCACGTGCCAAAGTTTCATCTTGACGATACCATGATAAGGGAGCTCGTGGCACCAGAAAAGTTGAGTGTATTTCATAAACCCATTTGCGCATGTCTTTGGAAGTGCCCTCTTTATAGAGGGCTGTGATAAGATAGAACAAAAGTGGAGCAGGTTCGGAATTTGAAAGTACATAATTTAAAAATACTGCCAAAAATGCAACATTCTCGGTTTCCAATAATCTTTGCAAGGAATTAAACGGGCCATTCTCATCGATAAATGGTCCCTCCTGATCGGAGGCATCTTCATCTTCCATTGAAATAATTTCTTTTGGGTAACACTTGTTTGAGCCGCTTGTATGCGACTGGAATGTGAGATGGGTGGTGGGGATATAGCTCCGGCCAAGGGTGTAAAATGGTGAGATTCCACAAATATGCCACTTGTCGAAGCTGCTCCAAGTTCATGCATACTATCCTCATTACCCGACATGCTAGCTGAGTGGGCATGTCGATAGGGTGGTGGCGGTGTGCCAGGTGGAGTTTCTTCGTCGTCTTTTTCGATTAGTTCCCATGAACCAGAATTCGTTTTAATTTGACGTTCTGAAATAAAATAAACCGAGAGAGAGATTAAGAGAAAGAGCATAAATAAAATATAGATAATAATGAGTGGAGAGTAACTTACCTGGATGTCTAGTATGCATATTATCGGGTGATGAAACCACACGTCGATGTTTGTTCATGTGATTTAGATTATGTGGCGTTTGACCCAAAACCTAAAATAATTGATATTCATTATAATATTAATAGGAATTAACAGAGATATTTTTATATATACATCATCAAAACATGCACCACTTAAGGTCTATTTTAAGCTAAAACATGCATTTTCAACTTTAGTGCTTAAATTCTAGTTCAATTTTATACTACAAAGAATTTTGATATTTACAGTACTAAAACTAAACTAAATTTCTAATATACAGAGTCTAAATAAATTTACTAATGATTTTTTTAAGTGCATTTTGTACGAAAAACCACCCGAAATAATCAGGTGGCGAAACTAATTAATATTTTTCTAATATTTACAATAAAATACTGTACACGGAAGAGTACGGAATTTCTACACTTTAGGTTGCCATTAGGTGGATTAAAGCTTTAAAATGCAAAGTAAAGGAAATAAAAATTGGTCTGGGATCTAAAATCTACAAATTACAATAATTTCAAATTGTGAACTTAAATGCAAAAAAATGGTTTAGTATAAAAAAAGCATTCGGCTAAAATAAATTTTAAATAAAAATTTTGAAATGATTGAAATGATGAAGTTTTTGTGAATGGAATGATGGAGAAGTAAGTATTATGTTGATTATGAATAAATTACATACAAATTACATACAAATATAAAATTATGATTTTTCGTTTAAAATTATAAAAGATGATTTTAGTTAATAAATTTATTTATTAACTTTATTCTCAACTATTTCATTCCTTTAAAATCGCAGATTGTAACATCCATGGTAAACGGATGTTATTAGAAATTAGTGTGGTCATTGACCGGACCGGTTTCTGGTTTAGAATACCCTAGTTTGAGGTCATGAAACTATCAAAATACAAGTATGATATCTCGATATCTCTGAAATTCAAACCTGCATTTTGTTCACAAGGACATGGCTGGGTGAATTAATAAATCCATGTTGTTGTTCTTGGTGTTATTGTAACAGCTGTAAAAATAGGATTCAGGTTTTGGTTTAACTCCAGTTCAAGAAATTGTAACACTTCTATGACTACATGCTGGACAAATGTTAGGGATAACATGGTTAACATTCCGATCGTAGTTTAATTGCAGTTCATATAAGACATAACAGAGCATACACAGGAATGAGCATGATACTGTGAACAACATTCACAGCGACGCCATAAATTTCGCTGTTTCATGTGACCATATGAATGTCGTACTTAGAAAATCAGAGGTAGAACCACCTTACACAACTACGATCGGGATGAGCAATGGATCTAAAACATCGTACTTGGGTCATCAAAATAATGACTCGTGCAAATTTTCACCCATCCCATAGGAATTTCAAAATATCGGAAAATGTGACTTTGCTTATAACTCGGAAAATAATGGGCCGATTACTGTGATTACATTTTTATTGTTTTCAACAACAAAAGCAACAAGGAAAATAAAAAATTGTTAATGTCTCGGCTATTTATGAACCGATTTGAAAACTTTTAAAAATCAAAATTCAAGGAAAAAATTAGTCATCAATTAGTGTCATAACCAAGTCCATAGTTCAAGATATCGGAAAAATGTTCTTTTGCCTATAACTCCGGAACTAATGGTCCGATTCAATTCATGTCTTCAATGCATAAATCCGTTTAATTAATTGAAATCTAAATGTAAACAAATTAAGTCTCTAAATCTTATTGAAATCTTAAAAAGTAGAGAAAACCCGAAAAAGAGTTTGAGGTACCTTCAGTTTTTGGCTAACATCTGCGCTATTTATAAAATATAGCAAAATTCTCGAAAGCATTTCCAATCGTTTGATATACATATCATATACGTCAAGTTCGGCTTCATAAAATTGATTTCAACTGACACACATCTTACACACAGGACGGGCAGCTCAATCAATTTATTTTTTCATAACGACCCAGAATATGGGGGTTTAAGTCGAAAAATTTGGAAATTATAAGCAGAATGAAAAACTTATATATACTCTTCTGATCTACTCAGGTGAAGGGTATAAAAAAAAGCGATTTGGACACACTGAGCTATGGTGATGTAGGGTATTGTGTTTACACTTTTTTATTTAAAATTTCATAAAAAATACTTTAAAAAAATAAACAAAAAAACCTTTAAATTTGTTCATATAGTGAATATATATATATTAGTCCTACCAGAACTCTTTTGCAAAAATAGAGTTCACAGTTGTGCGTTCAGATTTGTTTGTTAACAAAATTCCATAATTAAATCTTCTAAATAATCAAATAATTATAAATAAATTAGTAACAATGTTTAATGTTTAGTGTTAATGTTTTATTATTATTTACAAAATATTAAGTATTAATTTTAATGTTAACAAAAATCGGTTTAAATTCATTAACAACAAAAAAATGTTTACTTCCCCAAGAAGATAAAAACAAAAAAAATACTTTAATTAATTAAAAAAAAGTAAGCAAACAACAAAAAGCTACAACAAATTTAGATTAATTTTGAATTTAACCACTTAAAAAACATTTCACCAACAATTAAAATTAAAATAAAAAAAAAGAGTAAAAATTCAAAATCCCCCAAAATTTTAATTCTTAACATCCCCTACAACAAAAGACCCAGAGGTATTGTAGTTGTGACATACTTACACCCGAATTAGTTAGAGCCACCCCACCGCCACCACTACCAGCAGTACCACTAAGCAATTGTTGTTGTTGCTGTTGCTGCTGCTGCTGTTGGTGTTGTTGTAATTGTTGCACAATATTTGGACGTTGAGAGAGTGGAAAAGCAGCCGCCATATTGTCACGATGCACCGGAGTACAGGTGGATACAAGAGGATATTGCATTAGGGTATCAATGCTATTTGGTGGTGGTCTAATATTGTTATTAAGATTTTGTATGCTACCTCGGTGACCAGCCAATTGAGGTTCTTCCAACATGCCTGGTTGTCGTGGCGGCAAAGGTGGTGGTATTTCTTCCAATTCGGAACCATCGCCTAGTTGCGTAACATTATTACCAGCGGCACCTTCCATTTGTAAAAACATTTGTGTAGACATTTTGGGATCAGAAAGAGCTTTTGTTTTCGCTTTGGAACGTTTTGATTTATTACAATTTTGCAATACATTCTGAGGCGAACTGGTGCCAGAAGCCGATGCTGGTTGTGGTGAATTCCTTAAAGGTGAAGCTGTACCACCTGCTACCACAGCTACCACATTAGCTGTATGATCTAAATCGGATATTGGTGAAAAGGTGTGGCTACTAGGAGGGGTTTGTATATTTCCATTATTATTGCTGTTGTTGTTGTTTCCACCATCTAACTGAAGCTGGCGTGGTGGGTTACGTTGCGGTAATGGCGGTGGAATGTCTTCTTCGATAACACTTTTCGATTGGGCTGCAAATTTATTTTTACTCTTCGATGTTTTTGGTGTACCTTTACACGATGCTTGCTGTTGTTGCTGTTGCTGCAACTGTTGTAATTGTTGCTGATGCAAATGGAACAATTGTTGGGCCGAATTACGATGCTGTTGGGTCTGTAAAGGAGTATGCAGAGATTGTGACATATTGTAGGAAGGTGTAGGTGATGTTGTTATCGTTGACATCATATGGCCCGTTGTGGACGAAGTGTGTAAGAAATCCGTTGTATTATTTAAAGGAGCAGTTATAAGATCTTTATCGATTTTATTTCTACGACCACCCAACGATAGAGACGATAGCGAACGCGGTAAGAGTGATAGAAATGCTGGGGATGATTGAGATGGTTGTGGCTGTGGTGTAGTGGCTTGATTGTGGTGTAGATGGTGTAGTTGTTGTTGATTGTTGTGTGTGGAAGAGTGGAGGTGATGATTGAGATGTGTGCTAGTATTTTGTGATGAAGATGATGATGTTTGATTTTTATTATTTGACGTTACTTTAACGGGCGGCGGTGCGTCCTGTTGATTAAGAATTAAGAAAATATATGCAAGAATTTCGTTTGTTTGGTTTGATTTGGTTTGATTCGATTTTGCTAATGAGTTTGTTTCATTTGTTTTTGATTGGGAAAATTGGGTGGTAGAAATTATTTGGTTGGGGAACAGAGTGATGTTGCCAATAAAGGATTTTTTCTTTTTAAAGAATTCAATTTACAAAGGTCTGGGAAAAGTTTTGTTGTTTAAGGATTTTGTTTGTGTTTTAATAAAGATTAAAGAGGGTTTTGTGTGTTAATTTTTGCTGAAAATGTTAAAATTTTATTGCTGTTGATTTTTATTATTTTGTTAAATAATAAAAGCGCGGCAATTGCTTTAGCATCTGTTAAATATGTGATTGATTGAACGATCCTAACTAAAGGATTTCTTTTTAAACGGTTTTAAGTTTAAGTTGTGTGTTTATAAAACAAAGTGAAAAAGTTTTACATAAGCGAACTCATTCTAAAATTAAATAAATCTACTAAAACAGGTAAATTCTAAAATATACAAAAAAATACTTATTCAACGATTTTTACTCATAACAAATCGTTTATATATATAATTTACATTTTGTAGTATAACAAAAATCTAAATCTTGATCCAAATTTCCTAATAAATTATCTAAGATTTTTAAAAATTCATCTTGAACATAAGATCTTGAACTTTCGTTATATTTTTTATTTCCTCCAGATTTTTTAAATGGTATTTAAAGGGGACAAGAATTACGCTATAATGTAGGGTAATCGGGATATTCTTATCAATTGTTTTTGGAAGTTTTTCTCTGATCATCCAATTTGTGACTGAACTTTGTCATAATGAGAATTTAAAGCTTCGTGTCTGTTCTAATATTTTGGTAATTTTTCATTACTTTCGATCTGATCAGATTTGAATAGGTTATTGTGAAATCAGCCTTATCGCATTGAATACACCTTTCATCATGTCTTACAATATTATTTAAGGACAACTTCTGTTCAAAGCTATCAAGTTTCGATTTCAATGAGAAAAATCTTATTTCATGTCCATGACTTCAATTTCCTTCATTTGAATTTCAATGTTAACAGCTGATTAAAAATCTCCCAGTCTTCTTTGTTTTTTCAACTTTGCAAAACAATGTCCCACAAGTTTTTGAATTGGTGTTAACCAGCAATTGATAACTTGCACTTTAACGTCTATTGCAAATGTTAAACCTCCCTAATACCCTATAATGTCGTATGTTGATCCAATAAATCAACAAGCTGGTAATCCATGTAGCTGATGAGTCTGTATCTGACAGAATCTATAATGTTATCTCTGAATAAGTATTCCTTATAGACTGGGTAGAGGGCACACAAACTCGGTGATATGTTTACTGATCTTCTAGTAGAATTTCCTTTGACTCGCATCATGAGTAACGCTTGATTTCAAAACACCAGATGGTTCAAATAGCGGCCCTAAGTCAGTTGTTTGTGCAATGCAATCTTTTCTTCACCTTTTTTTCTTTTCAAAACCCTTTTTCAAAAAAAGTCTCACGCTTCAACTCCACCAAATCTGGACTGAAAGAGATTTACTCGACAGAAGGAATTAATATTGGTAAAAAACGTAGTCTATTTTCCAGTCTGCTGTGTACAACGTAGCAGCGCTATTTATGTCCCTTGTGAAAATGTAACAAACAAATGGGGGGTTCAAGAAGATTTTAATTAAAAATTCCCTTATTATTTCAGTAATTTTGAAAATCTTAAAATCTTTTACGATAACGTAGTTTAAGAATCTTCTAATATCTATTTTAAATTCTCACTCTAAGAAGCTACTTAACTAATAATCTATACAAAATCTAGCTTAACCTCTCAACAAGCAGGGCAAATAAAGCTTTAAAGCCTTTATATTCAAGGGATAAAGGAGGAAATGGATGGACCAATAAAAATAACTCTAGACAATTACAATTATAATAATAAAAAACAATTATAATAAAATTGTATTCAACAACTAGATGATTTTAAAAAGGGATAATAAAAAACGTAGTTTTAGGGGAAAAACACGTAACAAAGGACAAGGAATAAAGACACAAATTGGAAGAGATTTAAAATTTTACAAAAATAAAACTAAAAACAAGTGATTAAATCTTACCTCAGCACCCACTTGACGTAATTGCTCACGTAATTTTTTAATATTGGCCTCAGATAATTTGTAACTGGGATTATTGGTGTCACCTTTTAAACGTTCCAAATTTAATTTTTCCTGTTCCAGCATTTTTTGTAAAGTTTGAATTTTATACGTTTCCATTTCACGGCGTTTGATGCTCTAAAATAAATACGAAAAAAATATATATTAAAATTTATTTGAATTTAATTGAAATACAAGAAAATGTTTACATCAACAGGTTGTGGTCCAGTTATGGAGGCCGTACGATCTCTGCCAGAGAGTACCGGTGTTGAGGGTACAATACCCACAGAAGTGGGTCGTGCCAATTTTTGACTACGTTTTACCGCCAATTCAACAATTGTAGAGGCTGAAAATAAATGTAAAATAAATAAATTTGTTAATTAGTTCTATTAAAAATAAATAATTATTAATTATGATTAAATCAATAATAAACAGTTAATTAATTTATTTATTTAATAATCAAATTAAAAGGTGAAAATTGTATAAAATTTGTGGTATTTTTAGCAAAAACTGTTTGTATTTGTTGAATGTTAATTTGTCATTGTTGACAATTTAATTGTATTGATGAAATTTGCGTGTTTAATTTAACGTTTTCAGTATTTTTGTACAATTATTTATTAATTACTTAATTAAATGTCGCATTTACTACGTGTTAGTGTAAATTTACATTTAAGTATTTTAATCATTTTCATTTAGAAATTATAAACATTTTAATCTGAATCAAAACTTTTAATTGTGGGACAGAATATTTATTATCAATATAAACATGTGGTTTACGATAGGTTAAGTGGATCTGCATAAAATTTTACATAGTGCAAGTAAAGGAATTTAATATTATAACTTTGGAAGGTAATAATGATATGGGTCCATTTGGTGTAGTTTTAGGGATACAAAATGGGAATTTGAATTTTGTCTGAATTGACATTTGAATTTTCTCTAATTTAGGTAGCTAAATACTGAGCCGATTTTACTGAAATTTTCACAGAATGATCCACATATACCCGAAAGTAACATAGACTATAATAAATTTCGATGGAACCAGAGGGAGAAGTACCCCCATACAAAGCAAACATTGATTATGGAAAATCTAGAAAAATATAATTTTCGAATTTGGTCCCAACTACTTTAACAAGTAACTGTTTTACTAGACAAAATGAAGAACGGATAGGATCAGGGGGAGTGGTAGCTTCCCTACAAAGAAAATGTTAATAATTGAATATCTAAAAAACCACTACAACGAGAGTTTTCAAATTTGATCTCAAAAAGATTTTCAAATAACTGTTTTACTGGACAGAATAAATGACGGATTGGATCATGGGAGAGTTGTTCCCCATTACAAAGAAACTGTTAATTATCGAATATCTAAAGAACTATAACAGCAAAAGTTCTCGAATTCGTCCCCAAACACTTTCTCAAAAATTTGTTTTACTGATCAAAGTATAAGGCGGGTATGATCAAGGGAAAATGTACTTCAATAAAAAACAAATATTAATTATCAAATATCTAGAGAAATGTAAAAACGGGAGTATTCAAATTTGTTCCAATTACTTTCCAAAGATTTTTTATTGGCCAAAATGTAGGACGAATAGGACCAGGGGGAGAGATTCCCCATACAAGACGAAAAATAATTATCAAATATTTAATGAACTAGAACAAATTTGGTCCCAATCACTTTCTTAAGGTACTATTTTAGTGAAGAAAATGTAGAACCGATAGAACCAGGAGAAGGGATAATGATTATCGAATATCTTAACAACTATAACAGCGAAACTGTTTTACTGGAAAAAATATAGGACAGTTAGGATCAAGGAAAAAGGTAGCTCCCATGAAATGAAAATATTAAATAAAATTTTAGAACGGACAGGGCCAGGGGTATTTCTATATTTGGGTGGCCAAAAGATGCTTTACATTACGAGCTGTTTAAATCGAATCAGACAATCACATTAAACCTATTTCGACCATAGATACGTTTGAAGAGAACAACAAAAAATCATCCAAATATTGTATCATGATAAGGCTCATCCACATGTTACAAGATCGATCAAAACCATTTGGAAAACATTGAATAAGCTTTTGACTATCATTTGATTCGATCGACACAGAATGCCCTTACTGTTACTGTAATGTAGCCCATTAATTCTTAGCTTAAAACCGGGACATGCCCATTGATCAGAAATATGAGACAATATTTTGAATAGCATGTCAACTAAATAGACTCCAAAGAAAGCTAAAAATTGGTTATGAATACATTTATATGTTACCTTGCCTTCTTAAGGTGGCTACAACTAAATCCAACATAGATGATTTCAAACATTTCATTGAAGCTTTTTACTCAATTCTGAAACAAAAATATCGCCTAATTTAAAGTTCTTTAATTCCCTAAGTTTTCCATTAGATTTCAAAACTCCTCTAGAACCGGCCTTCACTCAGACCTGGTTTTTTTATTTTATTTATATTTACGAATTCAATTACATAAAACAATCATAAATGTCCAATAAAAATTAAATAAGAACAATCACGTTCATAATTTCAGTTACTTCATTCTTTCCAAAACTATTTTTCATTACCCGTGTGCATTTCAAAGTTCATATTTGTTCAAGAAAAGTAGCAGAAGTTTCAGTTACAACTTTAGTTTCTTTTTTTTTTCTAAAACGGAAATAACTTAAACGAATAAGAATACTATATTCTGCTATGCCGAATCTCCAATACCCTCCACCACAAAATCCCTAAGAAATAAATTATGTTTTGTTCTACTGAACCGATTTTGATGATTTTTGGAATAATAATATCGTATATATTTCTTGATATTATGGTAATTTATATTAATTAATTTTATTCTAATTTATCGATTTATAATTGATAATTTTACGAAAGAAAGTACTTCGCTTTAATTTAGAGGTTGTCTCAGATATCGGTCTTTATCTCTTGAAATATTAAAAATAACATTAAAAACTATAATAAATACTCGGCTCAAGCACAGACAGACAGACATAGCCAAATCGACACAGATTTCAATGTGATGCAGAAGTATATATTCATTATGGGGTCTGAGATTATTCCTTCTTAGCTTTACACAAGGAATGACAAAGTAAATATACCCTCCCCTTCACAACTTGTAGTAGTGGAGGGTAAAAAAGTGCTATAAACAAACTATGGAAACATGAATGACATCAAATTCATTTGTACGTGTTTGTTTAAAGAAACATGTGTGAAATTCAGAAGACAAATGTAGAATTTGAAAAAATAATAAAGTGAAAAAAGAAGAACAAGAAGACAAAATAAATTTGCAAAATTGTTTGCATTTTGCATGGAATGAATTTTATTTCAGGAAAAAAATAGATGAAATAGTTTCTATAAGGAATTTAATGATCACTTCATTTACAGTTCTTAAAGGGTTAAAATGAAAGAACAATATTTAAGGAATGAGGTCGAAACATTTTTAACAAATAAATTAATTATTTTCGGAAGATTTATATATTTTTTTGTAATCTATTTGATCAAAGTGATTGATGTAAAAGAAGTTAAATTTCCAAAAGCTCCAAAAATAAACTTCTTTCAATGTTACTAAAGAGTACAAGAAGACTTGCAAATTTGACGGAAAACTTGCTTCCAAAATAAAATTTCACGTATTTCTCATTTGTTGTAAGTTCGTCATAACTCAAAAAGTACAAATTTCGACTTAACAGCAGTAGTGTATAGTAAATAAATTGTTTCATTAACTACCTAATTAGTAGAACGAACTAAGTCTTAAACCAATGAAACTTGTTCACTAAGAAAAACAAAAAACCAGACTTTAGACTTCCGGTACTGGGTGGAGTGACTTTGTCATTATCCAACAGCGTCAAATGTCTTTGGATAATTCTGGATAGCAGACTTACGTGAAACTTAAACACGAAGTGTAGGATATCCAAGGAGATGACTGTATATACCATAGACGGCAGATGGGTACCAAGTCCCAGAAATGTGAACTGGATCTATGAGTCTGTAATGAGATCAGTTTCATTTTATGGGGTAGCCTTCTGGTGAAAATCACACATCCTAAATATGAATCAGTCCTGCGTAGACTGAGGCAGTTGATTACTGGTGCACTTACGTCAACATTAACTTAGACCATTTTTGCGATCCCCAACTGATTACCATTTGATTTGATAACGAGGAAACTCGCTCTTCAAATACCACCGGAAACTATAGATATAGAACATATGATCATGCGAGTATCTTGGGAGTGATTGATGCTATCCCAGAGCTCATTGACTACTGCATCCCCTGCCCGATCGAATCGTTGCATGTCCCACAAGTGGGAGCATTAAATATTTACACTGATGATTCGAAATATGGAGACGAAGTTGGTGGTGGTGTCTTCATTGCCATTGCTGCAATTCGTAGGGCGACCACCTAGATAAGGTATTACAGGATATACGACCGGGATATCACTGAATAGGATAGCAGAGCATTCGACTAATCAGGACAATCTGATAGTGTATGCCCTAGCGAAATAAGGCTCCAACTTCGCGGAGGGAGATATCGATCACCTATGCGGTTTACCACTTACCGCTTGTAAGAAACGCGTAGAGGAGGAGATATATACTAAGACACAACAACGATGGGTAAACGAACTATCGTGTTTGATGATCAGGATTATATGGCCCTGGCTAGACGGGTAAAAACATCATTCCTACTCAATGTCTCGCGAACTCTCTTGAGAGACACAGTTGCTGCAGTATCTGGACATTGTCGTTTCGCGGTACATGTGGATTCCGACAAACAACTATTGCAGAAGCTGTTTGAATGAAGAGTAGGAGGAAACTATTATTCATTTTTTGCCACTGTCCAGTGCCCTGCATACGCGCTTATTTGGCTGTGGTTCATTACAATCTCTGACGGATTTGGCGACTGCTGATATGATACATAACGATTGTCTGCAATGCGATATAGGCGTTCTCCAAACTTTCATACAGTAACTTGAAAACGTGGAATTTGTGGTGTTTCAATGAATGTTATTCAAAGCTGTCATATACTTATTTGGATCTAGAGGATCTTGCTTCTTTTCCTCTTAACTATTGTATTGTATTGAAGATTCAGTGTGTTACGGTTGTTAAGGCTACTTTTTGGCAACTTTGATTAATTCTCCATGGTTTGACACTTAGCGAAGTTGTCTTCACTGACCGGCCATTCCTTTTATCTATCTATCTATCTATCTATCTATCTATCTATCTATCTATCTATCTATCTATCTATCTATCTATCTATTTACCAAACGACTTCAGTCTTGCATTCATTTGGGACCGAATTTTTTCTTTCCAATGCTATGAAATCCACGGGAATAGTTCTTAGCCTGAAGGAAAACACCTCTTTAGAAAAAAAAAGCATTTAAAATGGGACCACAACTAGTCTCTAATGAATTTATACAATCAATAAAGGTCGTTTGCAATACACCTGATGTTCCTGTCAGAGATGCCCGTGCAAAAAAAAATAATTAAAAAAATCTCTTTATAACAATTGAACAGAGAAAAAGTGATTCGACTTTTTTTAGAATTAATAACAAATTCATTTCAATATTGTTTACAATAATGATTTAATTAAATGTTGGCCACATTTCCTTTCATAGTCCAAGTCCAATTAACTCTTATTAAATCTGCTGCTGTTCATTTTTTTCTTTCTTCTTCTTCTATTTGTTTTAGCATATTTTATTATTTATTCCTTTTTATTGTTTTTGTTTTTGTTTATTTATTATTGTTATGTTTAATTATATTAAATGTTTATTATCTAATAAACCAGCAGCAGCAACAACAACAATAACAACAATTTTATGAAACGATATATATCGTATAGGAACGAAAATAATAATAAAAATAAAATAAATATTGTGTACATATTTTTATCTTAAGAATACTTTATGCGAATCCATAGTCAACAATCAATTAATGTGTTTGTATTAGAGTTTTAGGGTTGCCAGAGTGAAATATAAAAATATAAAAATTTAATCTAAAAATATAGAATAATAAGAATTGAAGTGTTTAGGGTGTCTCGTAAAAAATGGATACCACTACCCCGTGGTGCATCCGCAAATTTTGTAGTGTACAAAATTTCTATTTAACTGATTTTACCGGTTTTAAATGGGACGTCAAAGTATAAGAGCGCCTCAGATTTTGATTTCATGCAGTAATATACACCGATGCATATTCCTATGAACGCATAAGAAAAGATAACGAAAGATCTAAATTAATTTTTTTCAAGATCAGGGATGTTGCAATAGGGAAATTGGTCATAAAATTAAACGGTTCCAAAGTATGGTGAGTAATTTATTTAAAACTGCGCAGAATTGTGGTGTTCGCAAAAACTCCCAATGGAAATGAAAAATTAACAAAGAGACATATTGATTTCTACACAAATTCATACTTTACAAAAAGATGAAAACATTAAATGGAAGAAGCTAAAAAACTGCATTAAAAAATCGTCTTAAATTTCACGAAAGTACATAAAATGGGCAGAGAAGGGCAAAAAGGTAATTTTCTCTAAAAAAAGTTATTTAGATGGCGCTGAGTCATACACATGTAGTTGGCACGATTTGACATCAAATAATGTTCGGATGTCAAAATGTAATTGGAACACTGAACCAAAAAAGGTAGTAAATATAAGGAAAAAGGTTGTAGAATTGACGAAAAGTATGTTAAATTTCAGTTAATGAAACTTTTATTCATCATAATGAAAATTTTCGTAAATTTTTCGTAAATTCTTCAAATTGACGCAAAATTGTCAATATGAATATTTGAATTCGTTAATAAAAATGCGTTAATTTGAGTAAATATTATTCAATTTGAATAATACATTATTCAAATTGACAAAAATAAATTCTTTATATTAATGAATATTATTCAATTTAAATACCATAATTAAGTTAAATTGACGAAATTTTTAGTTGAATTAAGGAAAGAATTATGTTAAATTGTTGTAATAAATGAATATATAAAATATTAAGGACCAAGCGAAGGAGTACTCGCCATACAAAGCAAATATTGATTATAGAATATCTAAAGAACTGTAACAGCGAGAATTTGCAAATTTGGTCCCAAAGACTTCCTCAAAGAAGTGTTTTACTGGACAAAATGTCAGGGGAGAAGTAGGCCCCATACAAAGCAAATATTGAATACCGATTAGCTATAGACCAACTACAGTGAGAATTTTTTTTATACACATCGATTTGTGATTTGCGAAATTCCTTCCGAATTGTAGGACTGAGGATAATTTTTGTGCAGCAAAGCGCACCGAGTAAAAGCTGTTATAGATAATAATTAAATAGTATGGAAAACTTAGTAGACAACTAAAAATAGTGCAAAATCAACAGTCGGCGGTAAACTGATGAAAATATTAAATGAAGATATGAGAAGTGTTATGGTTTGAACAGCATTTTCTGCAGTTGGCAAATCTAAATTTTTAAATTAAAGAATTATATGCCATTTTTGGGGTAATCCAAAATTATGGGTCATCCACCAACTATTAATAATTTTATAATTCCAGTCTAAAATCTCACTATCTGGCACCTCTGCAGCATTATTTATCTTATTAAAAATATATTTGTAATTGTATCTGAAAAAAGTCTATAAAGATTTTCTACACAAATAACAAAAATATATATTTATCATCACACAATTTGCCACAACTGTAAACGACTGAACTGTTTTTACTGGGAGAACAGAAGACTGAGAAACGAGAAGTTTGGAAATATAATTTTGAACTTATAAAGCCAAAGTCAACGACACAATTTTTGTAGAAAAATTAATGAAAATAAACAAAATGCGAATTGAAAGCAACAGAATAGAAGAGTCAAATAAATACAACAAAATAAATAACAACAACAAGAAGTACGACAAAAATTAAATATGCAAAAAATAAAAATTAATTAATTAAATTCATATGAATATACATGAAATAGGGTGTCTCGTAAAAAAATGGCAATGGCAAATCTTATGATAATTTCGTACTAGATTTCAGATAAAAATTAACATTTTTATATGTTTTTTTATAATTTTTAAAAATCATAAAATAATTTGAGAAAAAATATTTAACATTTTCTAGGTTTTTTGTTTAAATTTGCTTAAAAGGGAGCAACCTATAGAGGGATTTGTGGTTAAACAGTGTCAAGTGGGAGAAAACCATAAAACAAAATTTAATGTTTTTGGTCTGCGTTAAAGCAGGTCAACTGCTGAATATACAATGAATTCACTGATTAGAATGATGTTAAGATTGAAAAATTAAAATTGAAGATATTACTTTTAGCCACAAGCCCATCAGTTCAAAATTTTAATACTTGAATTTAAATTTAAATCATTTAAGCTTCCAACTTCCAACTCTGATGATAACAATTTGTGAACCTCTGATTCAAAGGAGTTCATTTGCAGAAGGCAATTACCAACTAAATCCTTCGTCTAGAAAAAGTTTGGAAAGATGAATTGGTAAATCAAGTCTTTAATTAACATTCACTTTTGGCCTAAAGTATGTAGGTCGAGACATCAAGTCACTTTTAGTCACTCAGTTATATCGACAAACATCCTTGTCTCTGACTCATTAAATATACTTAATATTTTTTAGTTCACGTCTATAACATGAGTCCACGGAATTTTACATCTTAATGTTGCAACCAGCAGCTATAGGCACCGGTTACTCTAATGCGATTAAGAAAACTTCAAGTGCCCTGTACAAACACTCGATTAACTCGAATAATAAATATAGAGCATATCGACATACAACCTCGTTGTTAACTCAAATTTCCTCAGAGTCTTTCGATCTACATCCTTAACAACAGTCTATGGAAATTAAAATCAGTATGTAGCAACCAGGCATCAACCACTCTAAACTCATTTTATTAGTAACTGCAGAATGTACTGCGCAGACATTCGATTTAGAAGAGCTCTTTCTTGCTCTAAAATCAAATATTGTTATTTTCTTATTCTGAATCGTCTTGTTACTCCATCTCTGTCGGCTAGATCCCTGTTGTTGGTTCATCAAATATAATCAATGATTCTCGATTCCTTAATTGGGTCCCAGAATTTTAAATCTCTGTATTACAATCAGCAACTACAGGATCCAGATATTCTAATGCGATTAAGTAATAACTTCAAAGTGTCTTGTCTTACACCTCAACTGTTTTTTGCTCTAATAAAATTCTTAAAGTTCTTAAATCGTACATTATCTTAGCGATTTAAGGAAATGTAGTTCGCCTGATTTCTATCTTAGTGTATGCTAGTTTAGTCCCGATGACATTTGATTAGGAATGACTTTATAACATCTAATTTATTGTGATGGTTTTGCATGATATCCTGTCCGATATATCAGAGTAATGTGGACATCGCTATGGGACAATACTTATTAGGACTTAAATTAACCAAAAATTGTAAATAGAATCGAAGTATTTATTCATATTCGTAGGATTAAATGTAGCTAAATGATTTAAAGTGTGTGAAGTTAGCTACGACAGTTAGCTACTTTTTTCAAAATTCTGTTAATTAACATTTCTCTTGCTCAGAGAGTGAAAAGTTAACAGAATTCAATTTTAATAACATTTTTGGAAATGTTAGTGACGTATACTTAATAGAACCAATGCGTAACGACTTTTGAAAATTTTTGTTCTTATATTTTAATAATATTTTTACAATTTCTTAATATAGTTATAAACAATATAAAGGAACCTACTAATATCAAGGATCTTACATATAATATCAAAAATAAACCAAAACTAAAGAAGGTGCTCTAATGGGGCCTAACATGAAGGAATGCTATAATCTTGGTATCAAAATATGGGCCAAACAAAAAAAGGTGCGCTATTGGGGCCTAGTACGAAGGAAAGCTATAAACCTATAGAATTCAGAACAGAAAAGAGAATATTGAAAATTAATCATGATTTTGAGAAAAAGAACTTTGAAAATTTTCAAAATTTCAATATTTCATATAAGGGTCCAAATTGGTATCAAAATATGGGCCAAACAAAAAAAGGTGCGCTATTGGGGCTTAGTACGAAGGAAAGCTACACTCCTATAGAATTCAGAACAGAAAAGAGATTATTGAAATTAATCATGATTTTGAGAAAAAGAACTTTGAAAATTTTCAAAATTTCAATATTTCATATAAGGGTCCAAATTGGTATCAAATATGGGCCAAACGAAAAAAGGTGCGCTATTGGGGCTTAGTACGAAGGAAAGCTATAAACCTATAGAATTCAGAACAGAAAAGAGAATATTGAAAATTAATCATGATTTTGAGAAATTGAACTTTGAAAATTTTCAAAATTTCAATATTTCATATAAGGGTCCAAATTGGTACCAAAATATGGGCCAAACGAAAAAAGGTGCGCAATTGGGGCCTAGTACGAAGGAAAGCTACACTCCTATAGAATTCAGAACAGAAAAGAGAATATTGAAAATTAATCATGATTTTGAGAAATTGAACTTTGAAAATTTTCAAAATTTCAATATTTCGTATAAGGGTCCAAATTGGTATCAAAATATGGGTCAAACGAAAAAAGGTGCGCTATTGGGACCTAGTACGGAGGAAAGCTACACTCCTATAGAATTCGGGACAGAAAAGAGAATATTAAAAATAAATCATGATTTTGAGAAAGAGAACTATGAAAATTTTCAAAATTTCTTTATTTTATATAATGGTCGAAATTATTATAAAAATACAGAAATTTTGAAAATTTTCAAAGTTCAATTTCTCAAAATCATGATTAATTTTCAATAATCTCTTTTCTGTTCTGAATTCTATAGGAGCGTAGGTTTCCTTCGTACTAGGCCCCAATAGCGCACCTTTTTTCGTTTGGCCCATATTTGATACTAATTTGGAACCTTATATGAAAATATTGAAATTTTGAAAATTTTCAAAGTTCTTTTTCTCAAAATCATGATTAATTTTCAATATTCTCTTTTCTGTTCTGAATTCTATAGGAGTGTAGCTTTCCTTCGTACTAGGCCCCTATAGCGCACCTTTTTTCGTTTGGCCCATATTTTGATACCAATTTGGACCCTTATATGAAATATTGAAATTTTGAAAATTTTCAAAGTTCAATTTCTCAAAATCATGATTAATTTTCAATATTCTCTTTTCTGTTCTGAATTCTATAGGTTTATAGCTTTCCTTCGTACTAAGCCCCAATAGCGCACCTTTTTTCGTTTGGCCCATATTTGATACTTATTTGGAACCTTATATGAAATTATTCAAATTTTGAAAATTTTTAAAGTTCTTTTTCTAAAAATCATGATTAATTTTCAATATTCTCTTTTCTGTTCTGAATTCTATTGGAGTGTAGCTTTCCTTCGTACTAGGCCCCAATAGCGCACCTTTTTTCGTTTGGCCCATATTTGATACCAATTTGGACCCTTATATGAAAATATTGAAATTTTGAAAATTTTCAAAGTTCTTTTTCTCAAATCATGATTAATTTTCAATAATCTCTTTTCTGTTCTGAATTCTATAGGAGTGTAGCTTTCCTTCGTACTAGGCCCCTATAGCGCACCTTTTTTCGTTTGGCCCATATTTTGATACCAATTTGGACCCTTATATGAAATATTGAAATTTTGAAAATTTTCAAAGTTCAATTTCTCAAAATCATGATTAATTTTCAATATTCTCTTTTCTGTTCTGAATTCTATAGGTTTATAGCTTTCCTTCGTACTAAGCCCCAATAGCGCACCTTTTTTCGTTTGGCCCATATTTGATACTTATTTGGAACCTTATATGAAATTATTGAAATTTTGAAAATTTTCAAAGTTCTTTTTCTCAAAATCATGATTAAGTTTCAATATTCTCTTTACTGTTCTGAATTCTATTGGAGTGTAGCTTTCCTTCGTACTAGGCCCCAATAGCGCACCTTTTTTCGTTTGGCCCATATTTGATACCAATTTGGACCCTTATATGAAAATATTGAAATTTTGAAAATTTTCAAAGTTCTTTTTCTCAAAATCATGATTAATTTTCAATATTCTCTTTCTGTTCTGAATTCTATAGGAGTGTAGCTTTCCTTCGTACTAGGCCCCTATAGCGCACCTTTTTTCGTTTGGCCCATATTTGATACCAATTTGGAACCTTATATGAAAATATTGAAATTTTGAAAATTTTCAAAGTTCAATTTCTCAAAATCATGATTAATTTTAATATTCTCTTTTCTGTCCCGAATTCTATAGGAGTGTAGCTTTCCTCCGTACTAGGTCCCAATAGCGCACCTTTTTTCGTTTGACCCATATTTTGATACCAATTTGGACCCTTATATGAAAATATTGAAATTTTGAAAATTTTCAAAGTTCAATTTCTCAAAATCATGATTAATTTTCAATATTCTCTTTTCTGTTCTGAATTCTATAGGAGTGTAGCTTTCCTTCGTACTAGGCCCCAATTGCGCACCTTTTTTCGTTTGGCCCATATTTTGATACCAATTTGGACCCTTATATGAAATATTGAAATTTTGAAATTTTCAAAGTTCAATTTCTCAAAATCATGATTAATTTTCAATATTCTCTTTTCTGTTCTGAATTCTATAGGTTTATAGCTTTCCTTCGTACTAAGCCCCAATAGCGCACCTTTTTTCGTTTGGCCCATATTTTGATACCAATTTGGACCCTAATATGAAATATTGAAATTTTGAAAATTTTCAAAGTTCTTTTTCTCAAAATCATGATTAATTTTCAATAATCTCTTTTCTGTTCTGAATTCTATAGGAGTGTAGCTTTCCTTCGTACTAAGCCCCAATAGCGCACCTTTTTTTGTTTGGCCCATATTTTGATACCAATTTGGACCCTTATATGAAATATTGAAATTTTGAAAATTTTCAAAGTTCTTTTTCTCAAAATCATGATTAATTTTCAATATTCTCTTTTCTGTTCTGAATTCTATAGGAGTGTAGCTTTCCTTCGTACTAGGCCCCAATTGCGCACCTTTTTTCGTTTGGCCCATATTTTGATACCAATTTGGACCCTTATATGAAATATTGAAATTTTGAAAATTTTCAAAGTTCAATTTCTCAAAATCATGATTAATTTTCAATATTCTCTTTTCTGTTCTGAATTCTATAGGTTTATAGCTTTCCTTCGTACTAAGCCCCAATAGCGCACCTTTTTCGTTTGGCCCATATTTTGATACCAATTTGGACCCTTATATGAAATATTGAAATTTTGAAAATTTTCAAAGTTCTTTTTCTCAAAATCATGATTAATTTTCAATAATCTCTTTTCTGTTCTGAATTCTATTGGAGTGTAGCTTTCCTTCGTACTAGGCCCCTATAGCGCACCTTTTTTCGTTTGGCCCATATTTTGATACCAATTTGGACCCTTATATGAAATATTGAAATTTTGAAAATTTTCAAAGTTCAATTTCTCAAAATCATGATTAATTTTCAATATTCTCTTTTCTGTTCTGAATTCTATAGGTTTATAGCTTTCCTTCGTACTAAGCCCCAATAGCGCACCTTTTTTCGTTTGGCCCATATTTGATACTTATTTGGAACCTTATATGAAATTATTGAAATTTTGAAAATTTTCAAAGTTCTTTTTCTCAAAATCATGATTAATTTTCAATAATCTCTTTTCTGTTCTGAATTCTATAGGAGTGTAGCTTTCCTTCGTACTAAGCCCCAATAGCGCACCTTTTTTTGTTTGGCCCATATTTTGATACCAATTTGGACCCTTATATGAAATATTGAAATTTTGAAAATTTTCAAAGTTCTTTTTCTCAAATCATGATTAATTTTCAATATTCTCTTTTCTGTTCTGAATTCTATAGGAGTGTAGCTTTCCTTCGTACTAGGCCCCAATTGCGCACCTTTTTTCGTTTGGCCCATATTTTGATACCAATTTGGACCCTTATATGAAATATTGAAATTTTGAAAATTTTCAAAGTTCAATTTCTCAAAATCATGATTAATTTTCAATATTCTCTTTTCTGTTCTGAATTCTATAGGTTTATAGCTTTCCTTCGTACTAAGCCCCAATAGCGCACCTTTTTTTCGTTTGGCCCATATTTTGATACCAATTTGGACCCTTATATGAAATATTGAAATTTTGAAAATTTTCAAAGTTCTTTTTCTCAAAATCATGATTAATTTTCAATAATCTCTTTTCTGTTCTGAATTCTATAGGAGTGTAGCTTCCTTCGTACTAAGCCCCAATAGCGCACCTTTTTTTGTTTGGCCCATATTTTGATACCAATTTGGACCCTTATATGAAATATTGAAATTTTGAAAATTTTCAAAGTTCTTTTTCTCAAAATCATGATTAATTTTCAATATTCTCTTTTCTGTTCTGAATTCTATAGGTTTATAGCTTTCCTTCGTACTAGGCCCCAATAGCGCACCTTTTTTTGTTTGGCCCATATTTTGATACCAAGATTATAGCATTCCTTCATGTTAGGCCCCATTAGAGCACCTTCTTTAGTTTTGGTTTATTTTTGATATTATATGTAAGATCCTTGATATTAGTAGGTTCCTTTATATTGTTTATAACTATATTAAGAAATTGTAAAAATATTATTAAAATATAAGAACAAAAATTTTCAAAAGTCGTTACGCATTGGTTCTATTAAGTATACGTCACTAACATTTCCAAAAATGTTATTAAAATTGAATTCTGTTAACTTTTCACTCTCTGAGCAAGAGAAATGTTAATTAACAGAATTTTGAAAAAAGTAGCTAACTGTCGTAGCTAACTTCACACACTTAATGATTTAAAGCTTCAATGGCATTCTAAATCAAAACAGTCCAAAGACTTATCACATAGTGAAAATGTTGACATCGGGACTCACACAACAGAATAGAAAATAAGGTGTTTTAAAAAGGAGAATTTGTATTTCGGAAATGATTCTTAAATGCTTCAAAGAAATAGTTTTTGTATCATATTGTTATTGAGAATGAAATATGGACTCATTAACAACTTCAAGCTCAAGCATCCGGTTAACCATCCAATCAACGCCTAAGTCGAAGGATTAGAAGGGTGTTTTGTATTATGAAGAATAGAAATTGGATCAAAAGAAAAATATTTCTATATGTTTTAACCGATACATATTACCCGTATTGAAATAAACCTGATTAATTATATTCCTTTTCATGCCGGAGCGATTATTTTCATGTAGACGAAGTATGAGAAATTAGTTGTTTTCGGATAAATTTGTTTTTCTTGCATAACAAATATATTAGGCAGTTCTATTTAGGAAGTACTTTATGCTGGAAAAGATCTGGTAGTTGAACCAGCCTTGTCAATTCGTTTTATATTGAACAAATATATATGGAAGATTAAGGGGTTTTCTCCATATAAAAAATTCTCATTCGATTGACAAAATCTTTCTGTATAGAGTAAACAGGCTGTATTAGTCGAAATATTCTATATAATTCGTTATTGTCATTCCATGTGCAATCGCATAACGAATCATCTAACCCCTTAAAATAAATATATTATTGCATCATATCAAAAAATAGCCTGATCATTTACTATTGTTGTAGCAGTTTGCTAATTAAGAACTAACAAAGTCGAATCAAGTAACATGAATTTATAGATCTAAAGAGTGAGATTGAAAAATTCTTCACAGATTTTCACAATTTTTTTTGTCAAAAATCTTATATTGCTGATGCTTGAGGGAACATTGAAGAAAAGTTTAGGACCCAAGACCTGCGAAAATTTCAAAGAAAACAGTTCTTGTTTGGCAAACGATATGCAGTTGCAGCAAAAGAAGCCAATCATTTGTTCCAACTATCACCATTACACCGAAATTAACATTAAGGAATTTTTACAAAAAAGGCTGCTTCCATTTATAAGACCTTATAATGTATCCAGTTAATTTTGACCTAATTTGCCATGCTGTCACTATGGTAAGCAAGCCATTGAGTTTAAAAGAGCACAAAAATATGCGCAAAAGTGTGAAAGATTTTAAACGGAGATGGACTACCTGTTGGAGCAAAGTGAACGTTAATGCAAGGGGTTCGGAAAAAGGTTCTAAATATTATCACTATGATTAAAACTATAAAAATATATTTGTAATAACAATTTGAATCAAATAAAAATTTAACTGTATGTTTAGTGGTTTCGTTTTGATTAACATATATGTATGCTAAAAGTTTTTCGATGCACTCTATCTATATAAGACATATCAAAGAACAAGTTTATCAGAGTTAAATAAAGTTATCATATAACGAGTTCCGTAATTCCGTAACTTTTTAATTAACTACCGATATTCTTTAAGAATTTTAACGAAGAATATCGGTAGATTTTTAATTTTTATTCCATCACTGTGATCCCAGCATGCAGGAAAATATGCGTTTTCTTTACATACAATTGTTTTTATCCAAAAAATATTCAAATTATTAAAACTGTCTATTTTGCGACAGTGAGTTCAAAATGAAATTCTTTATATATAAATGACCACATAGTGCTTCACTATTAGTAGTTTTTGATGACTGTCCCATCTAGTCTATCCAACAGTGTAAGGAGAAACGTCAATTTACTAAGCTTCTAACTAATAACTTCCACGTGAACTACATGTGATAATCAAGAGATTGAATCTCTTATCACTTTGCTATATATTTTGTGGTCGTGGGATACGACTACTTACGAACCTTAAGTCTTCACTGAACACTTAGAATATATCTAGAGGCAATAAAGAGTTTGAATGCATTAGGATGTGTTATTGGACTGCATCCAAAAAGAATTTTATTGGTCTTTCAGGGTCTATTGTCACCAAAAACGATGTATGTCATTGCCAAATTTTGAACAGTTGAGATTTGGTTAAGAGAAATCCTCACTTCCTCCAACAGAACTGTGAAAATATATCCGTTAATTACTCATTTGGTTTTGTACTTAATGTCTCCACTTATTTTTCGCTGCATTTCGAGATGCACTAATAAATTTTTCTTAAATTCTTTGAAACTCATTTTCTCTTAAAAAGGATGGATTTTTCACAAAGAATTCTTTACTATTGTGACCGATTTAGCGCTAATCTTTTATTAGAATACCTTAGTCCAAGAACAATATTAAACAAATTTTAAAAACGGTCAATTAATAACTCAATAGAGATTTAAAAAAATTCAACAACTTTATTATCGTTTTGATTTTACGACAACTTTTTATCGTTAACTTGCGATACTTTTAACGACAAAAATAGGAAATATTTTTTCAGAATAACAGTTAACGATAAAATTTACGTTATTTAACTACAATTTTTTGAATTTCAATTAGTTGATCTTTAAATGTAGAACTCAATAATAATGAATTTGTTATAGAATAAAATCGTGAAAGTAGACCTTTCGTAAATCCGTATGAACTTAATAAAAATTCATATAAAAAAATCCTTTAAAGATCTGTTATAGAAAAATAAACGTTTTAACGGTATTTAAACTATAAAAAATAAATAGAAAAATTATAGAAATTTGTATGTAGTTGTTAATGTAAATAAACTCGAAACATATTGAACACATACACATACATATATTTATTGATATTCTGCTCTTCTATGAATATTAATTAAATTAACAACAACAAAAGTAAAAAAAATAACGTCATTTGCAATTTCTACGTAAAAATAAACACCCACCCAACTATTTGACTTATGTTTATATTTAATAGACGTTCAGTTGAAAAAAAATATATATAAATTCACAATCGCATGTGATCATAGACAACAACAACAACTACTACAACAACAATAACTTTATCATCATCAACCATTCAATCATTTGTTATTCGTAATAGATAATTGACATTAGTGGTGAATTGAAAGTCGCATTAATACGATTTTTATTTATATATATTTTTCTTCTTCTTCTACTTTTTTCCAATTTCAATTGTAGACAAAGTGACGCATGTTTAGGAAATAACAATAATTAAAAACAGAAATAATTGAAATTATGGATTTAAAAAAAAAAACAAAGTTTTATAGTTTCCTTCCATTGATCCTCCATATTAATGGAAATATTACGATGTGGGTTTATGTCTTCTATGGCTGGTGTATTTCCTTAATGATTTCTACGTGTTAAATTTTTTAACTGTATTTCGAATGATGAGCCCATTTGAGTTATTAATGAAGTAACACTGGGAAGACCTCATACGATCTTGCTTAGTGATCCTAATTTACCGTTGTAATGGAATCACAACTCATCACAATAAAAAGTTTAAGTTAAAGTTAACAAAAGTATATCGGGGTCTCCATTATACAGTTGGCTTATAACTATAGAAATAACGTTTGGAATTTTCACGATCACCATTCAGAACTGTAATATTATAATTCTGGAAGTATGGACTCATAGGGCGGATTTTTTAAATCCGAGCAAAATGTTTTTTCTATTCAATTTAAACATTCAAGAATATAAAGCGGGTGATAGTACTTTCTTGGGGAACTTTCATTTGATACAGCTGTCGCAGGGTTGACAATCTTTGGCCGAGTGTAACTCGGGTTGTTCCTAAACGGAGATCCAATTGTCGTGGGAACGTAAGCAGTGTGGAAACTTAACCTCATTAAGTTCGAATTCGTTTTCTTAACGTTTGTTCGTGAGTCCTGTGATCGCCTCACCAATGTATTCACAAACACATTTCTGATCTCTACTGTCGTATTATAAATATTTGGATTAAGCCTTAATCTGGCTAAATTACCCGACCTAAAATATTTCTTTTTGAGATTTTTTTGTAATAATATATGAGATCTGATGTTCATCACCAGTAACAAGGCGATTTAAAAGTTGTGTACAATTTGTAACGCATTATTTTCAACTTGTTAAATCGACTATCGGATCGGAAATATCTTCTATCCGATTCAATTTATATGGGAAACAATGCCCATGCTTTAATACGATTACATTTTTATTGCTTTTAAACGTGGCGAATTGAGCTTTTGTTTTACTCTTAATAGTAACTCTCGTTCATCCTACGTTTCAAATGTTCGTCAAACATTTTTTTCTGAATTTCAATGGTACCAACAATCAACAACATTCTGCAGCCACACAGTGTGTCCCAATCGACAGCCGGTTCGATTGTCATTTGCAAGCTTTAGGATGTGATATGTAGAATAGCGCAGATAAGATGGTTAACTCAGTTAATGTGACAAAGGTTATTTGGTCTAGGTACGATATTTGAAGGACCAAATTATTATGCATTTTCAATAGTAAACAGGTTATGTTCCTGGTGCCAATTAAAAAGTAGTGATTTCAAAGTCAAAAAGGATGGGTCTCGCCCTCATTTACTTCCTGCGCAGTTGCCACGATAAACTAGAGTAAAGAAAGTTTTTCTCATGCACAAGGTGGTCTTTGCAACCTTAATCTGAGGTCGTTACATATTTTCCTTTCAAGTACTGACTGATTGGAAGAAGCTGTCATGTCGAAAATCAATTGAATTAGTAGACTCTTCTTTAGGGTAACACAACGGAATGAACTTCACAATATTTTTTAGACATTTTTTAAACACGTTTTCCACGATTTAGTCCAAATACTCATCAATAATTTCGTGACAAGTTTAATTTTGTACTATTACGACTAGAGATTTGCGTCTCGTTTTCCGTGGAACAAACTTGACAAGAATGAAGCATTTCGTTAAAAGCTTCAACAATCTTAACGCTGTGCTGAAATTTTTAATTAAAATAATATTGGTACGAAGCCTAATTTCTGTTTAAATTTATCGGTTTAGAATGTCTAATTATGTACCAGTATGTTTTGTGAAAAACCTAGATGGCGCAGTTTGGTTTAAATAGTCTTCATAAAAATATACACATATAGCAAATCCCAGACACAATTCAATTTACATCTGCATCAATCTATTTGATTTAAATGTGGGATCGGATCAGATGAATAACAAAATTTATTTAGGAAACATGAGAAGTTTAACTGATATATGAATAAGGGCTTATCTGAGATCGCTTAGGAAACAGAGTAGTGTGTTGTAGCTTAACATTGTTTAAATTTTATAATGTAAATATTTAATTATTTATTCTAATTAGTTAATTAAATTTGAATTGTAAATTAGTAGAACAGAATTTACATATAAATATTTAACAATAATAATAATAATAATAATAATAATAATAATAATAATAATAATAATAATAATAATAATATTTACCTTTTAATTAAACTAACAACTGTTGGATGTTTTTCCGAGCGCACTTCTGTACCATTGACCTGTAAAATAAATAATTAAATTAAATAAAAAAAGCAAATGTATTTACTTCTATTGAATTATGTATAAAAATAAATAATTGAGTCATTAACAGTCGGACAAGACTTCCCAACGGACGCAAAAAAATATGTCGCATCTATTAAAAAAATCTGATGATGTGGAATTGGAAGCATAACTCGTCTGTGAACTCAAGAAGGATAACAAGAAGATTAGATCCTAATTGAATTATTGCCGAGAGGCAAAAATTCGTATCTTTAGTTTGGTCATTCAGATGAAGTTGAATTTATTTATTTGGTGGGATCAGAAGGATGTTTTCAATTATGTGTTATTGAAGTTAATCTAACGATAACAGAAGAAACTGTACTAAAGACAATAAGTTTTTTGAAGGGGGAAATCCAAATATATAATATTCTTATATCATGACAATGTTCCATTATATTCGGGTCTGTAGTTGGTAGGTGCTCTAATTTAAAGCTGCTATTTCGGAATTTTTTCTCATATGAGAGCTATGGTGTTCTCAAAATTCACTGCACATATTTACCCAAGTGCAAAGTTATTTTACCCGAATTCCATTAAATGTTTTTCGAGGATGGAGCCTAATATGGGAACTATAACCAAATATAGACCGATATACGTTAAATGACAAATACAAGATTAAGATTTTAATGTTTCAATCTTTTACCGGATAAGGTCCTTGTATTGGATCTAGTTAAATCTATATTAGAGAGTGATATTCTATTAATCTGATTTAAATGTGTTTTGTTATGATGATGTTGTAATTTCGTTGAATTCTTTCCCAGATATCAGTCTATAACTAGTTTGCTATTGGAGCGATATAGCTGGTGAATTTCCCAGGAAAATCTTGTGAAGATTTTTCCGTGGAGAAACCCTAATTGAGATGTTATTGACACCTAGTCACCAAGTGTGGTGGAATGCACATTGAGGAAATCTTCGGAAAGGTAGAACGAACGAATTTTCGATAACTGTTCCTAATGCAAATGGAAATGTGTTCGAACATCTGGTGGAACTGTCACTGATATGTATTAGGATAATCTTTGAGGAAATGTTAAATGAAAGAGCACAGGTACGATATTCGTTTTATCCAATTTTAATAGAAAGTGGATAATACGAATATTGAACACTGTGTTTTTGGGGCCACTATCGATAAGGAGGAGTCTTGCCTACAATAATTTCTGTCGTACTTGCCATGTCGACGCGAATGAGAGGAAGATACCTCTTTCGCTTCAAGCTCTTAGAGAGGTTAAAAAAATTAAAACTGTGTTTGGCGAAGCGAACTACTTGGAACCTATGCTCTGGCACATGTAAATCTGAGGGTACTACCTTCTTTCGTTTCAATTTCTCACTATTTTGGAGAAGCTGAATAGCAGTCGAATAAGTTGACTGCCCTTAAGAGTAACACAGCGGGATTAACTAAACATGAAAATGACTGCAGAACACGGCCATCGGAAATAACTAACTTATATACTTTAGAGAAACTGACTTTATGACGGTTATGAGAAGATTTAAACAGATATTTCTTAAGAAAATATATATCTCAATTATCGGTTGTCATTTTAAATAAATTAAAATAATTAAGAACAAATAATACAAACCTTTAAGATCATGTCGCCAGCAACTAAACCAGCAATTTGTGCTGCTCCACCTGGTTTGACGCTTTCAACAAAAACAGGATTATCACCAGAAACCTGTAAGGAAAAAAGGACATTAAAATTCAAATTCATAAGTCCAAAATATTTGTGATTAACAGGAAGACATTGAAAATCATCACAAAATCATTTTAAATGTCATAAGAAATCTTAAAAAATAAAAAAAAACATTTCTAAATCTTTTATTATGATGAATTTATTCTGTCGAGAGTGAAAATATGAAATAAAAATATTTATATTGAATAGAAATATTGACGTCAATTTTTATATTTATAAAGTAGTTTGATTAAAGAAAAATCAACAGAACTAATAACGAAGAGCAACATTAAATTCCCAATCATCGTCATTCTCAGCAGCATCGGTAGCACTACCAACTACAACAACAACAAGAATAACAACACCAGCAACAACATCATCATTTTTATTGCATTCAAAATGTGCATCCAAATATAGTTTTTCACTTTTTTTTTGCTTAAAAAAAAAAAAAAGCGAAATAAATTGTTATGGATGCGAATAAAGAATAATAAGAAGAAGAAAAAAGTAAATTTTGTGAATTTATTTTGTAGCATCAACATCCACATCAACATCTATAAATTCATTCAATCGTTCACTCACTCAATTGAATGTTCGTTCAACATCCATCAAATCTACAATCTGCATTAATTCAGTTGAATTCAAAATAAATTTTACAAATTAACAAATTGTTATTCCTCTGTTTGTTGTTGTTGTTGTTGCTATAACTCATAATCTGAACAATTATACAAAATTACAAAAGTTAAGAGTGAGATCGAAAAAACCCATAACCTAAGAAACATTTCGTCATTTTGAAATATGTGAAACCACAATTTCAATCCTAACTCGTGACGAGAGTCCTCAAAAAATCATTCGAAAGTCTAAAAATGTACAACACTATTGACTTTAATCATTTAAGCGTGTGTTTATCCTAGAATGTAACCTCTTATAACTTCTACAGTAGTATAATACGCTTTTCGCACTTACTGCCTCCCCGTGACACACTTTGTGACGTTAAAGTAGTTTGTATCTTACCGCTTTACCACCCATTTTGACGTAATTAAGACTGATCCGATTTTTGATGACAAAATTTTATTTAAGTCCGTTGACTTTTAATTGTAAAAAATATCAACTTCTTTGTTTGAACTTTCTGGTTCTATCAAATATCGGTCTATAAATTGTTAATACTGAACCGATTTGATTTTTAGATCATTCTTGTTTGGCATTTCAAACAGAATGACAAAGTTAATTAACCCACATTCACCTATTTGATGGTAATGAAAATGCTTGTTGGTATTGGGTATACAAGTTATTAATGCCGATTTTTGGGCCTGACGCATTTATATATTAAAACAGCAACTAAGTTGATACATTATTCAAAAATATCTGGTGGCATATACAGTTGCCGAGCGAAAAGGAGTTTAGCAGAAAAAATTAATCCATTTTCTGATACCTTCATTCACTTTCATTCGAACAAAACAATTGTCTTCGGAACTTGCGTGTGGGTGTGTATGTGAGAGAGTGTAACACACGTATGTACTACATAATACAACATCAAAGAAAAAAAATTTACATAAATTTTTAATAATATTTTTTTTCCTTCGCTTGAATAATTTTTTATTTTTATTTTTTTGTTTTTTAATTTAATTTTGCTCGTTTTTATAAGTTTTCATGTGAATAATTGAGACTGAAAAATTAATTGAACAAAAAGTGAAATGTTGTAACAAATGTTAGATAATTAATAAAGTTAATTAACGTATTATAAACAAATTATTAATTAAATAGATTTTATAATTTTGCGAATTAAAAAAAATTCATAAAAATGTAAAAGAAATTTTTTTCTTAAAAAAAAAAAAAAAAAAAGAAAAGTAAAATTATATACGGTTTTTTGAATCTGCCTCTGTCTTTTGAAATCGCCCCTTTTCCATTGCCCGTGACACTTATATTAGCATGGCGGTATATCGTTCCGGCAGAGCCTTTAACCAATTTGGACATCTGTACGATAAGAATAAGTATTCCAAACTTTCCCTTTACTAATGGAACATCCAAGTCTCTTTGAATGTTACCATTTCTAATGTACCATGGAGCATCAGTTAAAACTCGTAAAATTTAAAAATTTAAGAATTTTAAATGTATAAAAAAACATTTTTGGGAATTTTTCGAAAGTTTTTTGGAAATTACAGGTTGAGTAACAAAAAATATTTGAAGAAATATTAATATTATTGTCAATAATATTAATATTTCTGAAAAAAGTAAGCAAAATTTCCTATACATTAATATATAATTTGTCTAACTACATGATTCTAGTGTCAAAAATATTGATCGAAATATTACAGGTCTTCGTAAATCTTAGCAAATTCGAATGATATTTTTGACACATGGAAAGCTGAAGTTGGGAATTTTTTATTAATAAACTATAAAATCAGTTTAAATATAAGAAATCTAGATCGTTTTAAGTAATTTTATGACCCGTTATGACCAACTTCGGGACCCTGTGGACCGACCCCCGTTAGGTTCACAAAGCTCAAACTAAAAACTTAAACTCACCAACACTTTCTACTACCACCATGTGAAATTTCATTGATTTCGGACTATTCGTTTGGAAGATTTATTTCCATTTTATTTTTCATTTGAGTCACTTGAGTGGGACGTTATTAAGTCCTTAAATATAAAAATATAAAATAACTGAAATAAAGCGAAAAAATGTTTAAATTTGTATCTCTAAAAGTACAATGAACTAAACCAGACAATTTCCATTCTTCCAGAATTATTGAACATTTCATTATCAATTTTAAGTACATAAAAATTAGGTCATTTAAGTGAATCGTGAATCGTAATAAGGTTCATTCTTTATGATCGATATCTTTCAATAAATCAGTTTCAGTAGATTATTTTTTTTGAAAAAATTTTACTGAATTTTCTAAACAACAAAAAAATCAAAATTTTCTAAATGTTTTTTTGCTTCTTCTTCTTTAGTTGTTTTTAATTCGCTTGCAGCGAATATTTTTGGAATTCTGCCAAAAAATTATGGGTCTTTTAATGTGCGTTTTTTTCAGATTTTTTTTTTTGTTTGGTCCAAACATCTTTGATATGATGACTAATACACCATATTTTATTTTGCCTAATTTTCTGGTTTTTATTCGATTTTTTTTGGCAATAAATTCTTAACAAAATGACGCTTTGTTGGCTGCGAGAAGTACAAGTTATCGATTTTTTTTTTGGATAGAGAGTGTATTTTTTTGAAAGGGTTGTATAGCGTATCTAAAATTCTATAGGAATGAGAAAATAATTATTATTATTTATTTAAAAATTTGTTTTGATTTATAGTTTTTCATTAATAATTTTTCTTTTCAACTCATTTAAATCTTTTTAAAGGCCAAATTCAAGAATCAAGTTCAAGATTATTTTTTTGTACATTAAAACTAATAAATAATTCTTTTTTGTTTAAAATAAAGAAAATTGTTTTAAGTAACAAAAAAATTAATAAACAAAATAAAATAAAATAAAATTATTGTAAATAAAAATTTTTATTAGAAATCAAAACAATATTTGACATCTGTAAATGATAACATTTATTTTGTTCAGTGTTTTGTCATAAAAGTTGAATAATGAGTTTAAACTGGAAAAAATTTGATATAAGAGGTGAGATCGAAATAGAATTTTAACACATGTTTTTCATTAAAACTTTTAACTCAAAAATCAAGTTACCTTTGTGAAACCTGTCAGTTATCATTTGTGTATTTAAAAAAAAAAACGACATTTCTAGAAAACCGGTTACCGAGTAATGTCATTTATTTGGATGGAAGTTGAAGTCCAAAAAAGAGTATTTGTTCTTATATCAATATATCATTTTTCAAAACCAAATTAGCCCTGCACTATATATTGATCACAATGGATGGGGGTTTCTCAATATCGTTGAGATACCATGGTTCAATTTAAATCGACTATTAATGAGATTATGGCTTAAACAGACGGACATGGCAAAATCGATGCAGAATATGATGTCTAATAATACATACACTACTTTGCTCGTGTAACACACGAAATTTATATATTAACTCAGTCATGGCGGAATATATAAGTGACAAGCTTAAAAGTTCCTTCCATTAAAAACCGGTTAACTGACTGAAAATAACCGGCATGTCGAATAATTCGAAACCGGCCGGTTGTCTGCTATGCAAAAAATCGGTAAACCGGTTTCCGGTTTAAGTTTTTGAATACAGTAGTTATCACGTTTAATGTCAATCAAACTGTTTATCTAATTAAAATGTGTGACCAGAAAAAAATTCGTACTAAAAATATTAAATATTTTCGACAAAACCCAACTTGTTACTACAAAAAGTTGTCCAAGCAATACAGGGAACACTCGCTTGTTGTTAGAAAACCTGATTCAGATAAAATGAATGGTTCACATGATGTTTCCGAAGCCAGACAATGTAATATATTTTCAGAAGATCTCCCTACACAACCGGTAGGAAAGCTGTTCGGTTAGCTCAGTGCTCGAACTATTTGGTACGAGAAGTTAAAGTTAATGCAGGTTTAAAAACACACAAGGCTCAATAAGTTCCTATTAGGAACGCTGCTACACATTTAGAGACCAAAAACAGAGCACGGAAGGTTTTTCGCAACTGAAGAAAAGTTTGGTATCCAAAAGCAAAAATGCCAAAAGAGTTCTTGGCAAGTAATGGTAAGCAATATGCAGGTGCGTCTAAAGAAGAAAATCAACATTTGATTAAATGGACTCTATTAATACTGAAATGTACATCAAAGAGTGTTTAAAAAAATAGGCTGTTTCCATTCCTAAGATTTCATAATGTGGGTACTAATTTTTTACATGACTTGGCATCCTGACACTACGGTAAAAAGCCCTTTTTTTCTCTAACGAAAAAAATAATATTTTGACGTTCTCGACTTATACTCATGTTATTGGCACGATTTGAGATCAAATGATGTTCGGATATCAGAACGTAATGTAGGGGGATAGAAAATATTGATTCATCGAGAATTTTCAATAACTTTTTCAGTAAACTATTTTACAAGACAAAATGGAGGGCATATAAAATCAGGGGAGAGTTACCCCCCAAACAAGACAAATTTTAATCATCGAATATTGAAGGAACTATAACAACGAGAATTTTCAAATTTGGTTCCAATAAGATTTCAAGAAATTTTTTTACGGGGAAAATGTGAGACCGATAGGATCGGGGGAAGGGGTAGCACTCAAATAAGGCAAATATTTATCATCGAATATTTAAAGTCCCAACCACTTTATCAAATAACTATTTTACCAGACAAAATCACGGACGGATAGGATCAGGAGAGAAATAGACACTTTACAAAGAAAATGTTGATAATCGAATATCTAAAGAACCATTACATCGAGAACTTTCGAATTTGGTGCCAATACATTTTTCAAGTAACTATTTTACTGGGTGGAATGAAGGTCGGATGCGATCATGGAGTGGGGTGTCCCCCATATAAAGAAAATGTTGATTATCGATAATCTAAAGAACTAAAACAACAAAAGTTCTCAATTGCGTTCCCAATCACTTTCTCAAGAATTTGTTTTACTGATCAAAATATAGGACGGATAAAATTAAGGGAAAAGATACTGCCATACAAAGCGGGTTCCAATTACTTTCCCAAGGATCTTTTTCACTGGCGAATATGTAGGACGGATAGGACCATGGGGACCCAATTTTTAAGGGTGGCAAAGCACACCGGGTCTTAGCTAGTTTAATATAAAAGGCATAAATATATTTCATGAGTTAAGGGTATAAACATATTAAACGATTGATTGTGGGAGAAGTATAATCCAAATCAACAAAATTAATGTATTAGTTTGTGTATGAAGATGACAACTACAAACCACTAAATTAACAACTTCTGTCAAAGCATTGTGATTCTGTCATTATTGTTGTATTTCTGTTTTTGTTTTAATGACACCGACAAAAGTAAACAAACATGGTTGGATTATAAATAAAAATCCAAATACAATTTATTCACATATTTACAAATCAAGTTCATCAAACAAACAAATAAATGAAAATAATTTAATTTATTTCTAGATTTTGTACTTAAAAAATAACAAAAATAAAAATAAAAATAAAAAACAAACACTAGAAACGTATGAAAAAAGGGTATGAAAACAAATACATTGACATAAATCTATAATTGCCCAGCTGATGGCTTAAGATAATTATTGTCATTGTCATCTCCATCTGTCATCTCTCGCTCTGTCTCTCTGCCTCTCTCTCTCTTATTTTTTCTATTATAAGATAATCAGGTTTTAGTTTATTTTAACTTAAAATCATTTAACGGCTTTTAGGTTTCAAAACCGTGTCATACAAATGATCATTATTGATGATGACTTCATTTTAAATCGTAATAAATTTTATATGGATTTTATTTTTTATTTGTATTGTTAGTTTGTATATAAAACAACAAAGAATACTATATTCGGTTATGTCGAATCTTTAATACCCTTAACCACAAATGCATGTAAAGGAAAACACATTCGCACATACACTCACAAAACATGTGCAATATATACAAGTTTATCTTCTAACTAAATTAGTCACAAAATCATTTATATTTTAGATAATAACTTTTTTAACTGAACCGATTTGGATAACTTTAGGGAATGGTAATGAAGTACAGATAACTTAATATGATGACAAAATTTCATTCTAATTTATCGAATTATAATTGAAAATTTTACAAAAGTTCTTCGCTTGAATTTAGAGGTTATCTCAGATATCGGTCTATATCTTTTAATACACTTAAATGATTTTGCTGGTTTTAAATAGGAAACTTCTCAGGACTATAACAACTATTCAGGTCAAATTTCGCAAACTTGATCAATGAACGTGACAACAACAGACAGACAGATATAGCTAAATCGAATCAGATTTTTATTTAATGGAAGAATAAATATATATTATAGGGTCTGAGGGGATTTATTCTTAGCGTTACACTCGGATTGACAAAGTTAATATACCCTCTTCACCACCTCTGGTGGTGGAGGGTATAAAAAATATTATTATTTATAAAATCAAATCGTCTAGAAATGCTAAATATTCTTGATGATTTAATAAATTTTATTTTGTTTTAAAACAAAAACAATAACAAAAATCATAAAAACAAATGAAAAATTCATTTAATTTACCTCATAAACTGTTTATGATGAAAAAATGTCTGCTTATTTTACTCATTTTTTTCCCACAATCTGCCATTAATTTGGATATAAAAAAGTAAAATTGGCGCAAATTATTTTTTTAATTGCAGTCACGAAGAAATGTGAATCGATTTTTTGGAAATGAATCTGTAACTCTGTAATCATGGAAAATTTGACAAATCTATTTGGAACCCATAGAGTGAGGATTTGACGGCCTCAAAAATCTAGTATTTCAGACATAGAAAATGTTTAATAAGAATCCAACCAACTGATCAAAAATTAACAGATTTATTACCAATTAATCGTTTCCAGGGTAGCGCCTTTTATGAGTGATTTCGTAAAATATGAATCGATATCCATGAAAATAATTAAATATATTAAAGATCATTAGAAATGTAGTTGTGCCGAATTTCAACAAAATTGTTTTTAAAAATGGGTCCGAAAATGGATCTTTAAAAGGATCTAGTATTGAAAATACTCTCAAAAGACACAGTATTTGGAATCAAATTGCATCGTATAAGAGATGCTAATTTTGGGGCTATCAAAATTTTGCCTATTTCCACCTATAATTTGGTTTCCACTAAACAGATTTTGGTCATTTTTGCTATGATGATGAAGTACGTATAACTGTATGACGTTATTTTTTAATGAATAATTTTTAAAAGTTAATCGTCTGCATATCGGGGTCTATGACTCTTTTATGATCAAAATATGAAACTTGATTTCACCACATGTGATTTTATTCATATCGGTTACGTATTAAATCGCCACAAATGACTTAAAATCGAAATATTTTTAATCGTTTGTATAACAAACTAAAAGAAGACTATTATGGAGGTGCTAAGCGATCTGTATATTTCCTTCTAAGTTATTAAATCGATTTGATAATATCATACATTAAGTAAGAAAATACAATTGGTTACACCAATGTCCAGTTGTCTGGTGCCAAAACTGTAACTTAACCATCTAAAATATGTTGGCACATTGCACTGATTACCGATGATGCTCTTTGGGGAGTCACGTGCTACATGTGATTTATGGGTTAAGATTATGGGGTGAATATGAATATTTTTCTTCCGATGTGAATGTGTTGTTGAAACGATCAAGAACTACACCTTTTTTCTGAATTAGTCAACAGGATCAAATTTTACGAATATATTGGTTCTGGTTTATGTTGTTCCAGTATTATAATGGTAAAAGGTTTATTACTTTGTATTCTCTAAATCATCAAGTTCAAAACAGAAATGTTTATAAAAATATTTAAATATTTAGCGACAATTTCATCGGTACGGGCTTAATCCACCAATTCTCCTCTGTTCTGTTCATTGCAAAAAAATAAGCATTAACAGACCAAAGTTGATCCAAGTTTCTTAGGTCTTTTCAAGATTTATACAATTTCCTTAGATCACACTTTGGTTATGAAAAGGAGTTTCGCTTGAATATCTTCCTGAAGGAGAGACAAACAAATAAAGGTAAACATACGCACACATAGAGGATATGTTGATCTCCTTTTTAAAAAGAATAGAACAAGGAAATCCACTCACCACAGTCATATGAATGATATATTGTTTATTTTTAACTTTAATTACTTTTTATCGACAACTGTCAAAGCTGTGGAGATATGCAAAGATCGTCCACCCAGTTTGAAGATCCAAAAGGTAACGATTCCATGCAAATTATATAAAGAAAATCAACGTAACTTGTTTGGGGCAAAGGTAAATGGCCTATTAAATTATCTTACATTTTAAGATAGAATTGCAACACTGTTCAAAGGTTTCGTTTTGACTGTACCTAACAGTTTGAGCGCTGCTGCATAACTACTGTAAATTAACCTAAAAACAGATTCATTTACTTCTCATAGTAAAGATCTTAAATAAGTTCTTCATCTTCATTTAAACACATTAAAAAAAGGGTTTCATGGTACTACGAATCTTGATACGAAACCAGTAATATCGAATTTATGCTCATGATCGATAAACGATGAAGTTCTGAACAATAATCAATTCGGTACATTTTTTTATTTATATATCAATGACTTCAATATAGAACTTTTTATTTGATAGAATCGGAAGAGTATTTTGTATTAAGGAATGTTCAATTTGGGTCAGACGATCGCATGAGATTTAAACTGGGGAGAATTGATTCAGTTAAAGAGAATTGTGAATGAGAAACGACCAGATACGAAACTATAATCTTCCATCATGACTACACAAGGTCAATATGTTGCATGATCGATCATTTCAGAACAGAGTATTAGAAATTGATAACTGCATATCACACAAAATCGTAATCTACAGTTGCATATCAGAGTTATTCTGCCGTATCAAAATCCCAAGTTTTAGTAAAAAGTAAAGAATCAATAAAAACTTTTTCGCACATAAATTTCCTTTCAGTGTTTCTCAAATACAACAACGAAAGAAAACATCATAAGTCATCATCATTTTAAATATGTCGGTTTTACCTTAAATAACAGCGGAATGTGGGAAGGCTAGAGAGTGAATAAGTAGCTGAGAGGAACACTCTCTCTTTCTCTCTCTCTCTCATATTAATAAGTACGAAAGAGTGTATAAATAGACATATTAGACAATAAATTATACGAAATGATAAAATAAATATGAATAATACAAAACAAGACAAAATAAAATAAAAACAAATAAAAAAAAAACAATGTGAAGTCATATATTTCGCACTTCGTTAAAAAAATAATAATAAATCTTTTTATTTATGTTGTTTTTGCTATTGCAGCTATTTAATATAGTGTTTGTTGTAGTTGTAGATTTAATAAATTTCTGGTAACTTGTACTCAAAGTAACCCCTTGAGATTGTTATTGTATGATTTACTGACTTTCCAGCATTTCTTTCCTTTGTTGTTGTAGTTTTCGCATTAAATTGTAGAGCTGCAGTTTAACTTCCTCTTTCAAGAGATTTGAGTTTTATCTGTTTTTTATGTTTTTTTTATTTTTTCGCTTAATGTTTTACATGTTTTTCATAAGTGATTTCTTTTGCATTTGATTTGAAAATAATTATAATGCACAGTGGGACTCGATTTAATGAAATGAGCTTTAAAAACGTGCAGCTTTACATATAAAAAACTGTTCAGGAATTAAATTGTATGATTTAGAATAATGAAGTACTTAACATTTCTGTCTTTTTACATTTTTGAGAAATAAAATTAATATTTATTGGAAATTTTAATATGATGTATATGAACTTGTCCATGAAGGATTCCCACTTATCCATGCGGAAATACCTAAAATTCCCATCCGTATAAAACATTTTAAACAAGTTGAATTAATCACAGTGTGAAATGATCACACTGTCATTAATGGTGACATCTGGCACAAAACAGTTTTAGGATGTTTATTTTACAAATGAACGATCATTAAAGGAACGATCATTAAAGATGATGCCAGCTTTACGATTTAAGAATTTAACAAAAAAAGTTTTACCTCAACCTGAACAAAATTAAATTACGCATTTCCATTAAGATTTCTCTATAAAACATAAAATTTTAAATCTTTAAATAAATGTTGCCACCTTTTTAGAAAAAAATCAAAAAACATTTTATTTTCAAAGGTCTAAGTTCAGATTAATATAGTTTTTTTCAACGGATTCCTATATTTATATGGTTTTAGCAACAATGTGATTAGACTTAATGATTTTTAGCGAATTTAAAAAAAATCATCATACTTGAGGTGGCCATCTTTGCATTTGGAACTACTACATCTCTTACCAAGTAGTATTCTGTTATTCTCTAAATCAATTCGAAAACACCTCAAATCTAACCATATAAAATTTTATTAAGATTCACTGTGCTCCTTTCCAGTCAGCCAAAAATTGTCAACTAAACAACAAATTGCATCAAAAGGGAATAACGTATCTAAAAAGATATTTTTGTGAGAAGTGTTAGCGATTGTTGATGAAACGATCGACATGAATCAAATAAAAAATTGGTGAAAAATGGTTCACATGAACAAAAAGAAGCCTGATCAACCAAAAAAATCTGAAGACAAGAAAGAGGAACCTTCTATCTAGGAAGATTGTTTTAAAAATGCACCAACTAAAAAAACTTGTGAACGATTGATTGTCATCAAATGGAAGCCGGATTTACTGATTTCGATTTTGAATATCGGAACTAAAACTTGAACGCTACAAAACTAAGTCCGTATTATTCCTGATAGTGAAATTAAAAGAAAATCACATCGCTTCAGACACTCATTAGAAAGCAGTTCTGAAAATAATTGTTTCGTTTCAAAAAGAGTATAGAAAAGCATGTAAGAATTTAATAGTCGATCAAGTCTCATTATACAACAACATACACCATGTTCTATCTAACAATCGTATAAGTGTTCCACATTGCTTTCAATGCAATGAAAAACAACGAATTTCCTAAGCTAACAATTGCCAAAATCTAGCTTCATTAGCAAATTTGTTTGCCTCTACATTTCCGATAACTCCCTCAAGACCAGTTACCCAGGTGATGTGTACCGTTCCACATGGCGAGTAATCGTTTATAGCCTCCTGGTAATCCAAGATGTTCCAAGTATGAAAAATTATGGACACATCCGCGTAGGATTTTATTTCATATCTTTAGTTATTCCAAGTAATTTCATGTTAAGAATTATACCATTTAAGGTTATTTTCCGATGTCAGAGGTTATACGAAGATTATAGGAAATAATGGACTTATTGTCATAAAATTTGGTTTGGTATTTTCTGGTTGTAAAAATATAATGAAACATTATCGCATTACAAACATGTTTTTGAGACTTGTGCACTTTAAAGTGATTTCCGGTTTATGTCGATATGGTAGCTTCAGTCATTTGCGGATCTATCTTCTTTAAATTAGGCAAGTGACTTTGGATTGATTTGGCGATTTATAATAAGATTTGTCGAATTGCATCAAAACTTCTTCAAAAGTGCTACCTGTTGTATTCACAACGTTTACATGGGTCGGACTTCGAAAAAATGACTAAGAAAGAGATTTTGAATCGACCTATGATGATTTCGGCTCTAATAAACGAATTTTGTTAAGACACGAAATCTTAATATTTCCATTACACACATTACTCTATATATTCGATTAGACATGGTGAGATGGTCAGACGAAAACTGTGAAACTGTACTCAAAATAACTGATTCCTTAGAAAACGGAAATCAGAGAAATTATCCGAACATAAGGTCATAATCTTTTATCTGAATAACGTCGACATAGTGGTCCCAAACCACCCTTTCATTCTATGATTTGGAAAAAGACAAGTTCTTGGTGGGTCCAATCGATGGAGGTTAGGCCATTAAATTAAGTCACCTTGGGTATTGAAATTTTTGTTAATATCGCTAAAATTTCATTGATTATTTTATTTAAAAAATCATCAAGAAAGAAACGTTTTTTGGGCCGCTGTGTCGGTTTCGGAAAAGAATTAATATGAATTTTTGTTTCGATCTATACAAAACGCATTAACGCTTCAAGAAAATTAGGAAAAACAAATGGCTAATAATAGTCACCGTTGTGAGGAATGTATTAAGTAAAATAATCGTTATAATTAACTTGTATACCCAATACAACATTTATTTTTACATTGTTTTTATTTAACCTTAATTACATAACAAATTCTAAAATAAAATTCTTAAACAAAAAAAAAAAAAAAACGCTATCGAAAACGTATTAAACGCTTTTGCATCTTATTCACATTTTATTGAAATATTCGAATAATTCATGGAATACAAACACACGCATACACATCATAATCCACTTTAATACGTGACATTGTTACAAAAATTCAAAATTTCATAAACAATAAAATAATTAAGAAAAATTAACAAAAAATAAAAATAAAATTATAGTTTATTTTACAAAATGATGCCACAAAAATGTCATGTTTATTAAATTTTATATTTTAATTCAGAACTCGAATAAAAAAAAAAACACAGAAAAATACGACAAAACAACAAATTTCGCCGGAACAACTGAACAAATTTTATACGTTTTGAATCTCTTGTTGACAAATTTGAAAATGTGAATTTTTTCGATTTTTCTTTATTTTCACAGAAAACGTTTCACTTGTTACATCATCAGTTTATTAAAAAGAGTAAATATTTATTAAAAGAATTGGAATTACAAAAAAAAAAAAAAAAAAGAGAAAAAACTCATTTGTATCGTATCTTTAACCCAGTTAATAATTGGAATTACCAAACAATTTATTCAATAATTTGTTTTCAAAGTTGAATTTGAGTTACAAATATTTAATTTAAATTCAAATAAAATTAAATTTCAAATTATTTGAATACAATAATGACAATATCATAAAGGGTGGTCCAAACGTAATACACGTTATGTTGATTATAAGGCCAACACACGGCTTAAGAGTTCGCCGACTGAGAGAAAAACAGATGCAACAATAAGTGACAACAGAAAATCCGTGTCATGTACTTATTTCGTCAATTTCCTCCAATTAACGCCTTTTAGGCAAGACATGCTTGGTAAAGTATAATTTTGAAATCTATGGGTTGCAAAGACTAGACAATGACATAAGTAATGTTCCACAGTTCCACGGTGACTTCTCTAAAGGTGTTGTTGTTGTACCAGCTGGAAAGAATAAGTACTTTAATCAATTTTCGCTCATGTTGTTGTTCAACTCCCTTGACAATAATCTTCAATATCAATATCTAGTCTTCTTTTCCCCTGGGTTACCTCACAGGGGAACTCCTATCTTCTATCTATCAATCGTATAAGTGTTCGTCATAGTTCATTGCAATTTTATCGCCCACTCCTGTAGTCTGGCTTTCAATGCATTGAATTCCTAAGCTAACAATCGGCAAAATCAAGCTTCATTAGCAAATTTGTTTGCCTCGACATTTCCGATCATTCCCTCATGACTACTTACCCAGGTGATGTGTATCGTTCCACGTGGCAAGTAATCGTTTATAGCCTCCTGGTAATCCAAGATAGTGCGTGAAATTGTATCCTTGGATTCCAACACCCGAATTGACCTTCAATCTATGCGCCAAATCAACCAAGTTCTTACTATCCTTGACTATACGCTCCCTGGTCGCACGTATCTCCCATTGTAGGACCGTATCATGGTCTGTTAATCGGAGATATATATTAGTTTCTGACCAGTTCCCAACCTTATTTGACATTTCTATGTGACATTCCAGTGTTTGACACATAGATCAATGGAGACGTACACACTTGAGTTTTACTGTCATTCAAATGACAAATCATGTCGCATACTTCGTAATTTTCTGCTCATGAAAACACCATCGTATCCCTATTCATTTCGTTCTGCGGAAGAACCAGACACATCCAGCAATTAAATCACAACATAAATCACTTCATAGACCGCATAGTTTGGGACAGAGAAAGGTTAATGTGTTGGCTTTCGAGGAGAAAACTAACTAAGATCCCAAACTGTCGGTTCTAAATGATTTTCATTTTTGATGACTCCAAGTCAACAAAGAAGTCATCTCCTATGATGACTCTCTAGTATAACTCTATGACTTTAAACTGGAAATATCAATATCAAAAGTCACTAATAAGCGATGTAATTATATTGTTTACTTCCGGTTATACTTTATACTTTTAACTTTTCAGATACACTTCACTGCCCCCTATAACAGTTAATTAAAAAATAAACAGGAAAATAATCTAAATAATTCCCTTCAATTATACGCCCCATGATATAGACAATATGTTAGGACGCTTTCTGTAATAAGTCATATGCCCAGTTCTTCTCCCCCGGGAGTTATAAAAAATAAAAAGTAAAAAAAGAAGAAGAAAAACTTACCTTCATGCCATAACCATTTTCATCTTTGCGAACGGTTAATGTTAAATACTGGAAATTTTTCAGCGATTCCCCCACAATGGGTGTGGAAATTTGTATTTGAGGGCGACGTGAATTGGCCGACATATTCGCACTATTACGTTGGGCATTACCATTCGAAGCACTTAAACCGCCGCCTCCACTGCCCAAACCACTATTACCACTACCACCAGCCATTATATTATTGCTACTGTTGTTGGTAAAAATACTAACATTATTATTGGCCAAAGGTGAAATGGGCGGATTTAGGGATTTTCCTTTATTCTGATAACTCAATGGAAGTGGTGGTGTCTGTGGTGGTATACCCGAAATCGGAGGAGGTTGAAAATTATTATAACTCAAAGTGCTGGCCAAAGAAGGTGAACGTGGTATTTTCGATTTCGACGATTTTGATGAAGATTTCGTTTTAGCGGCTTTTGAATTTAAAGCAGAATTTTTTTGTTTTGGTGGTGGTAACTCTGGTGGCAAATCCAAATTATTGTTATTATTATTATTGCTGCTATTGAGAACTGTTGCTGACAATGTTGTAGCTGCAGATGTTGGTATATTTGTAGCTGTTGCTGTTGCTGTTGCTGCTGTTGTTGATGTAGTTGACGTACCAGCAATAATGTTATTATTGACAATATTATTGTTGTCGTTTTGTGTATTGTAGAGTAATGATTGATTATTGGCTGTTGATTCCTCTGGTAAATCTTGAACTTCATCATATTCATGTTCATCAGTACCAAAATCAATCAATCTGAAATGAAAATAAAAACAAATAAAATAAAATCACAAAAAAATTATTTTAAATTGTTTAACAATAACGCTGTGTGTGTTTGTGTGTATGTGTGTGTAAAAAAATATATTTGCAAATGTATAGAAAGAAAAATTGTATTTAATAAAATATTTAAAGAATTTTAAAAATGCAATAAACACACATTCACAGTTTCATGTTTACAAATGTCAATTACGTATTTAACGTCTTTTATCTTCTTCTTCTTCTTCTCTTGCTAGCTGTCAATAATGTTGTGGTTTTCATTGAACAGTTCATGCATTATCATTAATAAAAACAGATAATACCAATATGCGGTGAATGAACGAGCGAATGAACAAAACACATGTCTACAAATCAATATTCCCGATCCAAACATTCATTGCCACTATCACACTCACACACAACCATATAAATGCACACCTTTTACATTTCATACATACATACATACATACATACATACATACATACATACATACATACATACATACATACATACGTACATACATATTTATTCATATACAATGACCACACAAAAATTGAAACACCTCCTCAGTAGATTGGATTTTGGAAATCATCATTTTAAATATTCAAGGATTTTTTGGTTTCTTGTCATGATAAATGTTGATTTCTTAAACGGAAATTGATGAAGGTAGTAAATAACTCCTTGCGGAATAGCTCTCCAAATCAAACATGAAATAACTTGCCATCATGTTGCATTGAACCCGGGGACATTTAGGGAATACATTTCGGCCTTATTTATCATGTTTTTCAGATTTTCGAAGAATTTAGATATCGATGAAATTATTCCCAATCAAATAACAACAAAATGATAGGAAATCTCTATTTGGTGACAGGTCTCTAACCGGACTAAAGGATATTCACCTTTGTGTTATATGGGTAATAAACCCAAATATACAAATAATCCTTAGTCCATACAGAAAAAATTATCCTTTAAAGGAATAACAAGTCATAATAATTTTATTTTTTAAGTTAATTTTTCTATTTTTGGATTTATTTCCACATGAAATAAATTCGCAAATTTGGGAAATTATTTCATTTTATCTGGAAATAAATACACCAAAATGGAGAAGGGAAATCCCATTTATTTTGGGAGTTATTTCATATGGAGTTTCATAGTGATTTTTGTACCAAAAATGTATCTTTTGTTTGTAGAAATTGCACGATTCAAAAAGAGTGATTTTGATACAGAAGTTGAAGAAAGGACTGGTCAGTTTCAAAAAAAAAATTGTTATGAGGAATAGAAAACATTATATCACAAAGACTGAAAATTAAATTATCATTGGGAGATACATTATCATTAGGATACATAGCAATTGAACCAAGAATATTTTGAAAAACTCATTACGATAAACTCATATGCCAAATCAGATAATCCAGCCAAATCAACACAGAGAAGAGACTTATGATCACAGTTTAAAGTCAAGTTTTGTACCAAATTTAAAGGTTAAAATACCTTTACTGTGAATATGAAATTTTCGTAAGAAATATTGATCTTGATCGCAATAGTGTTGACGAAAAGCTGTCAATCTCAATTTTCAATTAATATTTTAGCGATCAAATAATTCGAATATGTTTTTCTTTATAACAAAATCAATATTATTAAAATTTTAATTGAATCCATTTTGAACTCAAAACGGATATTGAACTGTAACGGAATTAAATTTGAACATTTTATTCATTAATAAAGAATTAATATTTTGATATTCTAAATGATTTCATACATTTTCCATTTTAAGATTTATTTAATTGATTTTCTATCAATTTGATTTAATTAAAATATTTTAAAAATTTTAAATATTCATTCACATACACGTACATACACAAACATACACATACATAATTATAGCTGTTCAATTTTAAAATGACAATCATAAAGAATGTTAAGAAACTTATATCGTTTGTATATATAAATCACGATTAATATGATTTTGTTATTAAAACTAAATTTATTTACACTTAATTTTTTATTACATTCATATGTACACTGAACCAAATGTCGTAGGTTATATTAACGAAAACATTTTCCTAAAACTTTAACGAAAAAAAATGTGTTAAATAAAAAAATTTTTATTCTAATTAACAGAATATTTCTTCAAATTGAAGAATTTTCTTCAAACTTTGTGAATAAAAAAATTTAATCAAAAACCATATTTTAGTAAAAGATGTTAAATTGAATAAAATTTCGTTAAAAAATTAACGAAAATATGTGATAATAATAGATATTTAGTAAAAATCAGTTGTAGCGCATCGTAAGTAAAATAATACACAAATTTATTCAATTCTAAATACCAAAATGAAGTTAAATTGAACAAATTTTTTGTTAATTTAACTATGTTTTTCGTCAAATAATTTTTAATATTTTCTTTGTCATATTAAATGAAATATGAGTAAGAAAATGTAAACTGAATATAAAAATCGAAGGAGAGAAATATTTGATAGAACATTCCAATTAAAATGATTGAAATTAAAGTGATATTTGGAATGGAAGATCGGCTGATCAACAAACATGTAATTTTTTATCAGAAATACAACGCCGTCCTCATAACATTTCACTATTTTTAGTTGTCTATTATATTTTCTTCACTGTTTAATTATTATCTAAAACTGGCTTTTATCCGGTGAAAGAAAATTTCCCTCAGTTCTAGATCCCGAAAGAAATTTCACAAATCACAAATCGACGTTTATTAAAAAATGAAATTGGGAACAAATTCTCGCTTTAGTAGCTCTATATATATTCGATAAACCATATTTGCTTTGAATAAGTTGCTACTTCTCGTCTGGTCTTACTTTTTGTCCATCCGTCTTACATTTTGTCCAGAAAAACAGTTCCTTGAGGAAGTATTCAGGATCAAATTTAAAAATTCTTATCTGTTTGTATGGGGAGTACTCCTTTCCTTGGTCCTTAATATTTTATGTATTAATTAATTACAACAATTTAACGTAACTCTTTCCTCAATTCAACGAAAATTTCGTAAATTTAACTTAATTATGGTAATAAATATTCATCAGTATAAAGAATTTATTTTTGTCTATTTGAATAATATATTATTCAAATTGAGTAATATTTATTCAAATTGAACAATATTTATTCAAATTAACCACATTTTTTATTAACGAATTCAAATAGTCATATTGACAATTTCTCATCAATTTGAAGAATTTACGAAAAATAAACGAAAACTTTCGTTATGATGAATACAGGTTTCATTGGATGATATTTAACCTACATTTCTTCAATTCTACACCCTTTTTCGTTATACTACCACTTTTTTTGGTTCAGTGTATGTTTATTATATTAATTTAGTTACGTGTTTAGAGTAAACAGTATTGGAATAACATCGTCATATGACTGTTTTAGGTATTCAGTACAAAACGGACAGGGCGATCGTTAAAAACTATATAGTTTTTTTTTTTTGCTTTCTTTTTCACCAAATTATTGTTGTTTATTAGTTTATAGTCATATGTAAATATGTATTTCTTTGTTTATATAAACAAATTACTAATAATATAATTAATATTTATAAATTTCTGGTTGTTAAAATAAAATTGATAAAAAAACGCTTAAAATAAATTGTTACAAAATTCTTTAGAAATTACAAAACAAAAAATGATTACAATTAAAAAAATATTATACCGTTATGGTTATAATTATTTTTTGATTAGCCCATATATAAATTAATTAAAATATTTTTAAGGTTATGATTTTTAATTATTAAAAAAGTGAGGTTAAGTTAGGTTGATTTTATATATACCAAGAGATATATAAAACCGGATGGAAATACGGATTATTTTTCATCAATTATTAACTTTGAAACAAAAATTGTCTCCAAAATTAAGCAGGAGAGGAGTAATCTTATCATGGGCCACCATAACACTAGGATCTACACTGGCGGTTCCCTAATAAGCTGTGGTGTAGGGATTAGTATCTTGAACTTAGCGGAGAAAGTATCTGATATATCTAACCCAGAGTTAAATGCTATTTTGCTTGGTCATATTAGGAACCGTATTTCTCAAACAGACCAAAATAGGTGGTCTAAACTTATGTACATTCAGTTTCGCGAATTATACGTGACCTGTTTTCAAACCGAGACAAAACTCCTGAATTATAATCGCAGAGTTATATTAGATTGCTCTAAGTCTATGCCTAGTAGAACAGCATACAAATAGACATGGTTTACTACCATGGAAGGATCACAATTCAAATTAAACGACCTACTTAATAAGGGTAAAAAATTAAGAAGACCCTTGACAACCCAACTTTAAGTTTGCAAAACACCAACGAAGAAACATCAGAAGGCATTCATCCCACCTTCTGTGGAAATAGAGGAAATGAAAATTAGCAAAGTTAATCACACCCACATTACACATAGAGGGCGTCGTTCTAGCTGCGATATATACGAAATTGCAGTATTCTGAAAACGAAAAAATACAAAACAATGAAAACAATGAAGGGGTTTCTTGATGCCAAACAGTCATTGTAGGATTAAAGGGAAATAACAAAAAAGCTCGTTCTAGGAGTTAATCTCTTGAATGATTTTTAGTATCCTCAAAATTACGATGGTATTTGCGGCGATAAAGTGCTTGAACCAATCTGACAGTATCCAGATCCAGTTTCTTTACGTTCTTTGACAATCTTACATTTTGGCTTTAATTTTTTTCCATTAATACGATTTTGATCCTTTTTGGAATGATACTGGAGGATCTAGAGGACATAAAATTTTTAATCTTCTTATATATCGCTTTATAATTGTTTTTCTACTGAACCAATTTTGCTGCTTTTAAACAGCAATTTGCATGGCTCCCATGAAAGATCCACTTCCAAATATCACTTCAGAAGTGAAATCTAAATCTCACATTTGCTGGTTTTGTAATAAAACCTGGTTTAATTACGATAAATATAAACAAAATTTAATCTTTGAAACTTAACGAGGGTCGTTCCATAATGCCCATATAAAACATAAACATAATTTCTAGTATAATTTAGAGGGAATTTAAAGAAAGCCACATTACACGAGGGTCATTCTTTAATTTTTCGACTCCTGACTGTTGTTTTCTAATGCATTTGTAAACAACTTAAAATCCCTTTCATTTCCATGAAATTGGAATTAATGGTGACACTTTCATTTTTCATTTTGCTATCAAGAAATGACACTAACACAAATAAAGAATCTGACATACATATACACACACAGTAATGTTGACATGAACTTACACATTTGTATTACACAGTCGTATATACAGGTATTGGTAAGTATGTATGTTTGATCATATAATCTTACAAGAAGTTCGTATGGGCAACACAACTGCAATAATTGTAACAGAAAAGTTCCAAAGAAAACAAAAAAAAAAAATAGCAACTGAACCGAACACTCCCTAAATTATTATTATTCCAAGAATTCTTTATATTGACTTTTTGCTTTTTTTGTTTTTGTTATTTTTCATTTTGTTTTCGTTAGTTTCTTTATTTTTATTTAATGTTTAGAAAATTGTAACAAAAACACATAACACATGTGAAGAAAATGAGTAAAGAAAAAAACAACAAAAATAGAACCAGTAAAATAAATTTATAAATTTTAAAGTAAATGAATGCAAACAACAACAAACAACAATATAACAACAACAAGCAACAACTTTATAAACGTCAAATAATTGTATGCTAAAGAAGGGGGAGTGTTGTCAAGGCGGTACAGTTAAGAAACATAATATATATAGAAAACCTGTTAGTAAAAGGTTTAGTTAGTTGGACTTGATTAGTATATATTTGTTATATACAAACATTGTTAACACTTACTCACACACACACATTCAAAGAAACATATACACTCAAATCTCACAACTTCAAAAACAGTTAGTAAAGTGTAGCAAGTTCTGAAGTTTTAGTACCCTCCACCAGCACTAGCGGTGTATGAGGATATATTATCTTTGTCATTGTTTTTGTAACACCAATAAGAAATGATCTAAGACTTCATGATAATAAATATAATCCAAGATCAAAGAGGAAATCTGAAACAATTTAGTTTTTGTATGTATAATAAGTACTTGCAGTCCCCTGTGTATAAATAAGGTCACGTAGTTCCTACAAGGGCCGCAATAACATTTCTGAAGACACATTTATTTCGGAATATGGCTTCTCTTCTCTCCAACTTGAGCCACTGCTATTACCTCTAACTCAATTTGTGATGTTTCCAGTTTACAGCAGCTCTTGAGATATCATTAGACTTCCTTTTGAATTTGGATTTCTTTTCAAAATTTTATTCATGATTAATTTTCCCTTTCACTAAAAAACAATACTATTTATGGACCGTTTTAGAAAAAGGAATCAGCTATTTTTCTTCAGCAAAATTTTGTCTATATATCCCATAGGAGGTTCAAAATATCGGAATATGCGTTTTTGCTTATAACTCGTAAACGAATGAACCGATTAAAAAAATTACTTTGCCCTACATTGTTATTGTTTTCAATACTATATCCAACAGCAACAACCACAAGGAAAATAAATAATTGTTAATATCTCGACAAAATTCTAGGAAAAAATTATTATATTTTATGCGTGACAACTAGGTCCGTAGCTACTTGAAAACTAATAGCCCAATCGAGTTTATATCTTCTGACATTAATAAAATGGCTAAAATCTCAAAATCTTCATTTAAAACGTTGTTATTGTTTTCCTATATCAACCGATTTGAAAAAGATTATAGTCGGGAAAAAAATTGTAATCAATCAGTGCCCTATGAGACCACCATTAGTACCTTATAACTAAGGAACTAATGGTCCGACTCATTGCATGTCTTCAGCGCATAAATCCGCTGAATTAAAATCTAAGTCTCTAACTATTGTAGATTCTTCAAAAAAATAGAAAAAAACCGAAAAAAGTATGAGGTACCTTCAGTATTTTGCTAATATCTGAGCCATTTATGAACCAGTGAAGTCAATAGCAAAATTCATGAAAGCATTTCCAATCGTTTGATATACATATTGTGATTTCAACCCACACACGGACAGACGGACATGGCTCAATCAATTTCATTTTTCATACCGATCCATAATATACATATACTTTTGGGGATCTAAGTTGAAAATTGTGGAAATTACAAACGGAATGACAAACTTTTATATACCCTTCTGACTTAGTCTGGTGAAGGGTATACGAATAACAAAAACAATTTAAAACCAAGTGCTTTTAAAGCGGCTGTTGCCAGTTAACGTTAGTTCAATTCTAAGTTGTTGTTGCTGCTGATGTTGTTGATATTCTTGTGGCAAACAGTAGTTAAAAAGTACCAGCAACAAATGTTAAGCATATGTGTAAATATGTGTGTGAGATGCAGCTGACACACTTTGTTGTTATAATATTTAGTATATACAAACATACATATGTATTATATACATATTTATTTCTTAAATTAATTATTGTACATATTTTTTTGTTCTTTTTCGTTTCTTGTTTTTATTATTGTTGTTGATTTTATTTTTTTCTTTTTTTTCCATTTTATTTACTTGAAAGGGGTTTCACAAAATTCTTAACGCATGGTTTCATTTAAAATTTATACTTAACTTGAAAAAGTATGAATGAATGAATGTGTGTGTGTGTGTATTTTTATTATTATTATGATTATAAATTTATATTTTTTGTTTGTTTTCTTAATTATTAATCTTCAATTTGTTTATTAAGTTGGCAACACTTTATTTAAAAATTATGCAAAAACAACAAAGAAAATAATTGTTGATCAATAGAGATGTAAATTATTTTCTTTCTTAAAACATCAAATTAAAAAAAAAATAATATTTTAAATATTGGAAACTGATTAGAATTAAACACTGTTTTACAATTAATTAAATTAAATAGAAGAACTTGTCGGCGAATTTGTTAAAATATTATTAATCGTTCCAAACTAAGGCGAATTAAAAAAGGAACATGTGACCTTTTATTTTACTTTGATGTATGATTTATGACAAAATCACTGATTAGGATTAAAGGGAAAACTTCGAAAAAATCGAATAATTATAAAAATAATTGTATTGATACCTAAAAATAATAATCAACAGTATTCAATTTTGAATATTAGACCCCATTGATCCTATAGAAAAATTTTGGAATTCTTTTTAAATTGGGCAAAAACCACAGCAGCAGTACTGGAGGTAGAACTCTGTCTTTTGGTTAAAAAACAAAAAACAAGTAAGATTGCTACTTTCCTCTGTGCCGAATCTTAAATACCCTCCACCAATTGTCTATAATATAGATCATTATCTGCTTGTCAAAATTCCGTTAGAATTGGTTCATATTTTATGCCAGAAACCAATGCGATGAGTTTAAGACTTGTAACATATATTAAATACAGTTTAAAAATAATGTTTCTTCTTTTAATAGTTTTATAAGCTCCGGGAAGGGGCCTTATATGGGAGCTACGTTAAAATATGGACCGAGATCGTTCATAATAAACTTTAATAACATACATTAAAGACAGTTAGGAAATCATTGTGCTATATTTCAAGTTTTATACTCAAAATTTTTTTTCCTGAAAGGGCCCTGATATGGGAGCTACAGCAAAATGTGGAACGAGATTACTCATATTAGTAATATACATTAAAAATAGTTGGAGAAATCATCGTGCCAAAAAAGTAGAAAAGTTCTTTTCGAACTTTTGAGATTATCTCAGATATCGGTCTATAGCTTTTTTGCTGATGAACCCATATATTACTTGGAAACAGGTTAGGACGGACTTCAACTTTCTTTCACTTACAGTAAGTGAAAGAATTTTCAATCTTTCACTTACAAAGAGACACGAAATCTGAAGCTGATACACTTTTACGCATGATGTCTCCGATTACTATGACACAATGTTATACGGCCGGTAGAATATTTTTTTAATCTACATGAAATTTGGAGGCTCCTCCTTAACCAAATCTATTGCAAACCAAATCAGAATTTTTCACTTCGAATTCCATTCGCAATTCTAAAATTATTGCAAATCCATTTAGTTTGGAAACGTTAAGACACCTGATTCGAGTAACACCAGAACTGAGTTTACAGACCATTTGGTCGTCATTAATACGCACCACTTGTCTGATTTCTCTTCCATAAAGTCAATACGATCGAAGGACGTTTATTTAAATTTAATGGGTTGATCACGTATAACGGCAACTAAACTTTTTTCTGTTTGTCTAGTATATTTTACGGACTTGCTTTCAATTTAAAGAGTAAGATTTTTGTTTTATTTTAAGTATTATACTTTATTATAAATATTTCTCACGGTTTCCGGGCTTTGGTGATAGATACTAATATCGGATATTTTCTTTAGGTCACATAATTCGTACGTTTGTTTTTCCACAGAAAAAAAAATTAATTTTAGTTGTACCTTCCTCGGTTATTTTGGAAACAATCCATTGAGGATATAGTTTTTTATTTCCAAAACTGTTTAGTTTGAAACCAAATGTGACACCGCAAAATTTAGTTTATTTGTGAAAATCAACATTTCAGTGGATTTTTTATATATTAAAGCTTTATCAAGGCAAAAAAACTACTAAAATAACATATGTTTTTATAAATTATTTATTTACTTGCATTAAACACATGTTCAGTCCTTTATTTAGTTGTGGAATTCCTTTGGAATACAAAAAAAAACCATTTGTAAACATTATAATGGCGTTTTGACACTTTACTTGACAGCATAAAATTTGTTGACAATTGACAACACTGTTGATTTATTCAATGTTTTGTTTACTTTTGAAATCGTAAAAAGCAACAAATAATAATGAAGTTTGTAAAAAAAATTTTTAATAAAAAATAAAAGAAATATAAATTTAAATATGTGAACGCATTTATGCGGTATGTGGTGAAGAGGGTATATTAACTTATAACATTCCATTTGTAATGCTAAGAAGGAATCAACTTAGACCCCTTCATGTATAAATATGTTCTTCCAAACAAAAAAATTAAAATTCTGAACAGATTTAGCTATGACCGTCTGTCCGTTTGCCTGTCTGTTGTTGACATGCTCATATCAACAAAGCGTAAATTTAGTTTTAGTTCTGAGAAGTTTCCTATTTCAAATCAGCTTATTAAAATTTATAGACCGTATATTTAAATATATAGACCGATATCTGAGTCAACCCCTAAATTCAAGCAAAGATCTTTCGTAAAATTGTGCCATAATATAAGGAGTACTTTTTTAAGAACTCCTTGCCATTCCAAAAAATATGAAAATCGGTTCAGTCGAACAATAGTTATAGCCAAAACTATATAATAATTTTATGACTCATTTATTACTCCTTGTGATATTTAAGAAAAACGTTTTTTCTTAAATATCATCATTTTGACTTACGTCGCTTTTTAGAAACTGAAAAAAATTCGATTTGAGTAGTTGCTAGAAACTGTTATAATCTCTTACTGCAACATTGTGGATTTCCACTTTTAGCATCACTGTTAACACTTATCGTCACCTTAACAAGATACTAAAGCAAGAAGGCCACTTAGCATCAACGTAACTTCAGAAAGTACTGCATCAGTAGTAACGGAAATTCTGATAATTTCGAAGCCTTGTTTTTTATAATTTTTATTTGTTCCATATATTTTCCCGAATAAATTCAATTTCAGTTAATTTATATAGAAAAAATCGATTAGCATCATTTCGATATTCGTCGCGTTTCCCCGGGCCCCAATAATGACCCAAGTCTAGAGCATATTGTATACGTTTTTGAGTGTATGTGTGAGTGAGTTTCACACATTTGCGGTGGAGGGTATTTAAGATTCGGCACAGCCGAATATATCATACTTATTTAGTTTATATATTTTTACATTTTTCAAGTCAAGTTTTTCAAAATCATTGAAGCATGACTGTGACCAACAATAGAACACCAAAAAACATATTTACAAACACACACATACATGTATATACAATACATATGTATATTCATTACCATCAAAAGTTACGATCAGTATAAAAACAACTCATTTCTTTCTACTCACTGTAAATAAATATTTTAGTTATAACGAAAAATATTGTTTCTTTGAAATAAAATTAAACCCACGCATTTTTTTCTCTTTCTCAAAAATGATCAAGAGAAAAAATAATATTTTTTTTTAAACAACTTTTCATAAATTTTGATATTAAAAAACGAGTTCTTTTTCGAAAAATGAGAAATGAGTGATAAAAAAGTTTAACGGTTTTGGTTTTGTAATTTTTAACATTTTAGGGGTCAATCGCTATAATTACATAATAAAAATGATTGATATATATTTAAGAATTCTATACAGGTTTATTGTTTCAAGACTCGAGTCAAGAAGAGAATTTAAAAAGAAAATGAAAAAACTAATTACAGCAAAGAAAATCTGTCAATAGATGGCTCCAGCTGTAATATAATTTTGACATTCACACTGTCACTGTAAATCAACTGTTATAAATAAGGATCATTTCGACTTTGAACATGAACTCAAAATGTTCACCTCACAGACTACAAAATTTAATTTCCCTCACAGAGAATCCGTTCAAGTGTCTGAGCAGTCAAATGTTGGAAATCGAGAATACATGAAAATCACAATTCAGACATAACAAACAACTCATTTGAATTTCTGCTGGAGAGATATTACATCTCCCATGGTTCAAGGATGAATTGCTATTCTCAAAGCATGTAGGTCACTTCCAGTTAGAAATCTTTATGGAAATATTAACATTTTTGTAGTCAGCCAAACAGCACTTTTCTTACTGAAGGCCATGTCAACAAAGAGTTGTCAAAGCTGACTTAATTTCAAACATTGCCAGTGGTACAAAAACCGTGATAGATAATGGACAGACAGATAAGTCAGGAAATGTTCGGAATATAATATATCTAATGCAGAAGCATTAGCCGACGGAGATACACACATTCAAGTTCGTTAAGGAGTAATGGCCTACATATCACATGAAGCATACACGGCAACTTATGAACCATAGTCGTAAGGATATATTAAAGTTCATATCTATAATTATTGGTTGTTGAGTATTGGGCATAGGATTGCTATTCGCGACTGATATCATAGCTGCAGTCGACGGCATTGACCTAAGCGATTTATCAGGAGTATGTCCTAACGATCTACTGAGATATATGAAAACATCAGGATGGATCTAGTTCTATGCAATTAGTGACGGTAAGACTCAAGAGGATTCCCTCCTTGAGAGTCATTGTAATGACAGGTTCATTGGACCTTACAATCAATTTGGACTTAACTGAACTACCATTGTAACCTAACCTAATCTATGGTTCTGTGAAATGAAGTTTTCTGCTAAATTCAATTTGACATTTCTTGATCGCTTAGAAAATGGAGAGTTATACACAATTAAGATTAACTTAGCGTTAAAAAAATGCGTTCAAATCAAAACAAATTTCGTGCACTTCGAGAAAATCCATCAAATGTCTTCTCAATCTAGTGATTGAAATCAGTCCTACGTTCCCAATATGAATCACTAGATTGAGTAGTGATGAGGTTCTCGATGTTGACTATGGAGAGAATGGAATTTGTATGTAAAAACAACTGTTATTTTGTGATCGCTTCTACACTGCCAACTTTATACTGAAATTGAGTCCGGCTCTTGGTGGTCGATATATATAATAAAGATTTGAAGCAACTTTATTTCAAACTTTGATCGATTTAAGAGAGAAGCAAACTAATCATTTCAAGCATTGTAAATACGAATAGGGTGTTTTGGCTGGATTGAACTTTACATATGACAAAATAACTCTAAAATACATTTTTCATTCTCGCCAAATCTTCAAAAATATATCCGAAATTCAATCAGTCATGCCCTTCTTTGTTTGAACTAATTCAGTTAGGAGTTTCTAAATGAACTTTGAATGTTACTGAACATTTCTAAAACGATAAGAGATAATATTCTCCATTGTAATATGATGGAAGACCAACATGATCTGAATCAGTTAGTAATCAGCCTTTAATTGTATGGAATAACCTGACTGGATTGATGAATCCAAAACGCCCTAATACGTTTAAGAATTATCAAGGAATTGTCAACTTGTAAATCCGTTGAATCCCTGACGTTTTGGATTGTATGAATATTAAATCCAATAGCTTCACAGCATGAGGAACAAATTATGGGTGCTTCCATCACACATGAAAAATTCAATAAAATTAAAAGAGAATTATACAAAGACCCGGCAGAAAGAAATCGATAAGTATTTTAAACATGGGAAAAATGAGTTTGACTGATTAAAGTTCTTATTGGAGTAAATGGTGGGCACATAAGGAAGACATTGAGAGGATGAAACATTATAAAAACGATTAGATCTAATAATGAAAAGCGAACAGATGTAATAAAAGTCCAGTCCAGGATCCAAAGCCAAATATCTCGTTAGTAGCTGCTTTTTTTCCTCTAAATAATTTTCAACATTTTGACATCTCAAATATTAATTTTAATTTTTAAATTTTTAATTTCATTAATCAAAACATTTTTATGTTTAACAACAACAACAAAACACATTTTCCTCCATATTTCTGGTTTCTAGCGCATTAAATCCACCCACATATGTCAAAAATGAAACCATAACCAAAAGTAATACTACTACAACTATTTCTCTATTATCATCAACAGCAACAAAAACAAAACCCATAAACAGCCATATCTGGTTGTGGCCGGGACTGGTCTGGTTTGGTTTGGTTTGGTTTGATCTGTTCTCTTAATACATAACAAATTTTATAAAATTATTAGAAAACTGTTCATAAAATATTTTAAATATTTTATACATAAAATTGTAACTTTAAGTTTAAAGATTCAAAATGAAACAACTACAACAACATTATGCTGCCAATATTAACCCTTAAATATATATATTTTCTGAGGGGGAGAATTTTGAAATGTTTTACTCGAACCAACAATAAAATATTGCATTCAATCTATTTACAATTTGCACAGCTGTGTTTGTGTGTGGAAACAAGTAAATGAATTAAATCGTTATTCGGTTTAATGTTTAAATTATTGGGTTTACAAGTTAATAATAATCTATAGCATTGATCAAAATATTGTCCCTTATTAGCCACTACTTTTTTTCAACTCTCAGCTTGAAATTAGATTTCGCGCTTCAAGAATTGTTCAAGGTTTTGGGGAAAATAATGAGTTAAATTAATTTCTGAAATCTTGAAGCTGAAGTTAAGAGAATTCCGGTAAAAGCGTCTTGCAGCAAGGTCGGGGTTAAAAGTCGGGTGAAAATAAATTTATTATTTTTCCAAACAATCGTATAACAGTTTTTAGCATGTGACCAAGAATTGAGATGATGGACGATTATGACTTCGTGTCTAATCGAATATTGTGGACGATTGTCATTGTTTACCATCTTCAAACGAAGAAATTGGATTTGGCAAAGGCCTCCTATGATTATCTGACCTGATTAGAATAGATTTAAAACAAAACCATATTCTGATCCAATCAATTGCAGTGCTATAACATGGCGTCATGAATAATCCGTTTCGCCTTTGATATACCTGATTGAAAGGCATTTATTCTCTTAATTTCAAAACTCTTTATTTATTTTTCATCACAACTAACAATAAGTGCGAAATCGCCTTTGAACGAGCTTCATTTTCAACTAATTTGGGAACGAATTTGATTGATTTTAAATGAATCCGAAAAATTTTAAACGCTGAAAAATTGATTGCAGTTTCACTTCCTATGAAAGTGTATGTTCTTCTTCTGTTTAACAATTCCTTTTATCTTCCTAATCTTTGCCTCCGATTTCTTTAGGTGTTCAAACTCGTATTGCGCCAATCAAGATTCACAACTTAATTGGTTGAAAGATTTTATTCCGAAAGACCTCTTTTTTCCAACACTTCGGCATCCATCGAATCCTATAATTTGTTAGATGTTTACTTTCTAACATAACAAATTATTATTTGAAAATATCATTATTTCAAATGTCTGCATTCGGTTTTCTCCTTTTCAAATCCTTTTGTGTCTTGTGGCCACTTTTAGACATACAAGAGCATTCCGTCGTCTATCGTTTTTTAACCTTTTGATATTTATCCTGTTTTGTTCTTTATTATTTTCCCCTCTTCACTCTCTTTTAATTAACAAAAATTATGAGTGGGAGTTCGCGTGTGTGTATGTGTGTCTGGGTAAGTCTCTTGTTTAAACTTCGTTGCAATACAAATGCAATTTATTCCTCACACACACACACACATACATACATTGGCAAACAATTATGTTGTAAAATATAAACTTTCATTCTCATTTACTTCATTTTAATGTCCAGTCATTTGTGAACTTGTGATTTTATTATTAAAAAAAAAAGCCATTTTGTTTGAAACACCCTACACGGAAGGAGTTCGTAGTGAAAGGTATCCTTTACTTTTTGGGAAATTTCATATATATGGTAACAGACGATATTTGCTTAATCTGTTCGATGACTTATGATCTGATTAATTATTTCATTCAATATTAGTGACACAAGTCTTAGAGCAGCGACTTTAAAAAAATTAAAAGTTTTTTATTGCAAAAGCAGTTCAATATCGAAGTTCAGACAAAAACCCTTAAATGGAGTGGAAAATAAACCAAAAAATTTGGACCAACATTTTATTATTATATATCAATCATTTCAAATGAGATATAAGAACTTTTCTATTCTCTAATTTCTGAAACTAAATCCACATATTCACAACTTAAGGTTAGGACCTTAGAAATCTACTGACTCAAAAAGTTTGTGAACAAATGCATATGAAAAGGAGAGACCTTGTTAGCTAAAAAAATTTAAAAATAAGGAATTGTAAACATTAATCGACAAAGATTGCCTCACAGGTCTTTTAAAAGCAAGAAAATTTGGACCCATATTAATTGAAGATAAAGTTCAATCACAATCGTTAATCAAACGTCATAAATAAATAATGGCGAAGCAGTAATGCTATGTTATTGATAGGATCAGAAGGATGTTATATGTTATTAATTATGGTCTCTAACGATCTGTACCGAAGAATTGATTTATTTAAAGGGCATTCCACCAGAAACTCAGATACGAGGCTGAAACCATCCATCATTACAACGAACGTTTACACGTTACAAGATCGGTAAAAAACGAATTGAAAAACCTTGGTCTCTAACGATCGAAGGGTATATGCACCGAAGAATTGATTAATTTGAAGAGCATTCCGCCAAGAACTCAAATAAGGGCTAAAACCATACATCATGAAAACGTGCGGTTACATGTTATAAGGTCAGTCAAAAACGAATTGTATGTACGAACTTCTCTAGAATTATTCTTCATCTCAAAACCGGAGTAGTTCTTGTGGCACGGAATCTGAATTTACTACCTCAAATGTGGAAAAAACTTCAAACTTTGGTGAAGTATACCAACTTCAGAAATATTGTAATTTTTAGGGTTCTGGGAAAATTAAATCATTAAAATATCAAAAAAGTACTATTGAAAATTATCATTTCAATCAATAGTTAACCTTAATTACTTCTTTTGCAAGTGTAATCGACAATATCTTTATATTTCTACCATTAAATATTTTCGCTTTTACTGTTTTGGCAACGATTCAAGTATTTTTTACTTTCAAATAACAGTTGGCCTCACTGGCTTCATTTATTTCTCTTCTTATGTTCTTTATTTCTTTCGATTTTGTTTCTTTTCTTCTTATTCGGTTTTAAATTTCCATTTGAGTTTTTGTTGCATTTTCTTACCATGAAAGTGAATTATAAAATAAAAGTAAAATGTTTGCAATATTTGCACAATGTCGTCCGTCGTCTGTCGTTTGTCGTCAGTCATATGAACTAAGCGTCGCAGATAGAGCAGACGGACACACTTGAAAGCAAACAACAACAAGCAATTAGAGAGTTGAACCAGTTTATATTATATGGAAGATGTAACAATTCATGTGTGTTCCAACTTTACCGAATGTGTACAATTGAAATTAAGTTTTTCTAAAGAAAATTTAAATTTTTCCTGAATTTGTATTTAAATAATTATTCTTTCGCTAACGGTTTTCTGAAATTTTTGATTTCATGATTCCATCTTTATTGAATTTCTGTACTTTATTGGCAAAGGAAACTCCACAACTCCAGCAATAGCAACGTAGAATTATAACTCTGAAAGTTTGAATCATGTAGGATGAGCGCGGACGATGTTATGGTGGCTGAAATTACCGATCTAAAAAACATTTTAAAATTGGGTTCATAATAATAATGATAAGAAAAGATAACAACTAAAGAAATCCATCAAATCAAAAATTTTGAACACAGATTATGAGACATCTTATCAGCCGATAACCTTTAAATGAATGAAGAATTGGAAGTATTCAACCAAGGAAATTGTCTAAGTAAGGAAAAAGTTAAAGTACCATTGAAGCTTCCACAACCAGCTATTTTCTAAAGCAATGGAACACTTTAAAAACAATTTATATTGAGTCTCATGTGAAGGAGCCGATAGAAGTTAAATGGCGATTTTTCATGTCGGAAATGTTCGGGCACAACAAAAAGTAATCGTTTTTGCATTATCCTGATATTAGTAATAAGGAACAGATTTATTACAATAACTTTAACTTTAAAATTAAGCCTGGTCACTCGTCCATTTAGCCATATTATTATGATGTATTTGGTGGGATCACACGAGTGCTTCGTATTATGAACTGTTGAAACCAGGCCAAACGATGACACGAGATCTGTAGCGAAGGCCATTGAGAGCAAACAACGAAGAGAAAAGAGAAACGAGATATTAATTTTCCATAATGACAAGACTTGTCAACATTTAGGATGGTCGCCCAAAAAGTACATCCATCATATAAGCCAGAATGCTATTATGTGTACTAATCCTTTAGTTTTCAAGTTATTTACATATGAAACATTTTGATTTCTGCAAGATGTTGAGTCAGAATTTTCATTAAATATTATAATGTATTTTGCCGATCTACTTCGGGTTATCTTATTTAGTTGTGTGAATAAGTATAAATTGTCACTAACTGACAAGAATTCTATTCTGAGAGTAATTCACCGCAAGAATTTCTATGTCAGTCACGGGAGAACCGACAGTCAGTCGATGAACATTGATTCTACATGAATGGAATTTCTATATTTTGGAATTTAAGAAACGCGTTTCCCCTAAGTTGATGTATCAGCAATTGGGTGCTTCTGAACTACGAAGTATTCGGAAGGAATATTGTTATCTTTAATAAAAATCTGGTTGTGTTTGAATATCTCTATCGGGTGAATACTTTACATTAGTTTGGTTAATTTATGTCGAGCATCTCTAAATGACATGGCGAAATCTGAAATTGATCTTGGTAAGGTAACACTCCAACATCCTCAGGAATATCATTGTGGATGAACTTGCTTCAAAAGATAGTAACTTTGATCGTGAGGATATTGATCATCAGATTGGCTCACCGATTGCATTGTGCACATCTAGAGTCTTGAAGCATTTCCAAAGCCTGGGGGTAGAGGCTTTTAATCTCCAGAAAGATATGGCCTTTAAACGTCAACGACAGATATTTTTTATAGATCTCTGAAGCATTGAAAGATGTTAATTTCTACGAGCTCACCGCCCGCATTGTATAGATCTAGTGCCAATATTTCCAAGGCTTGGGTCAGAAACAAAGCTATAAGAAAACTCTACAACAAATTTTATTACCAGCTTAATCATAACGGACCAACCAGGTTTGAAAGATGCTAAGTTTAGTCGTGAGCATATATATATCATCTGATTAGCTCACCCTTCGCATTGTGTACATCTAAGCTCTTGAAATATTTTGTATATTTCACCTGTAGCATTTCAAGACATATCTCGTCTTTATAAGAACTGGACAGAGTTTATTATAATATTTTCAAGACAAAATATCGTTTTTGTAGTCTGATCTAAACTCTGGATACTGTGAAATAGATACGCTTGCTTGAAGATTGAATAATCTTTGTAATGATTTTTAAAGGAAGTGAAGGTATGAAGATAAAGAGAACACGATCTTGTTCGCTTTGAGAAATGTGTTTTTTTTTTTTTTTTTGTAGACTTAATATGCACGATCTGGCTGATCTTTTTCGGAATAGTTTGTCTGGAACTCGAATCGAAATTCTTTAAACGTCTAAAACAAAGTAATGAGACACAATAATTGAGTCCTTCTTGACGTTACAAATTTTGAATGAGTTATAGGGAGTTTTTAAAATTAGTTAAGATGTGTGCATACCAACCGACAGACAGACAGACACATGGGCTAAATAGACGGACATGGCTAAAACGATAATTAAACTGAAAAATGTAGAATAAAAACTAAAATGGATTTGAATATAAAAACATTTAATTAACTGATAATAAATTTTAAATAAATTTTACATTGTTACAATGAAAATAATTTCATTTTATTTAATATTATTTCTAATTAAAATTTACATCTTATTATTTTCCACTCAAATTAGTACAAACTCAATACAAAGAAAGGAAAAATGGAAAATGAAAAAATATAATAAAAACACTTTATTTTATAAATGTGTCTGTATGTATGTGTGTATGTAAATGTATGTGTGGGAGCAAAGTTTTATTTTTTTTCTTATTGTAGTATTTTTGCATTATTAACGAGCATTGTCAGCATTATTGTCATTGTCGTGTGTTGTATGTTTTTGCTATTGTAGTTGTTGTATTGCTGCTGTGCTAAAACAGCAATTGTAGTTGTAGCAATTGCCGTTATTGTTGTTATCATTTATTTATTCATTTATACTCTACAATCGCATACTAGACGACAACAACAACAATCACACACACAAAGACAGAGACAGTGAGGAGTCTGTCTTGTTTATTGTTTTCATCTTTCCCTTCTTTGAGACATACATAAATGGCAACAACAACAACAATTAGTATTGTGGTACTCTGACTGATAAATAGACAAACAAAAACGAAAAATAGGCAAACAAACGGAAAGACAATCAGACAAACGATGGTTTACAATTTTACTTATTTTTTTTTTAATGCAAGAAGTGTGAGTGTGTATGTGTGTTTGTGTGTGTAGGTCTTATAACTTTCAATTAATTTCTATACAATTTTTAGTTGTTTTTTTTACATTAATTTTTATATATAAAAAAAACTGCATTTACACCCAAACACTTTTCCACATACACATACACTCACACACACTCTCACTTACTTAAAATCATGCATATTACATCATTTGGAAATATTTATTATTTTTCGCTCTTTGTTTGATTATAATTTTCTTCTTCTTATTATTGTTTATTATTATTTTTATATGTGAGTGTGTTTGTGTGTATGTACAAATGAAATTGACAATTGATGATGAACTTGAATGATTAGACAATGACAGCGGCTGTCACTTGTTGTGGAAGATCATTTTGTTTTGTTACCGTTTTCAAAAATAGATTTTGAAATCTTTTTTTTTTTTTTTGTAAGTAAAATTAAAATTGTCTCTTACATTTTTTTCTTTATTTTATTAAAAAGTTTCATAAATTCATAAAATATTTTCTTATCGCACATTCATATGAATTATTTTAACAATTTTTCTCTTAATTATGTATAATTGTTGTAATTATATAGTATTTATCATGATTATATATTTCTATTTCTACTACTGTCATTAAGCATTTACACATTTTATTATGACATGTTATTACATCTAATCCTCGTTTGACAAATTAATAAAATATTTTGTTAATGCTTTGAATATTTTATTCAACTATTTCAAAGGCAAAACTATCCGAAAATACGCTTAAAAGTGCTCTCGTCAATTTCACCGATACAGGCATGATTTTGAAGACTTCACCGCAAGGAGCAGACAGTGAGAGCACCGTGTGAAGTTTCGAACTTTGAAGGTGTCCGAATCTAAAAATTGGGGTTGTACTACTATAAATAAAACTTCAAAATACCATTTTCTCTTTAATGGAAATTTTTTTATCAATTTTTTTCAAAAATTAGTTTTAAAAAAGTCTGGTAGGCTACTTTTATTAAAAGATGGCTGCCAAAAATTATCAGCTATTAGTAGAATTCAATATGATTCAATACAAATAACTAGTGAACGATGGTTTTCTCTATTTGAAACAGAAATGGATATGAAATGGAAAGGCCACAGGAGCTGAAAGAGTGGGCGACATTCCTGCTAAGCAACCCACTTTGGTAATAATACTTTTGTCAATATGAGGAATCAAAGAAATCATGTCATTCTACACCCTCTAATAAAACTAAAGAATTGTCCTTGAAATATTTTACATATTTCTTTAGCATTTTTCTCTCTTATCAGTCACAACCTCATTTTCATCGCTATTTCCACACTGGTGTATGTTGTATCCTCTTGTCTTAATGCATGACGCATGCGTCTTGCTGTGGGAGACATTAGAGCTTGAATTTCGACGCTACTTCATGTGTTGCCCTAAACAAGACCGTAAATTTATTTACGGTTTATAGATTTAAGCACATGCCCGAGCTCTTTAAAGATTTTAAACTTCCCTTAAACTATAAAGCCGCCCTTCAGGTTAAGCTTCACGTTGTCGTTCGTCCACAGTCATAGAACTACATTTTGAAAATAGTGGTTGGGAAGTTTTCGCTCATTCTAGTTTTAATCAAAATCTTCTGCCTTAATGTGTATACGCTTCACTTTAAAATCAGAAGCTAAACCTCAAAACCATTGAAGTTAATATGGCGCGAAGAATGGGTAGCGATGAACGATACTTTAAATAATTGGTTGAAGTTCTGTGCGTTTGTGCAATGAAAAACTTATGTTGTACCGATCAACTCAGAATAACTTTCAGAATCGATTTGAACATTTCTTTCCTTCCGTCTTATTGGCTGGCTGTCTGTGTATGTATTGTGAACCCTGTACAGGTCGAAATTTTTGCGACACTTCGTCTTGAGCAATAGCTATTGAAATTGGTGAGATAAGTCTAATAATACAGGTGCATCGCATACAGAAGTCCCCTCGGATTAAATATATAGAAATATTTCGATGAAATTTGATACTGATAATCTATTGTGACATGGTCGAACCCAGTTTTAGTTGGTGATGATGGTACAAATATAGCTTCTATACAAATGTCCTTAGGGAATGGGATTTTTAGCTCATAACATTCTCATCTTAGAGTTTTAATTGAATTGCATTTTAGGTATTTAAAGAACCAATTCTGGAATCAAATAGTTTAATAAGTGTTTTAATAAATGATATAAATAACTCAGTGTCATAAAAGTCTCTTATATAAGAGAAATTTCATTTTATTATTTAAACGTTTAAATTGCGTTTGAACCATAATATTTATCTTTCATTTTTTCTGATTTTGTTGACTTTTTTTAGAAATTTGTTTAGATGTTTGTTTAAACCAAATTTCATTTTATTTGTTTAACTTGGAGGTCGATCATTTCTGTTACATTTTCAGTTGAGAGAATATTTTTGCTATAAAAATCCGAATATTTGGTAGCGTCATTATTTTATAGCTTGTCATATGTGAAACCCCAAAAATAAAAAAAAAACAAAAACAATTTTTCGAAATGTATGAAAATAAATAAATAATAAAATAAAAGACAAACAAATAAAATGCCAAAAGCAATTTGACACGCGATTTCATTTTTCTTTTCGCCATTTTTCAAACAAAATGTCTTGAATAATTTTTGAGAAAATAAAAAGAAAAACAAAGAGTTCACTTTATATAACAATTAAAATTATAATAATAAACATTAAATTTTAGAAAAAAATATACATTTTGGAAAAGAAAATATGAAATATTATGAAAGTAAAAGATAAACATAAATATTAAGAGAATATTAGAGGAGGAATAAGAGAAATTTTAATTATAAATGACAACTATTATTTGACAGTTGTTTGTGTACTAAATTTGAGTTTTTAAATAAAAATATAAATTTTAATGTTTCAAGATACAAATTTAGAAAACTTTATTGTCTTTCAAACCCCATTTAAATTGTTTTTGAACGAACTAAGAGAGTAAAAATATTGAAAACTGATTTTAATAATTTTATTGTAAAGAAATCCAGTTTCCATATTTGATTTCCTTTCAACTGCTTAAAATGGTATGGCAAATAGTTTTTTCTATACAAAAATTTTGTTATTGTGAATTTTAACACTTTCAATACACAAATTCCATTATTTTTTAATTGAATGACTTTTTCCTCGAAAAGAAAATCAAAAAATATTGAAATTAATGAATTGAATCCACAACAATATGTATATCCAATTGTGTACATATTAATGTATGAAAGTATCAACTACAAATTCGTATGGGCAAAAAAATAAACATTCACAATAACGCAAAAAGTAAAAAATAAAAATTGAGCTCTTTTCATTCAACTCAAAATACATTTCTGATATCTAGCAAATGTGTCCATTATTGAATAGCAAATGAGTCTAAGTCGTCTTAGAATCCCGAAAAGAATTTGAAATCATACAAAAATGTCTTTATTCCTTCCAGTTTTCCTACAAGGAACATTAAGTCTCATACAAAGCTCAGTATTGGTTTATATTGTTCAGTTCCTATAATAATTTCTAGAATAACAACGCCCTCTATATATGACGTAGCAGTTTGGAAAATTGCTAATTTTGAATTCCCTCTACCCAGAAGGTGGAGTGATGAAAATAACTGATCATTATTAGATGAGTCTTTCTTGAATTTTTCCATATTTACCCAAAGTCGTATGGGCTAAGAGTTAAGTTGATGTTAAAATTAATTTGAGAGGAGATGACGAAGGCTCCATTTTTTTCAATAGTCGAAGAATCACATTGACAATTTTCGACTGCGATCGGCTTTAAAACTGACATACTGAAAATTCATATTTTATAGATAAGCACTTTAACCACTACAGCATACAGTACCCCAAAATTATTTGGGGTTAAAACCTTATGAACATTTCAAGCATCATTAGCAACTCAATGTCTCTTAATCGGAAATTAATATGCAAGAGAATCAAATGTTTTTATGAATAAAGAAAAAACTTAGGCCTCTGATGACTTCATTTCCACTGATGAGTTGATACTCCCTATCGTTAATCACTACATTTTTCCCTCATACGAATAACATATGAAACTGACACATTTTTGAGATAGAAGATGAACTAAAATAATTTGGATTTCCCTGTTCTAAAGTGAAGTGCATTCCAGTAAGAGTATTCCGTATTGAATTACAACAAGTGGTAGGCAGATAGGGCAAATTCTGGACTATAACGTTTCATCCATTGTTTCCAAATAGTTTTAAATCGATCTTCCAACTGGCAGCCGAATACTGTCATAACGTAAGATGAAAGCCTTATGCCTCGATCAAACAAAAGATTTAATTGCGTTCAGTACAGATCTCTTGAATCGCGTGACCAGATTTTAAGAGTTCATAACAAAAAACTTAAATTTAATCCCAATAAATACAGAGCATTAACTTGTAATGGATACTCGTATCGGACTGAATATTCCGATTATTATCATCTTTCACTAATTACATTCTTCAAAACAAAAGGCACATAATACAGGAAGGGAATATTCAATTTCGACGTTGATTTGACATGATTTTTTGAGCTTGGACTTTTTGCAATGTTTCTATTTGCCATCACCAGTAACATTAAGATTTAAAGTTTATTTTTTTTGTTTGTAAAGATCGACCAATATTTCCGATATGCAAAGTCGTCTTTCATTGTGTATCGGCTTAAATTCATATTGAACCCAATTTTCTTGCTTTTGAATGTTTTTAAACGAAAACTTCTTATCTGTGTAGTTCCTTAGACGAGTAGTGCTTCCAATGCCACATTTTCGTTTGACGAGCCCTCTTCTTTCCTTTTGTTAAAGAAATCACCACTTTTAAATAGCGCAAACCACAGTTCACAAAAGTTATTTGATTTAGCGCATTTTGAGCAATCGATAACCTTAAGCCGTTGTTTCCTCTTACTAAAGGAAGAGTTTCAGATTTCAAGGTATATCAATTAAAGATCCATGACATGGAATTTAGAGTCGATGTAGCCATGTCCTTCTGTCTGTTGGAAATATTCTTCGAATTCAACAAAATTTGCTATTTGAAACCAGCAAAATCAGTTCAGTTAAGTAAAAAATTTTTGGACTGATTTTTAAGAAAAATTCGAAATTCAGACAGAATAATTTTATTTTTAAAATTATTCAAAATGACGTACCCAAATCTATATACTATTCGCCCATACATGATATTCTCATATTATTTGTTAATTATTTAATAAAATGCGGAAATACATTTTGAAATTGACTACAAAAACAAACTCTTTTTCTTTTTCGTTTTCTTATTGTTAATTTTCAATTTCATTTTCTTTAAAATAACAAAAACTAAATGAATATGATTTGCAAAGTTCGAAAATCCGACGGACGGATACCAATCAAATGCGACCACCACAATAAATACAACAACAAAATTCAGAAATAAAAATTCAAAACCAAGTGAAATTTATTTTGTTTAGCTTTTATTTCGCAAAACCATAAATGTGTTTTCTTGGTTTTCGTTTTTGTTTTTGTTTTCTTCATTTTGTTTAGTTTTCTTCTGTTGTTACTGTTAATTCGATTTTATTACAACAATTTCAATGCAGAACAAATGAAATCATTTTTTGGCATAAAGTCACGAAAAATTGTCCAAAATAAAAATAAAAAATAAAAATTAAATAAACGAATACAATGGCAAATTGTAACCGCAATACACACAACAAATACTTACTACACTCACACACACCAACAGTGGTGGCCACCATCAACCACCGGAGTGTATAATCAACGGCAACCACAAAAAAAAACGAATATAGTCTCGGGTATGAGTGTTTCAATATGCCTGAGCGAACTTTATGCACCCTTGATTCATAAAAGAATTTTTTTTAAATATTTTCTAACGGGAGTTTTGGAATCAATCGCAATCCTTTATATGGTATTAACTTAGCCACAAAGAACCTTAGGCTGCTCTAAGCCACAGATGTTAAAAATTTCTGGATTGTTTATTTAAAATTCCATTAAAGATCATTTAGTAGTTCTAAAGTTACGGAATTATTAACAAAACTTATAGATCGCTCTCTATCTCTCCCTCACCACAAATGTTTTGCAATTTCGGTGACTAGCCACCAGTTCATCCATAGGTAAGGTCTCTGTAGCTCTGGATGTAGGGCTACAAATATTATTATTAGGCAGGTACAACGACGAGGTCTAACCAATAGAAGTACCAGCTTCACAATATCTTTCTCTCTGCTGTGTCGACAGTGAATTGATTGACTAGAACAATGAAACGGTATAACCACCATACGATCTAGCTTCTCAGTTACACTGTGTGTGGGGCTAGTGGAGATTATTAGGCGAGAACATCTAAGTGGTCTAACCACCAGATGCTCTTACTTTACAATCTTCCACTCTCTTAAATCAAATCACTTGCAGGCAGGTTTTAACCACCGCACAGTGATTTGGCTTATTGCCGACTGTGCCTTAATAAGCAAATACAACGAAGCGTTATAACCACCAAAGGTATCTGTATTCTTAAGGGTATTCATTAGCCCTTAAGAATACAGATAGATTTCACTGTTCTAGGCAACATCTATGTGTTCCATAGACCATATTGTTTTGAAAATTAAGAACTTTTAGTCTCACTTGATTCTAATAATAGTTCTTTGGGGAATAAATTTCTGCTTAAGGTGGTCCAATACCAAATCTTTTTTATCGAGGTCTAATTTTTCATACTCGGTTATTGAAAAATTTTTATTCTAAAATCTTTAAGTTAAAAGCTTTCAGTCTTCCTAAATCCTAAAAGACTTTGAGACTTGACCCACTAAATGAACTAAATAAATCGTTTACTCTAAAACTATACTGATTCTGAATATAAATCTGTTTGTTCTCAAGTCCTTAAGATAATAATTTTCAAAACTACTAGATCCTAATAGAGGATCTTTTTTATTGGAACAACATCTCGTACTCGAAAATTGTATTGAGTCATAATATACACTTTTCCATTCCTAAATTCTTAGACAATAGCTTTCATCCCCACACTAGGTCTTAGTAGTTGAATCTTCATTATCATTTATCCTAAAGATCAAATTTTGAATTAAAATCTTTGGAACCATAGAAAAATTCTTTATATTCAATATTAACGAATAAAGAGTGCACAAATTACCAGATTTTCTTTTATAATTTAATGTGAAAAACTGTATTTTAATTGCCAAATAAAATCGGTTATAACTAAAACCAGATATATTCACACATATTTTCGAAGGTCTAGATAACCAAAAAACAATGAACCACCTCCACCTATAGAATAATACTGTTCCAATATTTTATTCATAATAATAATGTCAATCAGAAATTAATCTTTAATCTAGAGCAACATTTGAATTTTAAACGTTTTCGTCAGAAGTCTTTAAATTGAACATTTGAAAGAGGTTAAAATGGGTGGACTAAATAATAATAAAAATTTATATTTAATCACGATTAAAGTTGTTGTGAAGGTAATGAAAGATAATAATTACAATAGAAATTATGAGATAAGTTTTACGATAATGCAGTTTGGTATCTGTCATTGTCTAGAACAACGCCCCCTTTCTGTGGTATAGTGGTCTTTGCTAATTTTTTATTCCTTTTATTTCCCCAGGAAGTGGGATGACGATACAAACTGTCCATTCTCTAATGTTTCTTTTTAAACTTGGAATCAAATTTGAGAATTTTCTCTGTTCTTTAGATATTTGATAATCATTATTTGCTTTGTATGGGGGTTACCTTTACCCCTTGAACCTATTCGTCCTACATTTTGGCCAGTTAAAAAACTTCTTGTGAAAGTAATTGGAACCAATTTGAATACAGTTCTTTAGATATTCGATAATCCATATTTGCTTTGTATGGTGGTACCAGGTCTCCCAGGTCCTATCGGAATTTTGTATAGCCTATGTTACTTACGGGTATATTGGGATCAACTTGGCTCAGCCATTTTGGAGTTTATATTTTACATAAATACATACATACATACATTCATACAAACATATATACATAGATACATACATACATACATACATACATACATACATACATACATACATACATACATACATACATACATACATACATACATACATACATACATACATACAAACATACAAACATACATATATACATACATACATACATACATACATACATACATACATACATACATACATACATACATACATACACACATACATACATACACACATACATACAAACAAACATACATTCATACATCCATCCATACATACATACATACATACATACATACATACATACATACATACATACATACATACATATATACATACATACATACATACATACATACATACATACATACATACATACATACATACATATATACATACACACATACATTCATACATACATATATATATACATACATACATACATACATACATACATACATACATACATACATACATACATACATACATACATATATACATACACACATACATACATACATACATACATACATACATACATACATACATACATACATACATACATATATACATACACACATACATTCATACATTCATACATACACACATACATTCATACATACATTCATACATAGACATTTTCTATTCTATATGTGTATAGTTAGATGTAGACATTGTCCATGTCATGACATTATTAACCTCAATAATTTAGAAATTTAAAAAAAAATCAATTCAAATATTTATTTGAAATCAGAACAAAGAAAATTATAAAAATATTAAATTCTTTTTTGCAAAAAACTAAAACTAAAATCAAATTTTCTAATTCACAAACCAAAAGAAAGTGCACGATTTGAAATTTAAAACTTAACGAAATAAATTGACCAAAACTTTGGTTAATTTTGTTGTGTTCAAAATTTAACAAAATTTATTTTGTACAATTAATTTACAAAAATGTTCATGTTAATTTTTTATATTTTTGTTTGTTTGTTTGTTTTTTTCTTTCTAAAATATTTTTTATAATGACTTTTGGTAGTTTTTTATTACATTTTCAATACGGTTAAGTGTGAAATTAATTAAACTTTTAGGCGTGTTTTTTTCCAAATTTTTTGTTTTTGTTTTTTTCTAAAAAACAATTTAAAACATTTGATATGAGCAATTTACACGCAATCCGGATATTTATCGAATGATATAGAAAAGTAAATAGTTAAGCGTTTATTCTATTTATAATATTCGGTTTTTTGATTGGTTTTACATCAGAAGTGGAGGAAAAGAGATTTTATTATTAGAAATAAAGTTAACGTTTTTTTCTATTTTGAGCGGTTTTAAAAATACAAAAGTTATGTTAACACTGTTTCCTTAAGAGTTTTAAAACAGAGTTGTATTTGAGCGAGATTATAGCGAAGGTGTTGTGTCGAATAATTTGATGGTTTGTCGGTTACTTCACTCATCAAACAAATCAATTGTTCTCGGTATAGTCACCTGTAATCGTTTAAAATGATCTCAACGCCTTGAAGTCATAGATATTAACAAACAGAGTTAGTTGAACGGATTTTAATTTTGTCTATCAGCTTCAATTTATCTGGGATTCCATTTATCGCTTAGGATCGTTTTGTGTGACTACAAGTTTTTCTTGCGTTGTTTGTAATGCCTCATTTTCATACTTTATCGGTTGCAATGTCTTCTCCTTGTCTTGCCTTCTGTGCACAGACAACATCACTTTTGAACGGTGCAAATCATAGTTCCCAAATATTTTTGAGTTGAGTGGATGTTGGGCTTTAACTTTTACCAACAATCGATAACAAACAGTAGCTGTTTTATTCAGATGAAGAACTTCCCCTTGAAACAGTAGAAATTCCAAACAAATTTTCGCAAACCGAGACTGAAAAAAGTAAAAATATCTGGGAATGCTTCCCCCATTCGTTCTGAGAAAAAAGTGTGGCAAAAGAGTCCTCAACCTCAACTCGTCGTTGGGCATCATAATTGAAAATCTCATGATCATTATTGATGAATAAAGATTTAACTCTTTAAAGGTTGAAGCAATTCTGTAATTTACTGGTAACATCAAGCTTGATCCAAAATGAATAATTCTGCTAATTCCCGAATGACTCCGTCCAATACTTTTAAACAAAGTCTTCAGTAGGTCTGCTGTAACTAAATTCTAGAAAAATGAAGTTTCGTATATACAGTTGCCCTCTAAGTGTGATGTGATTGAGAACTTTGCTAATTTTCTACTTGTAATTTAACTTATGTTGAATCACAAAATTACGTTTTTATAAAATCGGCTTAAAAACTAGTTATAGTTAGAATACAACCCTGTTAATATCAATTATATTCCAACTATCAGTGATGGCAACTTGATAAACTTAACACTTAAAATAATTAAAAGTTTTGACTTAATTCAGTTATAAAATTTAACATTTCTATTGTAAATGGTGTATATTTCGTGTATAATGACGATTGTCACTATATTATTATCAATTGTTAAGCGTTTTAGAATTGTTTCCAAAATCATCCCACAGCAGTCACAAATTGTATTTTATAAATTTAATTAATAGGTCAACGTTATTGCTCTGTTTTTTTAATTATTTCTATTTTTCTTACGTTTTTGTTTTTATTTTTGGATAATCATGATTTCACTTAAATTCAAATTCCAAAATCCAACTAAAAAAATAAAAAAGCAACAACAATAACTCAATAAAAACCATGACAATATTGTGTTACAACTAATTTTAGCAATAAATTATTGCTGCCAATTTCTTTTCTTCTATTTTAATTATATTTGGTTGGCGATTGGTAGAATAAGAAGAAAACGTACAAGTTCAAATTTAGAAAGATTAGGATATTTGGCGTCATTTCAAGTTGGCATTACTGCCACCACCGAAGTGATAGAAATAAATTTTAAATAAAATTTTGGATGACTTTAAAGTATTTAATTTACATCTATATATTCTATATTAGAGAGTTCTCGAAAAGGAAAGTAAGAACGGAGTAGTGAAAGCTGCTATAGCTTCGCCTTGATTATACAGGAAACTATAGAGGGAATAAACTTATTTTAATATTCTTAACTTGTTTATGGTTCGACCTCCGCAATTTTACTCTCTAATAAAATTCCTGATATCAGAAGAACGTTCTGAAGCAATCAAAATAAATGGTAGTGGGCTACAAAGCGGGTGAGTCAAGAGTTCAAATTCTCTCAACAGCGTTCTGATCCCAACAAATCGGATTCAATGTTTCAGTTGCCATAGTTTGAAAATTGTAAAGAACTTGAATCTGTTCATTCTGGGAATCAATTTAATTTGAGTCACTTACATGAGAAAATTTTACGATTAATAAAGCCTCCATACAAAGAGAAAACAAACACACATGATAAATATAAAAATGACCAAGAAGGAATATTTACATCTCACTCCTTTGGAATGAAAAGGTTTCTTCTCCCCCAAAAGAAATTCAGTGTTCAATTGCCAGACGAATCATTTTTCTTGAATTCATAATAATAAGATCGAAGAAGAACCGCGAATAGAAATTAAGTTTATTTACAAATTCCTTTTTAAGGGACACAGGAGCAGCAAAAGACGCCAAAAAATATTTCTTTGCTCCGAAAGGAATTATTTGTCCGAATACCAGTTATTCTAATGGAATAACTGAGATAATGGAAATACTTTCGAAATTAAATAGACCCACTAGAACTATCAATCTCTTCTCCGGTTCACTAACAATTTCGAACCCATGACAGCTCTAGTTATGAAGACTAAAATGTTGAATACTCTTTACATAAAATCGTGTTTTTTGTTTCTGTATAAGATCCAGTATTTATTTAAGCTTTTATCTTAACACTTTTTAAGAAGCGCTCTCAAATTACTCAAACCATGTTTATAGAAAATGTAAATATCCTAAGACAATTGGCATAGTTTATATTGTAGATATCATTTATGCTTTTAATACACCTGCTGTCATTCTCGAGAGACCCAGAGCAAAGTTCTATCACTTATGTTCGTTTTGGAACTAGATTTGTTGTTGTTTGGATAACAGAAAATGTGACAAAATATTAGATCAATTCCGATGTGAAGTAGAAATCAGAAAGAGATCTTAACGCTGCCAAAATCTCAAATATTCAATTTTAACAAATAGTAGACCGGTTTGCTGAAGCTTCAACACATCGTATCATACTATCGTGAGAAACAAAAAAGAAAGCAAATGCCACAAATAATTATTGGGTCCGAATAGGAATCTGATACTCATATTAAATAATGAACCTACGAAACGTATGTCACACTTTTCATGGCTTGCAGCATCAAATTTGTTTGTTAATCCTCAAAGATATAATTATGATATTTTTGTTAGCCTATCAGGATGATGCCTCAACACCTATGGCTGATGTTTTAAAAACCTGCTAGATCCCAAGGATAACCTCTGGAAGCAAAAGAAGACACAATTTGAATTCGAGAATGTCAGATTCTATGCCGAATTATAAAATTAAAAATATTTATATTTTTTGTGAACAAAAGAGAGAGAGATAATTTTGAGCGGATATTTCGCACAATGACTATAAATACTTTAACCACCCAAAACTGTCGTTGACTCTTGGAAGATTAAACCAATTAAAGGAATTTCAAATATTATAAATTTGATTGAACTGCCCAAATTTGAAAAAAAATTAAAAATAAATAAAGAAATAAATATTTAAAAGTTAAATTTAAACACTTTTCAACACTGTCAGGAAATTTATTTCCCTTTTAAATTAAATAGTGTTGCCAGAGTTTAAATGATTTGTTTCCTAAGTAAGTTTACAACATTTAACAATTTCTATGATCAGTTATTTTAGTTTTATTTCTCTTTAGCTGTCTCCCTCTCTCTCTCTATATCTCTCTATCTCCCTCTCTCTCTCTTTCTATTACTATTTCTTTATTTGTTATGATTTTTATGTAAACAAATCAATTTGTTTTTCCTGCCTTGCACAATTCATAAACATTGAAACACTGTTGTGGCAATGACTGGAGTTTTTTTTTTTTTGTTTTTGTTTTTGTTTTGTTGGTGGTGTGTTCACTAACTTACTCACACATATTCAGTCATTTAGGGCTGAGTTCGAAAACCCTTTAGATTTCTTGGAATATGAAACAAAAACAACAACATAGAAAAAAATCAGACTCCAAATGATAAAATTGTTGGAAAAAAATTATAATAAAGCAACATTTACAAAACATTTTTTTGTTATTGTAAACAATGATTTTTTTATTATTGTTGGTGGCTGGTTGTTGAGGTCTGGCAGTCAGTCGTCGATAATACTTTTATTTCTTCTTCTTCTTTATTTGTTTATTTTTTCATTATAGTTTGTTGTTGTTGTTTTTTTCTTTATTACCCCAACCATAAATATCAAAAAGAGAGAGGAAGAAAGAGAGAAAGAAAAACTTAGATCCTGAAAAGTCAATTATGTTCAGTGTTGCCAGAAAAAAACTATAAGCACGAAGTACCCGAAAAATATCCATTTTGAACATGAAATCTTAAAATTTCCCTCAAAATATTGACATAAACATTTATTGTAGATTAGGAAATTTACGGATAGAGACAAACGAAACTCTTAACATTGCAATTCTGTGAAGCTCTTAAATTATTATTTTTTAATTTTACAGCCTTAAATACAAATTTTTGGATAGAGCACGGAAGAGTGGTTTTCCCTTATTTCTGAAACTTTAAGTGAAAATTTCATGAAATTTTGAGAAAAAGAAAAATTTTCTTTCATACGATATTTGTGATATTGCATTTTTATGAAACTGTTACAGACAATTTTATGAAATTTATAAATAATGGAAACATATTATAGAGAATGTAATTCTGGAATGGTGCACGACGGTGTGGTATCCTTTTATAAACAGAATTTTCCATATTTTCCAAATATAGTATTTTTACTCGTTTTTATTGCCATGATTGCCAAGACACATTACATATTTTTTGAAAAGTTTGTGTTAGATTTTTTTCGTTATATTTTCACTACTGTAATTACTACTGTTGACAATTGATAAAAAAATAAAAATCCTCTAAAATATGGGTAAAATCATGAAAAAATACCCAAATTATAAGGAAATTCCCAACTCTCTCCCTACGAAGTGGGGAACAAATCTCCACATCTGGCGACACTGTTCATGTTTATCTTAAATTTTTAACTGAGAGTTTTTGAGAAAAAAAGGGGAGAATATTTGCTTAAAAGAGCGTCATATTAAATCAAGAATTTTGAAATATTTCTACATTAATTTTCTTCTTCCAATAAACAAATAATTATTATTTCCATTAATTTAGTTTAACATATGGTCGCATATTTAGGAAAAGTTAATAAAAAAAACTATAAAAAAAATTTGAAGATCATTTTGGGATCAACGGAATTACAACAAATTGTATAGTTCCCCCAAATTAAATTATTGAAAGTAGATAAGGAAAATGAATATATTATTTGACTTCACGACTCACCCCTCTAATATTTCTCAACAAAAGATGTCCATAGTATCAACAAATATTACTTTATTCGAAAAAGCCGATCTTCATTGACTTTATTAATTAGTTTCAGTAATTAATTGGAAGAAAAGCAAAGCAATTATTGCAATAAAGATCGACCGGTTAACCGCACAGTCAGATAGCTTCATGTTATAGTAAATAACCGAATCATCAAATACATTTTTAATCGTCTACTTAAAGCCGATGCTTTAGGTTTCTTAATTCAAATCAAAAAATATCTCATTTCATTTCGTATCCATTATAACACTCAACCGATTGAGAGCAGGAGCTGTAAGTCTACGAATTGTTCTATAGAATCAAATAAACATAAAGGAATTCAATACAAGTTTTTTTATGATCTTAATGATGGTTCAGCAAAAATGCACGCTGCGTTCGGATGACAAGTTAAATAATCAGTGAGCTCAAACTCTTGATTCAAAAGAAACTTAAATACTTAAATCAATTTTGCTGCAGAGACATTCGAGGGATAATTAACTTTCGTTGCGATGATGAATCAAGATTGACGGCTTTTCCATCACATTATTGCAAAAAAACATTAATGTTTTCTGCAGAACGCGATCACTTACTCTCCAACAGTAATAAACATAGATTCATGATCGTCTTTGAAGTGATGTCAAAGTCACGGGATCACATGAATCTAAGTCATTATCTTCATTTTCGTTATCCACCAGCGTTACACCTACTATATGACCTTTCCTCTTTATCTCACGAAAAAGTCCAGTTTAGTTGTGTCTACTTTAGTAGCTCCACCAAGTGTAAAAGCGCCTTTGATGGGATGTTAAAATAATAAGACCATAAAAATATAAATATAAACACGTTCTAATTTTCAGGATACATTAAAGAATGTCCTCCAGCATTAGGCCTACTGTTTAGAATGCCTTGTCTCATCCAGTATTTATTTTAAAAGTTTGGTTTCAAAACCAGAATTATTGTACGTTCAATTATGGTGATTTTATCTCAAGAGTGAAACCTACATGTGAAGTCAGTCTCAGTGCTCTGAAGATTTTAGAACCCAGAAACAAAAGAACGATTTATATCAGTCTATTAATAATTGATACAGAAGGCGGGTTTTAGCCCGCTTCAGTTTAAGTCGGGAGACAGACTTAGACGAGTTTACTACAGTACTCGCCATTATGGGAAAGGTCTATAAAGTGTTAAAGTGATGTCAGAAATCCTTAGTCACAGTCTCGGGCAATCCATTAATGCAGTAGTCCTTAATATATCAGCCGAGACAAACGCTTTGATGTTGAATTAGGTCAAAATGGGCGATTAAGAGTATTGCTATTTTTACTATCGTGAGAAGCAAAAGAGAGCAAATGCCACAAATAATTATTGGGTCCGAATAGGAATCTGATACTCATATTAAATAATGAACCTACGAAACGTATGTCACACTTTTCATGGCTTGCAGCATCAAATTTGTTTGTTAATCCTCAAAGATATATTTATAATATTTGTTTTTAGTCTATCGGGATGATGCCTCAATACCTATGGCTGATGTTTTAAAAACCTGCTAGATCCCAAGGATAACCTCTGGAAGCAAAAGTAGACACAATTTGAATTCTAGAATGCCAAATTTTATGCCGAATTATAAAATAAAGAATATTTCTATTTTCTGTGAACAAAAGAGAGACAGAGATAATTTTGAGCGGATCTGGCATCATTTTACAACGGTAAAAAAGAATTTCTATTAGTAAAAATATATTTTAACCTTGTGAAATAGATCTGAAGTACTCTAAAAGATGTCACAAAATATCGAGGATTTTTAACATGAGATATTTGAACTGTTTTGAAAAAGAAGACTACGAAATCTCGAATATTCTGCTGAAACATTAAAAGGCCCCGATAATTAATCAAGGAAGGAAATAAAAAATGAATTTAAAAATCATTTTAAGTTCAATGTCCCTCCTAAAGACAACTTTTAGACAATTTAAAATGTTTAAATATTTTTTCTCTGAAATTCGATTAACTTTTGCTTTCGTTTCGGAAAAAATAACAGTAATTTTTTTTATTAAAGTTACAATGCAATGACAACCCCATATTTTATAGTGTGTCTTTCTTTATATTATCGTTTATATATATGTACATAAGTATATATTTCTTATACATATATTTGTGAAAATTTTAAAATATTGGCATTTTGTCCCCCCGTTTGATTTCTTTTTCTTGTTCTAAAGTTCTTTCTGGGGTATTTACATTTTCTTTTTATTCCACATTCGCTGGTTTATAATACGGGTTAGATTTCATTATTCCTAAACTATTTTATACGCTTTAATCTTATGGTTACATTTTTCGGGGGTGTTTTTGGAATTTTAGATTTTCATTGTAAATAAAATTTTATGAAAATAGTGGTGCATTTTTTTATGTTTTGTTATTTTGAACGTTAAAGACTTCGATGACATCATACCAACTTATAGAGAATACAAAATTATAATGAAAATGGGGAAAATTTAATTCATAATGAAAAACAAAAAACATTTAATTAAATTTATAAAAATCTATTTAATAAACCTTTTTTTAAATGGGAATTTTTTGGTACCAAAATTTCTTAGTTGAAATTATAATTTTAACCAGAACTTCACTTCTTCATTTCATTTAACTCTTTAATAAGAGACATTAAATTCTTACAATTGTTTGGAAAGATTCCTAATGCACAGAAATATCAAGTGTAGTGTATTCAAAAACCGGTTAATCAGTTTTTTTGCATTTCAGAAATTCGACAGGTTTTGAATAATTTTCAATTTCGAATTATTCGAGATGCCAGTTTTTTTCAATCGGTTAACGGTTAACCGATTTTAATGGAAATCACTTTTAAGCTTTTCACTATTATATTCAGCTTCATTTTTATATATGTATTCCGCCATGACAGTATAAACATATAAAAATGGGTTACACGAACCAATTATTTTATACATTCATAGACATCACATTCTGAATCAAATTTTGCAAAGTCTGTCCGTTTCAGACATAATCACATCAATAAATAAATAAATAATAAAATAAAATCCTGCAAGTTTTTATTTTTATTCAGGCATATAAATTTTCTATAAAGCAAAAATAATGGATCATGGTATCTCGACGATATCGGAAAACACAAACAAAAACACGTTTATAGCCCACACATTTAGGGCATTATACAGTGTAAGAACTATTTGATGAAGTTTATTACAAACGGTTATTTTTTGATAAGGAACGATTAATTTGACTTCATTTCATATAAAGATCATTACACGACATATATTATTATTTTTTATATTATTTATTATTTTTTATATGTTAAACTCTAGATTTCTCTTAAATAATAATTATTTTCTTAAAATTTATAATAATCAAACCGATTTTTTAACACAACACCGTATTCATAACCGATTTTTTTTTTTTAAAATCCTATTTTTCGAATAACTCGAAAACCGATTTTCTGAAAATGTCGGTTTTTTGAATACACTAACCAAGTGTCATGATTTTTCTTAATAATTTCCTTCAAACTGAGAATTTGTAGAAAATAACTTTAGGAATTCATAACCATAACTCTAGAGTTTCAAAAACCGTAACTTAAAAACCGGTTTCCACTTATATGGATTTTTCTTACAAATCGGGTTTTCTTGAAACTGCGTCTTTTAAGGCGATTAATCGATCTTATTTTATATATTTTCACGTTGATCCTATAATGAGCATTAGGCCTCAACAAAACTGTTGTTGTCCAGCTTTGTCTAAAACAAGTATATGATAGATATGCACCTCTGAGGGCCCATAAATGCAGAGAGGAGCTGACAGTGCTGGCTCCATATTCTAATATTATCTTAATATTGATACCTGTGCACAGAGGCTATTTTGAGTAATGAACGATTAAACCAGAAAAAGTTCAGAATCTAATATGCCCCAAGCGGAAATTCCAATTGCATATATCAGGGAGACCATCGCCAAACACTTCGTTCAATTGGCAGAGCTGAGATAGGCCAAGGAGTTGTGGTCTACTTTTGAAATGATAAAAAACAACTAAACAAATTTAGTCGTAAAGACATATCAATAGTGTAAGAAACGTATGGAAGATGAGTTTAAATCAATAACGCAAAACAGATGGAATGATGAACCAAATTATCTGCTCACCTGTATGATTTGGCCTAAGCGTTGTCGCTTTAGAATACTTACAGTGATAATTGGATCTTCACAGGTTTATGTGAAATTAATTTCTTTACATATGCATCACTCCTGAACTATATATTCTACTCGACTCTAGATATCAATCTACCAATACTTCTCTTTTTCCTTCCTCCTCAAACTCTACTTCTAACCTTATCTATTTTCCCAGGATGTGGGTGGCGGCAATAACTGTCCATTCTTTTGTGTTTCATTTTGAACGTTCTCACGATTATCTGATGTTGTAAGCTTTTCCTAAGAATGCATCTAAACTCATCCGCTTTCTGGACCCAGAAAGTATCATGACTTATGACAATTCTACCAAATTAAACTCAGAACATAGGTTAATATTACAATGAAAGCTATAGTCAAGCTTCATGTTCCACTACAAATTGTGCACAGTTTAAGAGACATTTCTTCTCACAAAAATTGTCCAACATTGATTTTATTAAGACTCCCTTGACTCATGCAGTTGTCATTTATCTAAGTGGACAGGTTAGTTAATCAGTTATTGGCGAGCGAGAAGGACGAATTGAGTTTTATATACAACATATTTGCGTTAGAAGAAGAAGTTGGAAGAAATGTTAACCTCACAGATATTACTTTACTGAAATTTGGTGATCATGTGAATGCATATCAGTAGGCAGCTGTACACATCAAGATCATCGTTAAAAATTATAAAAATCAGTTAAAATTTAAAAGGATATATTCACTATCTCTACACTATTGTAGAGATTTTCATAAAATTTTACACCTGGATAGTAACTTTTTAGAAGGTGTATTAGGCCTCAATATCTGTGCATATAAACGTTTCTTTTTCGATTTTCTGACTCCATTTATCTTGTAGTATTTAAGAATATTTATTTCATTTTTAAATAAAAACTAGTAAGAATGCTATAACGTGGCTATGCTGAATTTTCAATACCCTATACCTCAAACACATGTGTGAAGTAAATACATTATGTAGCAAGACACACTGAACGACAAAGTTTATATACCACCATTCACCATTCGTGGTGATGAAGGGTATTAAAAGAAAAAAACATATCAATTGACAGCATTGATCATGTGTTACAAATTTCCCAAAATATTGTATGGCAACCTTGGCTCATAAATTTCTATTAAATACAATAAAATAGTTAAAATTTTTAATTATTTTAAACATTATTTTTCCCTTTTCTATTACAATTTATATTTCCCACTGTGTTTGTAATTAAGTTTTTTTTTTTTTTTTAATTTAAGACAAAATTAATTTAACCTTGACCTCTTATTTTTATCCACAATAATCAGACAATGGAATCATTTTTACACAGAGTCTAGTTTTTATTTTAAAAAGTCGATAATTGGAATTAAATACAAAAATATTGTGTTTTTTTTTAGAGTTTTATAACATGAATTTTATTGTTAAAATTTTTTATTAAAAATAACTGAAAATATATTGACATATATAAACAATATATTGTATATATATATATTTTTATCATGTAAATTTTTAAAGTTAATCAATTGATAAAAATTACAAAATTAAATATTCAAAAAAAATGACTTTTAATTAAGTTTCAAAATCAATCGAAAATTTTGAAAATGCATTTTTCTTAACCACGAAATTATTATTATTATTATTATTATTATTATTATTATTATTATTATTATTATAATTTTTGCATTCAAATTAAAATTTAAAAAATAATATGAAAATCTTACCTCTTTGTGATTGATGGGTCTTCCATAGATTTTGAAAATTATTTGTCTGAATATTTGCTATTAGCGGCAACAGGAGTTAATGGTTCAAGTCAAGTCGAAATTTCCCAGATAAAATGAATGAAATTAATAAAAAAAAGAAAAAAATTAAATAAATAAATAAATAAAATTAATATTTATTTAGATTATTACTTTTTAATCACAACATAATAAAATACTTAAAATTAAAAAATTAAATATTAAAAAAAATCATATAAATATTGCAGAAACCACGCGATTAAACAAACATGTGCAAGTGATGCCAACTAAAAATTTTTTGAAGAGAAAAAAGTAGGAAAGAACGCTATGCTCTATGCTCTTGAGAAGAACATCGATATTGGCTTACATTGATAAAATTAGACAGCCAGCCCTTTTTAACCTTATATAACAGGAACCTATTCTTTTGGTTTTATATATCTAAATTCTTAGGGTATTAGCTAAAAAATTAGTCTGAATGTGAACGTGTGAATAGAAAGGAAGTTAACGGTTGGAAAGATGGACATAGCTTAATTTACTTAGATTTTAATTGGATGGAAGTATATATTTAGCTTATGGTGTTTATGATAATTTTGTCTTGGCGTTACTTATGAAAAAGGCATAAATAAAAGGTATACCAACTGGAATACCCGAATCTTAAATTACAATTTCACTTAAAGAGATTCGAACTTATTTTCTTTTGGCTGTAGAGGTTTGGATCTCTTTTCACAATTCGTAAAATGTCGTTAAATGTCGTTTTTTATTAAGAATCGGTTAAATGAAGTTATCTGGTCTAAAAGTATATCATTTTTACTCCATCACATTTATAAGAGTGATGCTACTTCCAGTCATTCTCTAAAAAGTCTATGGATGGATTTACTTATATTTCATTGTTAATATAATTCATATGTTGACTCTTAGCTCGATCAAAAAGGCAAATAAGAGATACACTCATAATTGATATGATGCAACATGTATCCATGAAGAACCGCGCATACAACCAAAAAATGCTTTTAAAAACACCAAGTACTAAGATATACAAATTAAATCATTTCAAAAAATTGTAAGATCTCAAATTCTTTTCCTAAATTCTTTATGGCATATTTTTCAAATTTTACGAAGTATGAAATATTAACCTGCAACCCAGGAAGATTCTATTTTTATTAATTACACCTTAATTTTCTTTATATTAACACTTTATGACAAAAACTGAAAACTATATTTTTTTTTTTTAATTTCCAAGTTACTTCATATATCGTTCTATAACTTTTTTCTACTAGATCGATCACACATTGCAAGCTTTTATCCTTCATATAAATTCTAAAACTATTTTAATTATTAATAAAATTCTCAAATACGCTAAAAATAAATACATTTGGCATCACTGTACTTCATAAAACTGAGAAGAAGAAAAACAAAAAACAAATCAAAACAAAAATGTTGTTAGTGGAAGTACAAGTGAGTGAGTTTATTTTGGAGAGAATGTACATGAGTATTTGCGTGTATGTGTGTTTGTATCTTACTAAGGGGTGCAAAAAATTGCAGTAGTTTTTAAAGTTGTACTATTTTTATTATTTTTGTTAATGCAGTCATGGTAATTTTGTAAGAAACAACAAAATTATAGCAAAACTTAATGTAAATATATATGTATGTACACATAATATATGAAATAGTAGACTTTTTTAAGTACATATTGTATACATGCAAACATATTTCGATATATCCATATATATATAAATGAGATTTTTGAACTTTAGTCACTGGAAAATTTTATATAAAAATCTTCGTCTTTTTTTTAATTTTCTTTTGCAAAATAAATTAAAAAAAACGTAGAATTTTAAAATAGAAACTTTAAATGACTTAAGGTAAGAAAAAAAATGTGAAAGAAAAGCAGAATAATTCTCAAATGAATTGAATAAGAAAAACAGATGAGTTTGAAACAAAAGTATTTAAATGAAAAGTGTCAGTGGCAATAATGAGATTCCTTTCAGACTTTCAAATATTTTAAAGTGAATATTTTATTTCTTATTTCTATTAAAAATAACTTTCAAATTATTTATGAAATTTCTTTAAAATCGTTAATTTTTGAACTCGAACACGCCCAAAATCTGAACGACCAATATTATGGTATCTTATCATCTTTATAAGAATTTATCCTTGAACTGGGTGTAGCACTTACTGTTGTGTTGATCTCAAAATAGAATCTGTATCATTTGCGAGCTAATTGTGGTATTTTTCAGATTAAAGTATGTATATCAAATATTTATGGCGACAAGAAAGTTGCAATGTTACAACCGCTTAACCGTTTTTTGTTTACCTTGTTCATTATATGGAATGAAGATAAAATAATGGTTCCATCATAATCAAAATATGTATGCATATAATATCCTTAGAGAGACTACAAGATCTCTATGGATACTAATTTTCATTATCAGTGTTATCCTGAAAACCTCTAAACTTTCACCAAATTTGGGATCCAACTGATACAAAACAGTCTTCCTTATAAGCAAGCACAAAATCAAATATATCCAATATAATCCTTAAGAAATCTTCATTTGAATTTTATTTGAATTAAGAGAGAGGAGGAATGGATCCGTTAGACCAGATGGAAACATTTTTGTGGGGTGATCAAGCGTAAGCCCCTTTTAATCGTCACAATTTTTATTGATTTAAATTAAAAATGGAACTCGTGTAATCTATATACATTAAACCACAGATATTATTGCAACTAATGGCTGTATGATCATTGATCGCGATGTTAATTTCGTAGCTCGTGAACGTGGTGAACTCTCCTCTTTTAAGGATGATTAAGCGGATTTAATATTTGGAAAGAAGCAATTTTACCAAGTGGGACATAAAGAATGAAAATTATGAGTTCCCGCAGAAGATGAGTTAATGAAATTGTAGGATCAATACAACTTTTTAGTTAAAATAATCAAAATTTTATAAAAAAAAGTATATTCATTCAAAAATATCTGGGTCTTTTTTAAAAGAGAGAAATAGAAAATCAATCCAAATAATGGATTATAAAGAAATATATTTTTTGAAAAATATTGTTCTAAAACTATTAATACTTTTAAGATAATATCGATCTTTTTTTGTTTAAATGATTTGTATTTTGCAGATCTGGGTGAAAAGTAGTTTATTCTGATCTTTATTGGTTAAGAATAAGAAATCATTTTAATATAAATAAAAAATGTAAATAAAAACTATTGAAATTTATATTTGCTTAGATTTATCACTCATAAAGCAAAACACGACCCAATTCTAAGCAAAAGATGATAATTAAAACCATTGATTTGCTATAAACAATAAAACACAACATAAAAAAATATACTTTTTATAGTAAAGCGAAAGACAAGTCAAGACATATTAACATAAATTTTATTATAATGAAATCATCAAAACATTGTGTTTATGGCGGATCTTTTCTTCTTAACCCCAAAAAAATAATACAAAACGAAAAACAAAAGTTGTTTTTTTTTTTTTTTTAAGAAACAGGTATCTTAACTCTCTATCTCTCTCTCTCTCTCTGTCTTTGTCTCTTATTCACTTTTTATTCAAGTTAATATTAAAAATTTTATTAAACCAAAATATCAGTGTTAACGTTAAAACTTACAAAAATATAAATAAAAGTAAAACTAAATTGGAAAAAGCAACAAATTGTATACAATAAAATATTAAAATATATTAACCTAACGGTAACCCTAATACTCCCCTCATAAAGAGAACGATCCTCTTTCACAGTTAAATCTCTCTGTTATTAGATTTCGTTTCAAAATATTTTATTTACTTCATTCCCGTTTCTTTTAATGTTTGAAGGAAATAAGAAATAAAAAACTTTATAAAAATATGTTTATATGTGTGTGTGATGCTTTATTGAATGTCTGTCACTTTTAAAAACAGACTTCAAAAAAGAAAAATGAGAAAAGAGACACAAAAAGAAATACATTGCTAATGCTTCATTTGTCTGTTTGATTATTTGCTTTAGAATTTATTCATTTAAGAGGTTGTAGGTGTTTGTGTGAGTGTCATATTTTTGCATGTATTTATATGTGTTTATATAATTCACACTATTAAGTACCAAGTTTGTTTCAAATTCTAAGGGGTCGGGAGGGTTTTGTTTTTCTTATTTTGCAATCAAATTTTTGGTTCAGTATCTTTTTGTTTTATTGTTTGTAACACTCTACTGCCAGTAATGGTGAATGAATTCGTATTAAGTTTATCATTTTTAAAAAGTGAGATCGAAAAATTCTTAACATAACAGTATGTTAATATATATGATACCACTAAACCTACAGTTTTATTTATTTTATTTTATATTTTTTCAAATTTTCGGAAATCCTTCATTAACGTTTTTATAATGCTTTCTGTCACGTTTAAAATCGACCACCTTTTTGTGCTCTTTAATTCTCATATCATCACTCCACTGACCTTAGCTACGGAAAACCATTATTGTCCTTGTACCTCTGAAGGGAATGTTACTTTTCTTCGACATTCGCTCGACCATTAGAAACATTAAAATTTTTGATCAAGAAATTGTGAAAATCTGGCAGAACATATGATTTGTCTCGTCATTCATTAAAAAGCATGAATATGTTTATAGAAAACTTGACTATAATTTCCGTACTCTGTTTTTGATCTCTAACTTTTTAGCAGCGTTCCTGTCAGGAACTTCTTGAACCTTAAACCTGCATTAAATTTTACTTTTCGTACCACAAAGTTGGAACTCTGAGCTAACCGGGATGTATTGGGAGCTCTTTTGAAAATGCTTTCTATTTTTTGCCTTTAGAAATATCATGTAGACTATTCTTTGTACCTGGACCAGGTGTTTAATAACTTTGGAAGCAGTTAGACAAAATGCTTGGACAATTGTTTTATAGAACCAAGTTGGGTTTTGTTAAAAATATTTTATAATTTTAGTACGCTCTCTTTTGCGATCACTCATTTTAATCAAATCTTTCTCTGACATTAAACATAATAACTGATGTTTTTATGAGGGTAACTTCATCAAAAAAGATCAAATTAAACAAATGTCGCGTACCATAAGGCGTTGACAACACCCAGGACATAGATATGACCAATACGAGACCAGTTGGCACTAAGCTTCATATTACTTCATTCCGATATATGGTAGAACTGTTCTTATATATCTTATATATAGAAATTTGAGACCATTGAAACATCGACAACAAGGTATAACTTATTCAAGTTGGGAACTTACGCCTTATTGTCGTAGTGACAAGACATATCTCTGAACCGTACAGCAAAGCTTATCTTACATACGTGAAATAAAAGCATTATACTGGTTGCTTATAGTTCATTCAAGTTCCAGATTATACACCTTATTAAACACTGGGCTAGCACTTTTCGTCCTATTTTCCAGATCAGCTAAAATTTTGCGTTAAGTTATAATCACCCTGCCCGGATAACAGTATTTTTCGCTGTGTTTTTCTAGTGTTGACAACAGTACCTGTTTATACGCAAAGCCATGGTCTTCAGGAGGGCGTACGCTGGATGAATGTAAAGAGGAGGTGAGATGAAAAAGATATTGGCGTAGCCCATGTTTTCGTGTATTAGTATTAGAGGTATTTACACTTTTGAGTACCGTTTGAAGAAATTCGATTAACTATTTTTTAACAGTGTAATTATATTCCTGGAAATCTGCTTCGAAAACGATTATAGTTATAAAACTTTTCCAGATTCTTTAGTAGATCTTATAGGGAATAAAGAATCTAGAGAAAAATGATAAAGAATACAGAATCTATTGATGTTTCATAATGTTAAGAATTGGAAACATTCTGAAAAAGAAATTTTTCTGGATTCTTGAATTTCATTATTATGTGTCATAGGTGTCTGCAGATTATGTGTTTGTGGAGAAACAATTCCTGTGTAGATAGTCCGTATAACGGTGTAAATTCTTTATAGGTCGCAATGAACTTCAGTATACTTACGTGATCCGTATGGCACATGAACATATTTAAAAAATATATTTTAATCGAATTTGTCTAAAGTGAAAAAAATTAGTCCAAATCCACTTGTCAAATTTCAATTGTAACATTGCTTTACAAATGATCATAGCCCTGATAAAGGATCCACTTTCTAGAATCTCTTTCAAGTCCATAAATCTGAAAAACTTTTCTACTTTTCTAATACATCACATTTTAAGATTCATTTATATAGAAGAACTATAATTCATGACAATCAGCCTATAAACTACATAAGTGGAAGTACTAAAATAATTTCGACATTATTTATTCCCTCTATGGTGTAGTAAAACATATAGTCGATCTCAACAGACTATTGTTCTCTTCTTTGTAAATATTTTTCGTATAATATTTTATTTGTTTCTTTTTTGTTTTGTTTTTTTTTGTGGTTTGCAAAATCTTAAATCTGTAGAAACCAGAAATTTGAAAAAGAGGAATATATAAATTTTGATCGTGCCAGTTTTATGAAAAAACATTAATTTGTTGGAAAACGTATTTATTTTGAAAAAATATTGATTTCGATTAAAAAAAAAAAAACAAACAAGAAGGAAATTAAAAAATTCCTAGCAGAACTGGCAAACTTCGTTTTGCCAAAACATTTTTTAGGGCTTTGCTGGTCCTAAGCCTATGGCCTATCTTGTATTATCATATGATTTAAATAAATTATTAGTTATTTAAATTTAATTTGTATGGGGGACATCGCCCCTGATACTATCAGTCTTATATTTTTTTCAGTGTTGGTGTTTCATTGTAGCATCTTTGCTGCAAAATTCTAAGACTCTCGTTGTTATATGCTATGTATAGGGATTACCCGCTCCTGGCCTTTTCGGTCTAACATTTGTCAAGTAAAACAGTTCCTTAAGAAGGTAGTTGGGACCAAATTGGAGTCCACTGTGAAGGATCCCATCTTTTCTACGTATTGTCCAGTAAAACAGTTCTTTAAGAAAGTCGTTGGTAGCAAATATGAGAACTCTCGCGTTTATAGTTCTTTAGATATTCAATATATCAATATCAATATTTGTTTTCTATGGGCGGTACCCTTCCCCCTGGCCCTATTGGAGGTTTTTGACGATCATTCTATGATAATTTCATAAAAGTTGACTCAGTAGAAAGAATTGGAATCTATACGTTACATACATACATACATACATACATACATACATACATACATACATACATACATACATACGTACATACATACACACATCCTATTATATATATATATATATAGATTTAATATATTTTGATTTAAGACCCCGATCAATTTTGTCAAAAGAAAATTAAAATATTTAAAATTTAAATTTGTAAACTTCATTTTATATTGATTTAATTTTATAATTTTAATATAAGACAAACTACTAAGAATAGTAATATAATTTAATAACGCCAATTTATTATTCATATATTTTTAGATTCTGAAACTGATTCGATTTAATGATGTCGGCTGATCTGACTGTTTATATTAACATTGAACATTTTTTAAGACGTAAAATTTGTTTAAAGGTTAATTTGCTAAAAATCTCCCAAATTAATCGAAACAGCTGAAGCTCAACCAAATTCATTTGGACCTAGTCCAAATTACTTATAATTATAATCGTTTTACCAAGTTTAATTACAATCACATGTAAGGCCCTTTCAAAAACTCCATTAAACGTTTATAATTGACTTACAATTCCTTCCATTTATGAAGATCGACTATAAAGAGTTTCATATTTATGAATCTCTGCTGGAGTCTCTACCTTAAGTCCGAAAGTTAACTATATAATGCAGAATATTGTTGACTATCGAACTGAATACTTAGATTTTCAGATAATATGCCAGGTTTTCAGGTAAGTCACTATGCTCTGCTAAATTATGGATTGAGATTCAAGTGAGTGACAAGAAAAAGTGAGTGTTAAAATTTAAAAATATTTTCAACAAAACCCAACTTTGTCCTACAAAAAATTGACCAAACATTCAAAGGTCTGCGGTCAATAAACAGTACTGTCCGTTGATGCAAAGTCTAATACATGGCCAAAAGAAGTCAATCATTTGTTAAATCGGGCACTAAAAAGTCCAAAATTTACATCAAGAAATGTTTACAAGAAAAACTGCTTCATTTCACAAGACTTTATAATGTGTTCACTTATTTTTGGTTTGAATATGGTAAACAAGCCCTTGAGTGTTACAAGAACAATAATGTGGTATTGTTACCAAGAGAGGCAAATTCACCAAACAGCCCGAAACTAAGACCAAAGGGATGTTGGGCTCTTATTAAAAGAGAATTCAAGAACACAAAATGTGGTAGATTTTAAACGGTGATGGACTAACTGTGACAGAAATCATTATAGTATTTTGAAAATGTTAAAAACTAAAAACAAAAATACTAAATTTCAACTTCGCAATAATTTAAAATTTTACATTATGTGCCTTTACTTATGTCACTGAGTGTAAATGGATTTATATACTGAAACATAACTAATCTAAATCGGGTAAACTTGAGGAGATTGGATCGATATTACAAGTCTCTTTTTAACCCCAAATAGTTCCAATTAATAAAAAAATTAATTTAATTAACAAATTTTATAAATTTTAAGTGAAAATAAAAAAAGTATTTTATTTTATTATTATATTTTTTTGTATAAAATTAATTAAATTAATGTGTTTTACTAAATAAATATTATATAAAAACATGCTTTTAACTCTATATTTTTGCACTGCTAAAGTATAGGTACCCTTAAAATACTTTACGAAAACTAATTAAAAATGCGTTTAAACTGTAATTGATGAGATTAGTAAATATATAATTTTAGTGAAAAAAATCACACATTTATAATGACTCCAAAAAAAATGTCTATTGAAGAAGAAAAAACAAAATATTGTAATTAACCACCATAAATTAGTTAAATCGTGCACAAATAATAAACAGATATTTAAATAATCGATACGAAATGTGATTAAACATTTCGGAAAGCGAAACAGAATTGCGATTAAATCAGGTTCTAAAAAATGAACTAATAGAAAAGAAAGAAAATCAGTAACAGTAATTAAAAATGATCCATTTAAATTTACTCAAAATTTGTTTTAGACTACTTAACATTTGCTTTATGCTCCAACACAAAGACACGATATGAATCCTCTTGAGAATTTGTGAGACCATTTGAAAATACGATTGTGTGGCCAACAAATTTAAAACAAAGACAAGAATGTACAGTCAGGCCCGACTATCATATACCCTACATTACACTTGGTTGGTTAAAAATTACTAATGACCCTCGTATATATGGGAGCTACAAGCAATTATGAACCGAGCCTCATATAATTTTGCACATCCATTTTTACTTATATTTTTCATAATTTGACTTATTATTATTACAATATCAAAGTATATGTGAGATTTTTCCCCTTTAAAATGATATTTGGAGGGGGATTTGTATGTAACCTTAGAGAAATAATGGTCCGATCCTCACATATTTTGGCACATAGTTTTAGAATATTTTAAGACTTACTTGTGCCAAACAAAATCGCTTTATATTAAGGATTTTTTATGACCTTAAAACCCTATTCCGGATAAAATCAATTGTATGGGAGGTATCTGAAATATTGGACCGAACATGGTCAAAATTTCATCGCGATACTTTGTGCCTTTTAGATAGTACCTACACTTTAGCAGTATAAGAAATGAGATAGAAAAATTTTTAACACACATTTTTTAGTTAAACTTTTCATACAAGTATTATTTGTTTTTTGATCATGTTTCCTTTGTAAAAATATGCCAGATATTATGTTCAATGTAAATGAAATGAATATATTATAGTGGTATGATTAAAATGATCAAAAAATTATTAAATATTTTCAACAAAATCCTACAAAGAGCAGATCAAACATTCAGAGCTCTGCAGGTCATATAGTTTTCAAGAGTTAATAAATTGTGCCGAGAGAGCATATCCGTTAAAAGAAGAGTGATTCAGATAGAAAAGCTGTTCCAAAAAATAGCTTCCAACATAACCGTTAAAAAGCAGCCCTTTTAACTCAGTGCCCGGACTATTTGATACGAAAAGTTTAAAACCATTCATGACTCAAAACGTTCCTGACAGGAACGCTGCTAATAATTAAGAGGTCAAACAGAATTCTGAAAATATTTAAAGAAACGTATTTTCTGGCAGATTTTTTACAAATCAAAATTTTTTTGTGTTGCTCGGCGAATTGTTGAAGAAAAGTTTACAAAAGCTCTTTGTTTGGGAAGCAGTATAGAGTTGCAACAATAGAAGCCAATTATTTGTTACAACGTACTCCATAAATGCCAAAATTTAGATCAAGGAAGTTTAAAACAGGTTGCTTCCATTCATAAGATTTCATAATGTGTTCGTTTTAACTGTAACTTTAGTTCATTCATTTTTATTAGCAAAGAGGTTTGTTAAGCATTTTTGGATTGAAATATAAAAACAAGATCTTTAACTTTTTTATTAAAATTATTAAATCATTAAATTTTAACATTTTGATAGAAATTTTATTTTATGCTAAACAGGCAACACTGAATTTTGGGGATTAACACTGCAAATGTGTGTATGTCAAAATTCAGAGAGAGAGAGAGAGATAGAGAGAATGAGAAAAATACGATAATAAATAAAAGCAGAAAAAAACACGAATGCAAATAAACTAATTTTTACTGCATTAAATTATTTTGCAAAGTTTATAAAATTGAATTAAAAGTTAATTATATTTATTACAAAATCATAATAAATAATTTATTCAACTATATAAAGATCGGTCTGGATAAATTTTATTAAAAAAAAACAAACAACATATAAACAAACTGCCGCACCTACAATGAAACACAATAAAAAAAACACAAACAAAAAATTTACAAAATTTCTCACTCTGTTAGTTTCTTTTTGGAAAAAAAAATTTCAATATTTCTAAATTATTTTTTTTATTATTTTGTGAAATTCTTTAAATAATTTACTTATATTAAAAAAAATATTATTCAACATAAAATTTATACCATTTAAAGAAATGATAATCCAATTTGAGTTGGGTTTGATCACTTTTCTTTGGAACTTAAATGTTTCCTTTTTCTTTCTTCTTCTTATATTTTCAACAAAATTTTCTTTTCAGATTTTGTTTAAAAACTTTCTTGTTAAAATTAAATATTTTCACTATTTATAGTTTTATTAAAAAAATTAATATTATACACACACTTGTACAATAATATCAAGAAATTTTTTATATTCTTTCACTTTTATTGAATTAACTTATTATCAATTTATTATATTTTATACACTTTTTTCTTTTATTTGAATTGATTTGATAATTTTTAATAAAACACCAACATCCAACAAGTGGCGGCCATATTGACTTTTTTGTATTTTGTATTTACTCGCTGAGATCACTTTTTTCACATTATTTCTCTTTACACGATCTTTTTCATTTTTTACTTCTACACATTCATACAAGCAAAACACACTCACTCACAATATGATTTTCAATTTATGATTTGTTGTTGGATTTTGTGTTTTCTACACAAAGAATCAAATTAAACATTTTTCAGACACGAGTATTTTTGTTTTTCCTCCCATTAATTCGTTAAAAATAATATTACGCGTACCGATTTTGTATAATAGTTTATTAATTCTATTAAATTTGTATTAATTAATTATCAATTGTAATAAATTTGAGCGATAATAACGTAATAAAACGATAAACCGTAAAATGCATACCACACGAACGACTACTAAACGAAGACTAAAGTAAAAAGTAACAACAACATTTTAGCAGAAATCCAATAGGCGAATATCGTAAATTACTATTGTGATTGATGGCAGAATGACAAAAGCACAACAAAACAAACAATAATATTACGTTATTTCTAACAACCCAACGCACGGTTGTAAAATGTTGTACTAACCAGAAAAGTGTTACAAATGGTACGTTTTTTATTTCATTTAAAGAAAACTTCAAAAATATTTGAAGAATATTAAATAATTATTCGCTTTTTCCCGCTGCGCGATTCTCGTCAGTCCATTATCTTGAAAGAAATTTCACAAATCATGACGTGCATAAAAAATTTACGATCATTAATAACTCATCTAACATCAATATTCTCACGGAAAACTAATTTTACAAGAAAACTATTGGGAACAACTGGAACAGTACCTTTATCCCAAATACAGAAAGTGATAAGAAAGTGATTGGATCAACAAGTTTTAACTCTAGCAATAATAATTCCACTGATAATAATTCCACTGATATTTAATGATCTTCCTTTGATTCTAACCGTCGTACATTTTGTCCATTAAAACTATTTCTACTAATTGGGAAAGTCATTTGTATGGACGCTCACTTCGATTGTGAATTAATATATATTTTTTATAGGATCTTATTCTTGATCGTATTCGTTTTATATGTTGTCCAGTAAAACTGTTCCTTGGAAAAGTAATGGGAATGGATTCTTTACTCCCTTACTTCAACAGTTCTTAAGATATCCAATAATCAATAATTGGCATTATCTCCCCTTGATCCTATCCATACGACATTTTGTCCAGTAAAACAGTACCTTGAGAAAGTGATTGGGACCACATTTATTACCGCTGTTGGACTTATCTGTCCTACATTTCCTCCAGTAAAACAGATTCTTGAAAAAAGTGGTTGGGACCAAATCTAAGAACTCTCGCAATTAAAGTTATCTATATATTCCATTATCAACAATTTCAAAATCGGTTAGCTGTTAGATTTTCGGTTGATATTTATAGTTTTGGGATGACGCCATCTTTTAAAAAATTCAAAGACAAGATTTATTTAGGTTGGTAGCATTCGTCCACAAATAATAATTTTACTTTTTTAATAAAAAAGACAAGAATACTAAAGGAGAAGGTAGATTTTAGTAATTACCACAGTAATATTTGAATTTTCTACTTTCAGGAACAGGAAACAAATTTATCTAATTTGCTCTTTAATTTTTAACAGTTTTTGAAAAAATTTCCTTTTTACTTTGGTTTATCAAGAGTTAATGGTTTGTCAGACTTTTACGTTATTTGTCACACTGTGTGATGAGGGCGTCATAATAAATCACAATATTTAAATCTGAACGCTCTGTATAAGATCGATATTATAGTTAATGACCATTCCCAGTAGTTAAATGACATATTTCAGATAGATTTTAGTGTGGATAGTCAAGTTTTAAATTTTTCTTGGTGGAATTTAGATTGTAGTCAAACTATTTGAATAATTGGCAAACTATGCAGATTAATTTGTTTGACATTAAATATTATAACTGACATATTTTACAAAGGTGACATGATAAAAAAACAAAATCAAATAATACTTTAAGCAAAAAGATGCGTAAAGAATTTTTCGATCTCACGCCTTATTTTTTAAGAAAATAAAAAAGCAGCTAAACTCGTTGAACATATTTTTCTATTGACAACATTGTTCTTTGTCTTAATTCTCTTTTATTTTGTTTTTTCTTTGCTTAAATAAATAATTGTAAAAAGAAGAAGCATCAAATGTGTTTTTCGTGTTTTAGAGATTCTGAAAAAATATAATTATTATTTTTACAATAATAAAATTTCAAAAATAGAATTTCAAGCAATAAAATAAATTAAACAATAAAGAAATTATAGAAAAATGAGTTCGGGTTTTGTAACAGAGTCGGAGATAAATGAAGCACGTCAGCGCAGACAGGAAGAATGGGAAAAAGTCCGTAATCCCGAAGATCCTTTAGGTATGAGCCAATGTACAGGAAGAAATATTTAAATTTATTTGTTTTCTAAATATAATATTTTGAATTATTTTTAGAACGTCCTGAAGAACCATATGATGGTCGTTCTCTATTTGATCGTTTGAAAGAACAGAAAATGAAAAAGGATATGGAATATGAAGAGGCACACAAATTAAGTGAGTTTTTAATTAATATGTAAAGCTTAATTAAATTGCTAAATAAATTAATTAAATTAATTTTAGAAAATCTAATAAGAGGCTTAGACGATGATGAAGTTCAATTTTTGGAATTGGTGGATAAAAATAAATTGGACATGGAGAAAAAACAAATGTTGGAAGAGGAACAAGAACTAAAAGATTTTCGTTCAAGAGTCGCAACACTTCAAGAAGAATCAGTTGATAAGGTAAATTAAAAAAGAAATAATGTACCTTACCCTTTCCATACGAATTGATTCCTTTGTTGTACCCTCCACCACAATTAGTAAAGAGGGTATAATTACTCTGTCATTTCGTATTTCGAATCAATTTAGCTATCGATCTGTCTGTTTTTGCCTCTATAGCATCCGCTAGCTGTGATTCCTATTTAAAACCAGTAAAATTTGTCCAGTATATTTGAAGATATACATTGATATTTGCTTCAATATCTAAGTTCAATTGAAGAACTTTCTCAATATTGTCAATCATAAATCGAAAAATTATAATGAAATTTTGCTATAATACTATGTTATGTCTTTTACTTTGCCAATCCAAATAAGATAAAAATTGGTTCAGTAGAAAAAAAAAAACAAATAAAATAACTCAGTTTTAATTTGTCATAAAATGAGTTATTTTGTTGGTCATAACTCTTTTTCTGCTTCTGTGTTTAATTTAAGGATTTTTTTACATTGTATTTGTGAGTATATGTGTTTGTGATATATGTATGAAATGTATTTATGATAGAGGGTATTGAAGATTCGGTTTAACCAAATGTATATAATTTCTCTCCATTTTTAGAAACTGCAAAATGATCTTAAACCTAAAATTAAGCCTCAAACATCAAACACTTCTACAGCACGTTTATCACAAAAATCTTTACTGGGCATTGGGATTAAACGGAAAAACGGTGAAGTTAAGTCTCCCGCAGCTGACAGCAGCAAGCAACAAAAATTAGACAAAAATGAGGAAAAACCTTCGATAGTGACCTCAGAAATCAAACAGCTGAAGGATGTAAAAGATTTACCCTGTATTCAAACGAATAAGTTCGATAAAGGCAATTTTAAATGTGTGGCCATATTGCCTGGTTTGGGACCTTACAATGAATCCAGTGATTCAGAGATAAGCAGTGGCAGCGAGGACGAACCCCACGGCTGTGAGGATAATAATAAATATGATATGTTGGGACGTAAACATCCAAAGAAGAAACATGATCATCATGATAATTGAAATTTTGTATATTTTTTTTAACATTTTAATTGTTTATAATTTGATGATTAAAATTAAAATATTTATAGAGTAAAAGAAAAAAAGAATAATGAAATAAAATCCCTTATTGTATTAATAATTTAGTAATAGTTCAACATTAATCCTTTTTCTTTTTGTTACGGTTACGATTTTTAACATTGGCCACTTCGTAGAAGTTACTGCCAACCTTCTTGCGTTTCTGTTGGCGTTCCATAGCTCTTTTTTGTTTGGCTGTAAGTTTTTTCTTTGCTGGCACAGACGGTCTACCAGCATCTGAATCTTCGGAGTCTTCTATTTGATCTTCAACTCTGAATTTGCCCGATGATGTTATGGCAACTGTTTGTTTTCTCTTAGGAGCTGCTTTTTTATGCACCACTTTCTCCAATTCTTCATCATATTCATCTTCAGAGTAGAAATCACTAGCACCATCACTGGATTCTTCATCATCACCAGTGGGATTAAGGAGGCGAGCTTTTTTACGTGCAGCTCTTTCTTCCATTTGTTGAGCCAATAATTCCAAATCGATTTTATCCAATTCTTTGATATCTTCTTCAACGAACTCAATGCCCACTTTAATTTTACGGAAATCTTGTAACTGTTTAAATTCTCTAGCCTTTTTAACCGATTCACTAACAAATGTAGGAGCCTCTGACTTGGCATCATCTTCCACCTCATCAGCTTTTCCCCCAGCGCTTTCAGCTTTCTCAAATGTTTCTTGAGATTTTTGTTCATATTGTGATTTGGGAATTTCATAACCTTCGGGGGCAACATAAAAAGGCAATTTTCCTCTTTGCCAATCATTGAGCACCATACGCGATACTACAGTTATATCTGGTTCACCGCCTTTTAACAGTTTTCCCGTTTTCTTGGCCATTTGCTCTAAGAAATCCAACGACGAAGACCAGTTTTCAATTTTATAAGTCTTTTTGATATATTCTGGACGTACGCGTTTTAAAACTGTTTCTACATAGTCTTCCGGATTCGTAACCAATTCAACTCTAACGACACCTTTTAAAACTTTCTCTGTATCAGTTTCTGCCGAAGGATATACAACACCGGGACAATCAATCAAAAATATACGTTTCATTAACGTAATATATTGCCAAACCTTTGTTTCTCCTGCTATAGGAGCTACGTTACAAACTTTTTTTGATCTCAGGGCATTAATCACTGATGACTTTCCCACATTTGGGTATCCTATGAAGCCAACACTAATTTGTTTCTTATCCATGTGAAGTTTACCTAGTTGACGGAAGAGATTTATTAAGGCACCTTTACCAAAGGGATGTTGCAAGGATGCATGAAATGCTATAGTGGGATATTCGGCACTGAGTATGGCCACCCAACGTTGTGTTACCCACACAGGCACCAAATCCACTTTATTTAAAATAAAGAAAAGATGTTTGTGGGGTTTTTCCTTACGCAAAAATTCTTCAATATATTTAGAACGCGTGCCCATGGGATCGCGAGCATCAAGCACTTGGAGCAGAACATCGGAAGCATCAATAACTTTGTGCAACTCATTCCAAATACGTTTACTTTGACCTGCAGCAAATATCCAATCACGCTGTGCATCTTTCTCTCCGGTATCCTCACGCACCAAGTCAACATCTTTTGTGGCATCATATTGTTCTTCTTGGGCCTCCACAGAACGGCTTAATTCCTCTAAGTCTCTCACTTTAAGATTTACTCTTTTTCTTTGCTTCTTTGCACCAAAAACACTTTCGAAACTTTCAGTATCTAACAAATGAACTCTTTGATGTTTGGATGCTTCATTTAGTAAGGTAACCGGCAATTGACTGGGTTTCATAATAACTTGATAAGGATCTTTGATGGCTTTACCAATTTCATCTTGAAATTTTTGCAGGGCATTCTGTGAAATTACCCGAGAATTGCTAAACCATTTTGGTGTCGGTTCTACTCTGGCCATAGTACCCGAAGATAAACGTCCCTGTTAAAATGCAGAATGGATCATAAATTTCAAATAAATTTCCAATCCAATTTCATATTAAATTTTCTATATTACCTGGAAAGGTGCTGGCGTAATAATTTTACCCGTACGGTCTCTTTTGGCCTTAAAATTTCTATACATTTGAAGACGTTTGATGGTGCTTTTAGTTCTTGGATTTGCCACCCCTTTTAGGCCGATTTTTTGTCTTTCCGGATTCATGGAGTGATTTGATTTATTGAATCCTTGTTTTCGGGGAGGGCCCGTAGTACTTCTTACTTTCGGCATTTTGCTTAATTAATTCGTTACTTCGTAGACTTTTAAATAAATATTTTTTTGAAAAAAAAAAAAATAAATAAATAGTTTTGTTTGAAATTCTAAAAAGAAAATCAAAATAAACACAATCCCAGTCAGATGTGTTGTGAAAAAGGAACGTGGTTTTGTCTCTTGTTATTGTAGTTGTAAAATGCAGTTGTCAAAATTATGGAGAGAATTTTACTCACTAATAAAATTTTGTGGAGAGTTTCATTACATAGTTGTATTTATTTGAACAAAATTAACCCTATGAGGTATTTGATTGCTTTAATTTTAAATATGATGTGAACATAACGATATAATAATTCTAGAATAATATAGTTAATAACATAGTTATATTATTATGAAAAACCTTCTAAGAAAAACAATTTATGATAAGGAAAATATTTTATATTCTATGACTTTTTTCACAAAGCACCGATACCTCAAAAAGAAATTGATATAACAAAATGTTCATTTATATGAAAATTTGTTATGGCCAATAATTAGAAATTTTTAAATTGATATTTTTTCATTTATTATTCTGTTATTTAAAAAAATTTGAATTTTTTAATTGCTCATTTTTAGAGTTTCATTTCTTTCTTCCTATGTTCTTTTCTATAAGTTTTGGTATAAATGAGAATACCCTTCCAAAGCCATCTTAATAAAATTTCATATTTCTTGAGATGATAAATTGAAATACTAAATTAAAGAAAAAAGGAATTGGAAGGCAAAACATAAAAAAATTCAACACCAAAGAAAAATGAAATTTGAGGAATACAATGGTTAATATAAACTGTAAGGCTAAAATATATAAAGTAATTTTGAATTTTATATATAAGTATTATTTTATTATTTAGGGTACTTTTATGTAGTATAAGTTTATTGGCCTTAAAAATCCTTGATCATTGGAGTGAGCAGCACAATTTTATATTTTTAATAAAAAAATACATAAGTGCAAGATAGATACATAAACACACGCACACAAAAGTTTTCATATTTTTTTTCATATTGCCTTTAATAAAGTGATAGAAACTTTGCTCTAATCAATGATGGATATTTCCATTAGATTTGTCAGTCAAATGATTAGTTTAATGATTGTCAGTGTTCTTGTAGAATACTTCCAAAAATATGCTTAAAAAGAAATTTATGTTAAAAAAATTATTGAAGTTTTTAATAAGCTTTACCTGACGGTGATTTCTCTCCAGTAGTTATATAAAATGTTTTCTATATTTTAAATTTGTTTTTAATAAGTATAAGAAAAAGGATTTATTTTAACGGAAATAATATTTAAATATAAAATATTCTTTTTGTTTAATTTCACCAGTTCTATATTTCCGTTGCACCTGATAATTATCGGTGATTTTGTCCATTTGTGTACGTACATAAATTCTTATTCAATAGAGCCGAGTTCCTTTAGAGGGTTAGTACCATTTGCATGAGTAAATTTTCAACAACTGTTATTAAAATTCAAACTACATTTCTACACTTGTCATTCATTCACTGAACGTACCGTATGCAGACATTCCATAAGTTTCAAATGAAACATCAGTACACATTTTTTCACAATAAGAATTGAACCAGGTTTTTGAATTAATGGATATTGCTTTTAATTGAAATTCCAAGTGCTTGAATAAATATTAAAAAAAAACTAAAATTAAATAATTCCTTAACGAAATTATCAGAATTAAAAACAAAATAAGATTCAAAAAGAAAAAAGTGCAGTCTTCTTTGTTGAATGATAGAGTTGTGTGTGTTTCGTGTGTGTCAATACCAGAGTTTTTTCTTGAATGTGCGGGGGACGTGAGAAGTAAGAAGGTTTAGATTTTGTTGCTATATGAATAAAACGACGACTCTTGCGGAACTTCTTACAAATACACCAAATCAAATCTAACTTAAACTAAAACTTGTTCACGGGAATGGAATGTTGTTTTGGACGAATTTAGTCGTACTTGAATTATAAAGAAATATGTAAATGAAGTTTAAAAACAATATTATTAATATAAAATTATAAATGATGTATTATTTAAAGATATAGAAAAATAATAATTAAAAAATGGATGAACATACATTAAATGATTTATTAGAATGTTCTGTTTGTTTGGAGCGTTTGGATACTTGTTCCAAAGTTTTACCTTGTCAACACACATTTTGTCGCAAATGTTTAGAGGTAATTTTTAACTGACTGCATGCATACGTACAAATGATTTGTATGTGTGTACATGTCTTAAGGCATGGAGTTTAATGATGAAATTCATTTTAAAGAACATTTATTATCATATTTAATTTTATAGGTTATTTATGCCAGTCGACAAGAATTAAGATGTCCTGAATGTCGTATTTTAGTTGATACAAAAATTGAAGATTTGCCTCCAAATGTTTTGTTAATGAGAATTTTAGAAGGTAAGTTTTCAAGTACAAATCTTTATGATAAATTATTAAATCTCAATCCTATAAAAGCTCTTCAAATCAAATCTATGTAGAAATTTTTGTTCTCTCTCCTATAGTTTTCGATATATAGAAAACAGAAGTCTTGCTATAAAGATTCATATTTTTCGTTTTACCACTAATGTATAATAATGAATAAAGAATCTTTTGAAAGGTTTTAATAAAACCTTTTCAACGTTATATAAATATTAAAAGAAAACAGATATTTTTATGACTTTTTCTGTTACAAAGATGCCAATATCTAAAATATACATCGTTATAACGGTGTCCTCTTTCATATCTTAACTTATAGATAATAATTCAAGCTATCATTTGGTATACATATGTACTCATTTAACATTTTATATTGTTATACTCTTAATCCATGTATTATTTTTTATCACATTGCCATTGCTAGTTATTATTTTTAATGTTAAACAAATGAATATTTTGTTGTTCCGATCATAACCAATTTCAACAGGCTTCGTCATTGAATCTAAATTACTCTATATGACATCATGCGTTCCCATGACAATAGGATCTCCGTTTCGAAAAATGAAACGAAAATAAATCTGTAACTTCCAAACGGCTTGTCCGATTTTAATGAAATTTCACATGGTGATAGTAGAAATGTAGGGAGTTAAAATATTTTTTCTCCAAGAAAGAACTATCGCATACAGTTGAACTGTTACAACTACATCAAGATACGTTAAATCTTCTCAGGATGAGATTCTTAGTCGAATAGTAGTAACATCTACACCTCAAATCATGTCGATCAACTTTGGTGGTGAAGGGTATAATAACTTTTTAATTATTATACTCTAGTTTATTTGTAAAAAATATATTTAAATACCATTTAAATTCTTGGATTCAAGGAAATCCTAGAATTTATAATTTGTTTTAATTTTGATGTTTTTTAGCTTTTTGAATATGAGATATTAATATTCATATTTTTTAATTAAATTTTAATAAAATAATTTGCATTAAAATATTAAAAGTTTTGTATATAAATCTCAAAGTTTTCAAATTTAAATATTATGTATTAAAAGTTTTAGCAAAAGTGCTTATAATTGAGAAAAAATTTAAAATAATGCCAAGGTCTTAAGCCCACCAACATATTTGTTTAAAAAAGAGTAAATTATGCAAAGGTGTTAAAGATTTATTTTTAATAAATTCAGTTGTAAATGGGAATGCATTATTAATGAATATTTAGAATATTGTGCAAATATTTAATACTATTTTCCGTCAACCTACATGATTTATGTATTATTTATTTAAAATTTGCTATTTACATTACAATCATTCTTGTTAAGTAAAAAAAACTTTGTAATTTCCTTTAATTCTTACCGATAATTTGTTCAAGCCTCATCTATAGCAATTATACTTTGGTAAATATTAAAATAAAAATGGGAGCAAAAAGTTAAAATAATTTTATAAATTTCTCAATTAAGTTCACTTTTAAAAATTATTACAAACATGTAATATTATAATTTTCGATAAATACTGACCCTACATTATGATTCAATTATATATCATCTTATAGTGGAATATTCTTTAGAAAAATTTACTTTAATTTCCCTGCTCTTTTTTTGACCTCTATATTTTCAGCAGCGTTCCTGTCAGGAACTTTTTGAGCCTTGTATCTATTTAAACATTAGCATTAGCTTTAATTTTCTTACCAAATATTCCGAGAACTGAGCTAAACAGGCTACCGGATGTTTTGGGACTTCTTTTGAAAATGATACTCTACATTTTTTGTATTTAGAAACATCATAGAAGTAGAAAGAAGGATGGTCAGATGGCTTTTGTTGAAAATATTTAATATTTTTAGTACGTACTTTTTTGTGGTTACTCATTTTAATCAGATAAGCTATATTTTCATTTGTTTGATACTAAACTGACATTTTTTATAAAGAATTTTTCCATCTGACTGTTTATTTTTTAATATACATATAAATTCTACCTTCTTGAATGTAATTATAAAAGAACAACAATAAATGTCAAAGTAAAATGTTTGTTGGGTAATAATTTCTATATAATAATATAATACTTTTAGTTGATTATACAATTATTATTGCACATTGGCTCCGGAACAGCTTTGAACCTTTAAGAGGACAACAGTGCCTGCACAGACATCTTTTTAATTTATTAAAAAAAAAATACCATATATGCAATAATATTTTCAACTTAATAAGTTCCTTAACTGACATGTTTTTTTTTTTTCTTTTTTTTTTAAAGCTAAAATAATGTCATAGTTGCTGTGGTTGTTCTTATAGCTTTCAACAAATGTTGTATTCATATACAAAACCCTAGGACCTGGCCAGGACCAGTGTATTTTCTCTTCAACGTAATGATAGCAATTATATGACATCCTTGACATTGAGAGGATCGAAATATAAAAATACGTTACAAACTTAAAAGATTTAAAAAATAATAGAAATATACATACATTTTTGTAATAAAAGTATTCATAGGAATGTTCCATCTAATTTGTTAGAGATGGATAGATATCCCTTCGGTTTAAATTTGATGAAGGATGAAGAACTAAATCCAAATAACATAATAATATCAAGAATAGGAGATTTTTTATGAACATTTTTTTGTTTAATCATAATTTTGGCGAGTTGATTTTAGTCCCTTTGTCGAAATCCACTCAAAAAATAAATCGTTTTATGTATCACTATGTTGATGAGAGTCCCCGTACTTGAATTCCATAAAGAAACTCTTTGAAATTTTAGAAGGAGATTTGAACACGATGGTTCAAAAGCATAAAATCAGATTAAAAATACATTAAAATCGTAACAAAGGATATCTTACGAAATATAAATATAAGTTTTGAAATATAAGTTTTTTGATTTTCAACAGATAATGTTTAGTTATATTTTTTTTAAATTTTTAAATTGAATAAATATATTTCAATTATCTATAAAAAGAGAACATATAAAATTATTATTTATTAATAATGTTGCAAATTATAACTAAAAAAACATAAAATAAAATAAACTAGTACATTTTTCTTCTTTAAATGAAAATATTTCACTTAATTTCATTAAAAAGAAACACAAGTGAATCAATATTTTGTTTTATTTGCTTAACTAATAATTTGTTTATAAATAACATTATCTATTTTGATTTTTGAGTTTAATGTTTATTTAAAATTAATATCTTCTTTTTTATATAATTTAATTTATCTAGTTTGTTTGTACACAAAAAGTAAATGTTTCATATGACGAATGATAAAAGCAATTCTATTTATCTCTTTTTATTTATTTAATCTTTTAGGTATGAAAAATGCAGCCATTAAGCAACACAGTATTATCAATGAAATAACAAAAGACACAAATGACAGAAATGATACGATTCGATACTCGACTTCAGGTGGCTCTATTGCTGCTAGTTCTTCTAACACAGCATCTGTATTAAATGCGAATGTAGCAAGTGAGGAACGTATAAGACAGCAAATTCAACAGCAACAATTGAAGCAAAGACAACAACAAATTTTACAATTTCAGCAACAAATACAACAGCAACATCATACCTATTCATCGCCACAACAACAACAACAATTAGTAGCGTCCGCAACAACTCATCAGCAACAGCAAACCATACTTCAACAGCAACAACAACAATCTCAAAATCAACAAAGACGTTGTATTGTACCTCATGCTTATGCTTTATATGATTTTGAATCTAATGAACCGAATGATTTAAAGTTTAAAAAGGGAGATTTAATATTTTTAAAACGTAAAATAGATTCAAATTGGTATGTGGGACAATTGAAAGGTGCCGAAGGAAATTTCCCCATTAACTATGTGCAGGTAATAAAATAAAATATATTTGACTACTGGTTCATTAAAAAAATTTAAAAAAAATTTTAGGTTGTAGTTCCCTTGCCAACATCACAATGTGTGGCATTGTATGATTTCAAAATGGGTCCCAATGAAGAAGAAGGTTGTCTGGCGTTTAAGAAAGGCACCGTTATACAGGTTTTACGCCGGGTCGATCATAATTGGGCAGAAGGTAGAATTGGTTCATCAATTGGTATATTTCCCATAGCGTTTGTAGAGTTAAATCAATTGGCTAAACAATTACTAGAAGGTTTTGTTTTATCATCAACATCATCTGCAACACAGCCTTTACCCTCAACTCATCTGGGTGTTCAGACTACAAATAATGATGTACGCAATCTACCACCTTTGCCACCAGCTATTGATTCCACAATAAGTATGAATAATGGCGATTCAACAACATCGTCATCATCTTCGGTTTCATTGTCAGCCAATACAAATACAGCATCATCTTCATCGAATTCTTCAACTACAACAAGTCCTACCACAGCATCAGCAAATCTCACAACTTCTTCAAACACCGTTAGTTTTCATTCTATGCCCAATAGTCCACAGTCCTCAAAACCCACAACGCCTCAACACTCAACACAAACATCAACTGTAGTTAACACCTCTAATTCGGTACGAATGCGTAATAATGACTTGAAGCATAAAAGACATTCCCTTAATGCTTTATTAAATAATGGTGGTACAGCTTTAAGTATTATGCAAACTAATCGTCATTCAGCAGAAATTTTAAGTGTTCCAAACGATTTTGATACAAATGAACCTTCTAGCAGTTCTACACATTCCACAACTGCTGCCGGACAAACAACAGTGGCTAGAGAACAACAAATTCATACATCTAATTTACCATCAGTTAGTAATCAACATTTATCACAAATTGCCCAAAATGATTTAACAACAACTACTACAACTTCATCTTCTTCCTCTACTTCACAACAGGCACCACGTCATAATGTTTTAAAAACATGTGTACAACAAAATATGCCACCATCGTTGCCCTGGGGTTACTTGGCCTTGTATCCCTATAAGCCAAGAAAAGCCGATGAATTGGAATTGAAAAAGGGTAAGGATATATTTGTTTTCGTATCACTGTTTCAATTTTAATTAAAGTGAAGCATATGAAGGACTACGTTTAAAAATACAAATTTTCAAGGTCTTTGCAAGATATATCTATATCTGTATATACATTTAAATCCATCATAAAGATTTCATTAAAATTGTCGTTTCCTTATTCTTTGTTCTTTGGAAATATGAAAGTTTTTGAATTTCATATAATCATAATATAAATCGTTTTTATCTCTAAGCTTCCTTAACCTATTAGAATGATGTGCACTTGCTTTGCATTCAGAAACGAGCATGTATGTTGCTGCGTTACATAGCATAAGTTGTCTGGAAAGTTTTTCGCATCCTATGATTTCTAGGTAGAAGCACCTCCAATGTTCTGCTAATTCTTTCCATATAAACACGTCAAAGAATTATCATTAAGTTATTTATTCATTCAATAATAGGTTTTAATGATGTTTTCGTGTACGATGCGAGAACTAAGTCTGTTGTCGTTGTTGTAACAGCTGGAAATAAATAGTACATTTATCAATCAATTTTGGTTCATGTTATTGCTCAACTCCAGGCCTAAGAATCTGGCAACCTCGACTGGTTGTGTCCAAAGATCTTCAGGACAAAGTAAGGTTGGATTGGACTGGCAGTTGAATAGATGTCGTGTATTATGTGGTCCTTGACCACATGCAGGACATAGGTTTGGGATGGCACTGTCAATACGTGACCAGAAGGCCTATTGCTCCATCCCGATATCAATTGTGCCAGAACTACTCTTGTTGATCGCGGTAAATTATGTTCATTGTCTGCAATGGGTGGTGGGCGGCCTCCTACCACGACATTCATACGGTAACTTGAAACCGCGGAATTTGAGGCGTCACTGTGAATGTCGTCCAAAGCTGTCATATACGAATTTTGATCCAAAGGATCTTGCATATATCTTTGTATGCTACATTCGTATATACTTATATCCTTTCTTACATGCCTCGGCGGTAACTCCAATTGTGTAATATTGAAGTTGGGATGGTTTCTCCGATGACACCCTAGAAGGAACTGCTTACTTAGCATTTCATTATGTTCCCGTATAGGAAGGATCTTTGTTTCCTCATGTAGGTGGTGAATTGAGGACATTTGTATACAGCCCGTTATGGTTCTTAAGGCTGCATTTTAACAACTTTGGATGTTTTTCCACTGCGTATCACATAGTTATGGTTTCCACACTGGAGCAGCATAATTCGCCACTGGCCGGCAAATCGTTTTATATGTAGTCAATAAGGTTTCTTTATCCATACCCCAAGTGCTGCCGGCTAAAGCCTTGAGGACCTTATTTCTACTTCGCATTTTGTGCCTGATTGTTGTTGTTGTAACAGCTGGAAACAAATAGTACATTTATCAATCAATTTTGGTTCATGTTATTGCTCAACTCCAGGCCTAAGAATCTGGCAACCTCGACTGGTTGTGTCCAAAGATCTTCAGGACAAAGTAAGGTTGGATTGGACTGGCAGTTGAATAGATGTCGTGTATTATGTGGTCCTTGACCACATGCAGGACATAGGTATGGGATGGCACTGTAAATAAATAAATAAATAAAATGTAAATAAATTGTGGTCGACTGTCCGATCTCTCTCTAATCCCAAGAAGAAGGATGATAGGGTTGCGATTAAGTTTGCAGATAAAACCATTTCCGACCCTAAGGATTGCTTGCGAGCATTTTGCCGACAATTTATTGAGCATCCGGAGAGAGATAAGGCGAAAAGAAGTGTTGTTCGCAAACTTCACAACCTTCCAGTCATGGACTCACCACCATTATTTACACCTCTTAAAGTTGCAGAGGCCATCAACGCAGCCAAACCATCTAAAGCGATTGACTCCGACAGTATATCGATGCTAATGTTAATGAACCTTAGCGAGCGGGGAGTTGAGTACTTGACAATGGTTTTTAACTTGTCAATGCAGAGCCTATTAATACCCGATGCCTGAAAAATGGGTATATCATTCCCATTCTAAAACCTGGGAAAGATGCGAATGAGGGACAATCCTACAGGCCGATTTCCCTCTTGTCTCCTGTTGCAAAAACCCTTGAGGCTTTTCTCCTCCCCCAGCTGAACTGTCATCTTACAGCAGCTCGCCATCAACATGGTTTCCGCAAAATGCACAGCACAACAACAGCATTAACAGCCGTAACCACTCAAATCGTGCATGGCTTAAATCAACAAAAACCTTGTGAACGTACAATCATGGTGGCTCTTGACCTATCAAAAGCGTTTGATACGGTAAGTCATACGGTTCTCTTCCAAGACATCTTGCAATCCACATTATAGAACAATATGAAGAGATGGATTGTAAATTATTTGAGTGGACGTCAGTCATTTGTCGAATTTCGGGACAAAAAGTCAAAATCCCGTAGAGTTAAGCAAGGAGTTCCACAGGGCGGTGCTCTCACCACTCTTGTTTAATTTCTACATCTCGAAATTCCCAGCGCCTCCACCCGGAGTAGACGTGATAACATATGCAGATGACTGTACGATAACGGCTACGGGCCATAGAGTTGATGACCTATATGGTTTGGTAAATAGTTATCTCAGCGAAATCCATAAGTTTTTCACTGTACGAAACTTGAAACTTTCACCAGCGAAATCAACTGCAACACTCTTCACCACCTGGACCAGAGAGGTAAATATGACTTTAGGCATCACAGTCGATGGAGTACAAATTCCGACAGTTAACCACCCAAAAATTTTGGGAGTTACATTTGATAGCCTATTGACCTTTTCAGCACATGCTGGTACAATCACGCACTGTCAATACGTGACCAGAAGGCATTGAGCCTATTGCTCCATCCCGATCTCAATTGTGCCAGAACTACTCTGGTTGATCGCGGTAAATGTAAAAATGTGGACTGCAAGATGTCCTGGAAGAGAACCGTATGACTTACCGTATCAAACACTTTTGATAGGTCAAGAGCCACCATTTTTGTACGATCACAAGGTTTTTGTTGATTTAAACCATGCGCGATTTGAGTGGTTACGGCTGTTAATGCTGTTGTTGTGCTGTGCATTTTGCGGAAACCATGCTGATGGCGAGCTGCTGTAAGATGACAGTTCAGCTGGGGGAGGAGAAGAGCCTCAAGAGTCTTTGCGACAGGAGACAAGAGGGAAATCGGCCTGTAGGATTGTCCCTCATTCGCATCTTTCCCAGGTTTTAGAATGGGAATGACTCTACCCATTTTCCAGGCATCGGGTATTAATAGGCTCTGCATTGACAAGTTAAAAACCATTGTCAAGTACTCAACTCCCCGCTCGCTAAGGTTCATTAACATTAGCATCGGTATACCGTCGGAGCCAATCGCTTTAGATGGTTTGGCTGGCTTGATGGCCTCTACAACTTTAAGAGGTGTAAATAATGGTGGTGAGTCCATGACTGGAAGGTTGTGAAGTTTGCGAACAATACTTCTTTTCGCCTTATCTCTCTCCGGATGCTCAATAAATTGTCGGCAAAATGCTCGCGAGCAATCCTTAGGGTCGAAAATGATTTTATCTGCAAACTTAATCGCAACCCTGTTCTTGGGATTAGAGAGAAATCGGACACTCAACCACAATTTATTTACACCAGTATTAAGGTTGCACTTGCTAAGATGATCTAACCATTTATTCCGTTCATCCACATTTACCAACCTGCTGATTTGACTGTTCAGCTGAGCAATCCTAGGGTCGCTAGGGTTGGTATTACGGATATCATCACGCTCATCTGCGAGTCTCGCTGCTTCGGCTGGGAAGTTTGGACGCACTACGGATATTCTCCCTGATGGCACAAAGCGAGCGACTGCTGCGTTGATGGTTTCTCGGAACTTCCTCTCGGCTATTCTTACATTTGAGGGAACAGGTAGTTCACCAAAGCGGCGGTCGGTAAATTCTCTGAAGCCGCGCCAGTCTGCTTTCTTTTGGTTCATATAAGTGCGGCGTTCAGAGACGATAAAATCGTTAGGTCGCTCCAAGGAAAATATTATGGGTAGGTGGCAATGGAACGGAACTAAGACTGTAAGCATAGTCTTCGGTTGTTCCGAAATAATTGTCTCAATAAGGGCTCACAAAATAAACATCAATATTTAATAAAATGTATTTTTTATTTTAAAAACATTTAAAAGAAATGAACTAAAACTTACTTAAAAATAACTGTGAACTCTTTTTTTAATTTATTTTGTAAAACAGGTTGCGTTTACATGGTAACTGAACGTTGCTTGGATGGTTGGTTTAAAGGCAAAAATTGGAAAGATATTAGTGGAGTTTTTCCTGGGAATTATGTAACTCCTTTAAGGGCTCGAGATCAGCAACAATTAATGCACAGTTGGAAATTGGTACCACCTTCATTAAATTATCAATCACAATCGACATCACCATCTCAAAATCAAACTCCACCTTCAATATCAACAAGCGGCAATTATAATACGGCTTCTCAGCAATTATCACCAAGTTACCCATCTTCGATGCGTAGTGATTTAGAGAATATTAATGCTCGTTTGACGTTGGCAAATTTAACACCACATCAAGCAATGCCGCCAGATTTGCCACCACGTTATTTAGCAATAAGTCCTACACCTACCACCGTAACTAATAGCAGTAACAATACAACCATGACTGCAAAAGAGAATCGTGATAAAGAGGCCCAAAAAGAAAAACCAACAACCACTGGTTGTATATCAACATCTTCCTCTTCATCGTCTAGTGCTACATCTTCAGCTTCAGCAGGACTTAAAAAGTTTTTAACTCATATTAAATCTACATCAAAATCCCCAAGTGCAGCAGTGTCGGCAGCTGCATCAGTAGCCTCCATACAGGCTAATGCTGTAACACAAACGCATAGTAACGCAGCTCAGGAACAACCACAGCAGCAGCAGACTATCAAACCTAATTCTCAAAACATGCAATCGCAAAACATTGCTTCTTCCTCAGCCTTAACACCGGTGCATGTGCGGTAAGTATTTAAAAAAAACCAATGAAGTCAAATCATGTTTGAAACTGTTTATAATTTACAGCTCTGGCTCTTGTCCAAGTCAACTTTTACAAAATTTACCTAATGAACTAAATCATAATAATTTGAGTGAAAACAAAATTCCTTCGTCTACTGCATCCACAGTGAAATCACAACAATCGTCACCACAGAATAATTTTGGTTCACATCGCATTAAAGGTCCTAAAGAGAGAGCTTCTTTGGAAAAGTATTTTAACAAATAAATTTGGAAAAAGTTTCTTGTTTCTTATAATTTTATCCAATATTTTAGCTCACGTCCAACAATTGATTCAACTTTACGTAGTATTTATGCGAATCATATACAACAGCAATCGGCTCTGATGGCCAATAAATGTAGTCAACAGTATCAACAACAGCACCAATCAACTATAACAAATTTAAATTCTACTGTAAATAATACGAATACTGCCATACATCATCGTAAATCGCATTCTCTGGATGCCTCCAATATTTTGCAATCCCATCCGATTGCAGCAACAGCAAGTTCCTTTTCGAATAATGGTATTAGTGTTGCCGGTTCAGCTATTAAGGCAACTGCTCCCCAATGTAATATAAATGCGGCTGCTATCCATGCTAGTGCTACAACGAAATCAACCCAAAATATGAGTGAAAGGTAAATTTAATTATAAGCAAGTGTATTACGTCGTCTTCAGTTCTCCGCCTTTCCTCTGAGTATTTTCTCTTTCAAAATAGATTGGAATAATTAACTACTCTCGCTGTAACAGCTTTTAAAATATTAAATAATTAATATCAATTATAGATTTTTTCTTTGAAAAGAAAGGACAAAAATCTTATGAATGAAACATATTGCATTCATAACAATTTCCTGATAATGTACCCTTCAAGGTAAAATCAGGTACGATGAATTTTTCCCCTAAATAATATATTTTTAAAGCGCAATGTATAAAAATTGCATAATGTTAAGGTCAAAACAAAAACGTAAATTAATTATAAAAAAATAATTAATTGATTAACCAAACTTGCAATTTCTTAACAATAGAACACGACAAAGACAAGGACAAGGAATAGAAACTGCGGAGACAACTATAAAAATGTAATGAAGTCTCAACAGGTCTAACAACAAAACTCGCAATCATACAATCTTCCACATTTATAGCAGCAACTGGACATTCAGCCCGATCAGTAATTAATTATGCTGCTCCAGTGTGGTCTCTTTCAATAAGTGATACTCAGTGGAGAAAAACTCAAAGAAAAAACGATGAATGTCGTAATTGTGGGAGCAATCATGCAGTGCGTCATTGTCCAGATTATTCTCATGTAGAACAAATGCAAAAAAGAAATGAAAAAAGAGAGATGTTGCTTATTGTGAACAACTATAACGTACAGAAAGTTGTACTAACAGCGATTCTAAACTATATTATGATTATTTTATGAACAGCAAAAAAGAAAATAAAAATTTTATTACAATAAAACATTCTTATTGAATATACAAAAAATATGAAATCAAACTCCACACAGGTGCACTCAATGTTTTAAAAAAGAAATTACAATAAAACTATGTCGAGTTAAACATCTGGTATCATTTAGTAATCACAAAATGAAAATTGTGAGAGAGCTCTATTAACTAACAGAAATGCTAAGAAACTACCCACAATCAATTACGAAAATTTTAAACGAAAATGCCAAAAACTCTTGCGAATTACTACAACTTGTTAAACGAGTCCAAGAACTACAAATTAATGCAAATCTCTTTGAAGTACGTGAATGTATAAGGTAGCCAGCCGAATAGCATATAAAATTAGAGATCAAGTGAAACAGGAACTTAATAAAATGGTAAAAATGGATTTAATAAAACCACGTATTTGCCAACTTGCGATTTAACAATGGTCGTAGTACATTAAATAACAACATTAGAATTTGTATCGATCCCACCAGCGTGAACAAAAATATTGAACGTCGCCATTACCCAATGAACACATTAAAGAAAATTAGTGCTCAACTTAAAAGTGTTTGGCAAATTTCAGTCACAGATCGTACAACGCAAATTTTAACGATTCAGCAATAATCGTTTAATAAATTAAAACAAATTACAAACAAACCACCAGTGCTGAAGTTATATGACGTAAACAAAGGCGTTAAACTACAGGTTACTTTCCCAATACAATTGGATCTCCATTCCGGAATGACCCGAGTTACACTCGGCTAAAGATTGTCAACCCTATCGGTTACACTTGAACTGTTACAACAACTACAAGATGATTCTAGTTTATATGCCTTGGGTGCAGTGCTGTAACAAGATGATCAGCAAGTAGCATATGCTTCTATGCTACTTGCTGATCCCTACCCTTCCTACCTATCAGAAGGGAAAATTTCTCTAGCAAAATAAATCTGTACTGGCAGTTCAGAGATGAACTGTCAGCTTACAATGCCAAAGTTTTTAAAATATTTTTATACTGGAAATTATGTATATGTCTGTGTTTTGGCTTCATCGGAGCCAAGACATGGTTTACAGTCGAAATTTAGATTTTATCGATTATGATGTCTAAACTTGCATTTGCCTTATTAGTTCAAATGGTGAAAAATGTTGTTGTCATCTTCATTGGTGAAAGTTTTAAGTTAGATGCAACTGTTTGACCCGTTGCTCAGTCCAGATATGCCCACTTTTTGTGTCATGGTTGATGTTGTCTATTTTAAATTAATAAATCAAATAATTTAAAAGAGCCTTAAACCTCATCATCCGAAATTGCTGCAATGTAAAAAGAAAAAAGTGATGTTCACTTCCCTACATTACGTGGAGTGCTCAATTCTGCCAGGTATAATTGCAGAGTTTACAAGAAAAAACCTCAGATGAGCAAAATGAACCAAATGAAAGGCCATTCTTTCGCAAAAGCGACATAAATAAAGGAAAAGACTTTTGAGATAAGGTAATTTTATCTGATGATAGCAAATTGTCGTCGCATTTTGACATGGAGGAAGAAGGTTGAAGCTTTGCAAAAAAAAAAAAAACACATTTAGTCAACTGTTACACATGGTGAAGGTGTCGTTTTATTGGGTACAATTTCGGCAGCTGTGATTGGGGAACTGGTATTTATTGATGAAGTAGTGAATTAAAATATTTATTTCAGTATCCTTAGGGATAACTTTCACAAAACTGCTTTGGCAATGAAATTGACTATTTCTTCCAGCAAGACAATGGCGACATAACTTGTTCGACCTTTTATACAGACGAATTCCACAAATCCACATTACTTCCAAAAATATGCTTAAAGAGAAATTAATAGAGTAATGGGAAAAAAATTGATTCGAGATGAGGACGAGAAAGTTAGTAGGAGAAAACTGATTCGAAATGACGACAAAAGAGTTAATTCATTATATACACAAAAAGATTATTAAAAAATAACATAATTTTTAATTTGAATAAAATATATTTTTTCCATATTCCATTTTTGTTTTCCAATTGCTTTCTGAGCGTACATGATAATTGATGAAGACTTTTATAAAATTTTGTATTTAGATTAAAGAAAATTATTTAATTATTTATTTTATTTTTTATTTGTAGTCGTTTTCGCTGTGTGGTTCCCTATCCACCCAATAGTGATGTTGAACTAGAACTTCAAGTCGGTGACATAATATTTGTCTATCGCAAACAAAAGAATGGTTGGTATAAAGGTACCAATTCAAGAACTTATAAGACTGGTTTATTTCCTGCTTCATTCGTTGAACCAGATATATAAAATTAAATATAAACTTAAATAAACATTATAAAAGACTTGTACATCTGTAAGTTTAAAATAGAATTATTTTCTTTTTTTATTTTCATTATTTGTAAAGATTATTAAAGTTTACTTTGTAAAACATATCAATATTGTTATTTTAAGTTTTTTTTCCTTCCATTTTGATCAAACTTTGTTAAAATTGTTTTATATACATTTTTTCTCAAACTGCCATTAATAGAAAATCTTAATTTATACTTTTTAAACGCTGGTCGATTTAAAGTTAAATAAAGATTTCTTAATAAAAAAATTTGTTGTATACACATTCACACACTAATGTTTGTTCAAATTTATACTAAAATTTTTAAAACTTAATAATAGTTTCGTAAGGAAATTTATTTTTATGAATAAAAAATTAAAAGAAAACAAGATAAAATAAAAATAAATTAATAGCTAATCTTTTTCTATTTTTAATTCTATAAAATAAATATACACAACCATTATAATTAAATATACATATATTTCAATAAACTCGTATGTTAATCTTTATAAAAAAATATGTTTAATAATTTAAATTACAGCAGCAAACAAAGTATTTCGAATAATTTAAATAAACTATATACAGATATATATGCTGCAAAAGGCTTCCTTAAATTTATAAATATTATGTTTAAGTTTATAAATATTAACATACACACATAAATACATACATATATACATATAATTTAAATAAAAAATTATTTTTATAAATGAAAAAGAAAATTAATATTAAAAGTTAAAACATATTGTTTATGTATCTATTTTTGTTACATTCAATAGAATTATTTTCAAAGTTTTTTTTTTTTTTTTTTTTTTTTTTTTTTTTTGATAATGTAATGCTTTTGTGTAGTATAATTTTCCATTTACTTTAAGTAATTTTCCAAAATTTTACGTGCGCTTAATAATAATTATAGTTTATAAAAAACAAAATGCTATAATTCAATGAAATTATTTTTTTTGTTATTAGAATATATAACTATCTTGAATTTTAATGCCAGCCAATTTTAACTTTTTATATAATCATAGTTTCAAATAAAATACGAAACATATTTAAATTTGTTGTTTATAAAAAATTTGGAAAAATATAAGATTTGTTGTTGTACGATATCTACATAGGAAATTATGCCTCCAAGAACTTTTTAGAAAATTTTGAAAGCTTTAGGGTCCTAAACTTTTCTTTAACATTCCCTCCAGCACCAGCAACAAAAAATGTTTGATCGAAAAATTGCGAAAAATCTGCCAGATCACACGTTCACTATGCAGTCAAGAATATTTTTTTAACTTGACTTCGATTTCCGTGCTTTTTTTCGGACTCTATATTTTCAGCAGCATTCTTGTCAGGAACTTTTTCAGATGTGTATGTTTTTTAACCTGCATTAGCTTTTCGTACTTAATAGTACGAGCACTACTTTCCTACCGGTTGTGTTCCAATATGAATTCTGGTGATATCGTCTTTCGGAAGCATGTAGTTTGCTATTCTCAATGCATGTAGGGAGCTTCAGGTTAGAATTCTTTATAAAAAATTTAACATTTTTGTAGTCAGTCAAACAGCGCTTTTCTTGCTGAAGGCCGACTTTGCTGTTCTATAAAGAAGTTATTAATTTCAAACATTGCCAGTCGTACAGAAACTATGATAGATAATGGACAGGCAGATGAGTCAGGAAATGTTCGGAATATAATATATCTAATGCGGAAGCAGTAGCCGACGGAGATGCACACATTCAAGTTCGTTAAGGAGTAATGGCCTACATATCACATGAAGCATACAAGGCAACTTATGAACCATAGTCGTAAGGATATATTAAAGTTCATACCTATAATTATTGGTTGTTTGGTATTGGGCAAGCATGTTAGTATACTAGGATTGCTATTCGACGACTGATGTCATAGCTGCAGTCGACGGCATTGACCTAAGCGATTTATCAGAAATATGTCTTAATTTTAGTAAGCGCCGTTTTCTGGTCATTGACATTAAACATAATAACAGACATGTTTTACAAAAGAAAAACTTATTTTAAAAGTTTTAATGAAAAACATGTAAATACTCATTGTCTATTAAATCGATGAAAACTTTTTCATTTATTATTTTATAACATAGAAACTTCGCAAAGATTTTAATTACCATACGAAGTTTTTTGAAGGTTTTCACTAGCAGAATCTACTGATATAATATCAATCATTAAAATCGGTATAGATATAAGAAAAGAGGTGACCAACTTTGTGGTCCTGTAGACAACCACCTTTAGTCCACAAAGCCCAAATTTAAACTCACCTACACTTCAAATACCACTATGTCTTCAAATATATCAATCTAGGCGAGTTAATCGCTTTGTTAAAACTTCTGCATAATACAAATGGATTATAAAGTTCAAAATAAAAAAAAATGATTTTTCTGGAAATAATTTGGAACTTTTCAAAGTTTCAACTTTAGATTAACATAACTTTATAACAGATTCATATATATGGCTATTGCCATATAAGTAAGTAGGGAATCTGGCACAACTTAAAAATTTCTTGGCCTGTATTAAGAACACTAACTAAAAGAATCTAAAACACGTCAAGGGTAAAATTGGATAAACTAAATTTATTTAGACTTAAACATTTTAAAGATTTATAAAAACTATATAAAAATTTTATTTTGTCTGAATTTATTTATTATATATATATATATATATATATATATATATATATATATATATATATATATATATATATATATATATATATATATATATATATATATATATATATATATATATATATATATATATATATATATATATATATATATATATATATATATATATATATTTTTTTTTTTAATCAACATGACAAAATAAAAAAAAAAACTTGGATTATATACATATTTTAATTATAGGACGTTTCCATAAACGACTGATCTTCCAGCAGATAGAGGGATATGAAAACATCTGAAAGATATATTTTATAATCTACAAGTGACTAGAACAATAGTTCTAAAGAACCAAACAGCAATGTTCAATAATATTAACTATACAAATATTGTTTCATTGGAATTATATATTTTATTTTTTTCAACTTAAAATTTATTTAGTTTTTCGTGGTTCAACATAATTTTGATAACAATTTATAGGATCCTTGGCGGTATATTTACTATAAGCTTTTCGACTACCCTGGAAATTCTAAAACAGACAAAAATGATATCACTCGAAAGATAATTTAGTTAGGGAATTACACACCTTAAAATCACCAACAATTAAACACCAAAGGAAAATAAACACCAAAGGCATTACATTAAATGCAATAAATAGTTCAAACAAATTATATGAAGTAAATAAGGCCATATTTACTATAAAAGAATAGAAATTATTTCAATATTACAAAATTTAATAAATGCTTTTAGCAGAGTTCTACGCCGAAAATTTTTACGGCGTCATCGGCTGGTATACAGCTGTCCACTTCAGATTGATGAATCGATTTCGATTATGAATTTCTTTGCAAAAGAACGATTTGGTATCATTTACTCACTTTTTCACAAAATTTCCAATGTCTCAAAAATGCATTAATAAAACTGTATTTTTATTCATACCAAAATTTCATTTGATAATAATACAAAGATATGGGCGTTGAAAAGTAAATATTTAATATTTAATATTATCATGACCAATAGTTAGAAATTTTAAAATTGATTAGTTTTCATTTATTATTTCATAGCCATTTGACGTATTTTCATTTCATTAGGAATAAAATTATTTATTTAAAATAAAACTATAATTCTGTAAAGGTAAGTTTTTCTATACTACCGGTCTTCGGCTGATCTGGTCTAAAGGATTTTCTTCTCCCTAATAAATCTCTGCTAAAATGAAAACTAGGAATTTTTAAAACTTGTAATTTTTATAGTCTCAAATCATTGGTTAAGAGTATGGGTACCAAACGATAGTTTGAATTGTTGCCTAAATGTTTTGATATGAATGAGAGAACAGTTATATTGATATGTTTTTTAGATATATAAATAAAATAATTTTTCTATTTCTTTATTAGAAAAAAGTGCACAAATATCACTGTCATTGCATCATAAAAATTCTTAGAGAAACTTTAAGAATTTTCGATCTTAAAAAATTTCCGTCCAAATCCGTGTAATATGTAACTTTAAGACTGATCTATTAAAATTTTATAGCAGTTCTCAATTACAAAATTTTACTAACTACATTTCTGAAAAAAGGGAACATCAATTGAAATAAGAAAAATTATGTTAAATGCGTATAAACAAAATAAAACGATCCTGAATGATGGGTATAATGCCGGCATATTTTTAGTTGCAGTAAAAACTGCGAACTAAATGAAATGACTTACTTTCGCGAAAGATCAGACGGTTGTGTTTTAACATAACAAATAAAGGGTTAGTAGTAAATTAAAAAACCGAAACCGGAAATTGTTTTTTTGCATTTCAGAAAACCAACCGATTTCAAACAATACCAACTTAATAACAATGTCAACTTAATAATTTGCTATTCGAAACTTAAGCATTTTGGATGATATCATCTGTCTCTTATTACTTGTGTATTTTTTGGCATCAAATTGTATTAGATTTGTTGGAATAGATGTTAACATCTTTTCCTACTCTGATTTTAGGCAATTTATCAGCTCCAGATTATTTCTAAATCATCGTATACATGTTTTCCTTTTTAATATGCCAAAAAAGGAATTCAAATTAGAGACTGTGGTGGTCCGCATTAGCACCAGTTCAATTCAGATGGAGTATGTCATGTAAGTTAAAAGAAAATTTAATTCAAGTTTAGTCACTTGTAATTGAAAATTATTCATATATTTCAATAATATTTCATGTGTAAACAGTGTATATAGTATGAATGGGGCTCATTCAAGTAAAATTTTCCATCCTTGGAATTTGTAAAACTTTCAGTGTTTATTAGGCATATACAATTTTTCATTCCGTATGTTACACAACAAAGTAATATTTAAGACCGATACCAAAAAATACCAATAAATCAACAGATAAAAACTATAGACAAAATGTAAAAAAAAAATTGTATGCACCATATAATGGTCATTGCCCGGTATGAGTTTTTTTTGGTTTAATTCTAAATTTCTAATATACATAATTTTTCCTAAAAATTAATGACAACCAAGATAAGGCCGTTTTTTATAAAACTGTGTTCAAAAACAGCTCATTTTTCGAATAAATCGAAAATCGGTTTTCTGAAAATATATTTTTTTCGAATTCACTAGGGGCAAGCTTTATAGGAAAACCACATTCGATGGGAACCTTTAAAAGGGCAATGGATAATATTTTAAAAATAATTATTTTTTAGACAACTCGTATGAAATTACATTCGGTTGTTTGAAGCACTAATTCCAAATAAAGAAATAAAATGAGGATATTGCCAGCATAAAATCAATATTTTGATAATATATTTAATTTGTGTATTTGAATAAGTTTTTTAATTATTACTAATATAATAATAATATTAACAATATAATATTAATATTAACACAATTTTCTATTCTAATTTTATTCAGCCGTCAGAAAATATTTATTACACAAACTTGTTCTCCCTTGTGTTGCAGTAGTAACAGAAATATTTGTCATTTGTTAGAATATAATCATGTATAGACTCTTTATTATAGAAGTTTTCAACGTTTTTATAACCAGTGTTGATAACTTTTACCCAAATAATAAATAAATATATTGCTCCAAAATATTTCATGTATTTAAATATTTATTATATATTGATTCCCTTGGAGAAGATTTTTTTTTTTAGAATTCAAATAAATTTACACATTATAAATTATATTATAACGTATTCTATAAACAAAATATGAACAACATTATTTTCATGCCGAAAAACGCATGATTTTATTTGTAAAATTGTTATCACTGTTCCTAGTTGTAATATTTCTGAGCGTTCAGCAGATTTATTGTATAGTTTTTTCCTGAAGGAGTTATTAGGATAAATTGCAAATATGAGAATTCCATTCGGAAAGAAACACGCTGAAATTGCTACATCCTTGTAAGTTTTGTGAATACATTTAATTCCATTGTGATTTCGGGTTAATGTGGATGGTCACTTTAAGTAAAGTGGAATGAACGTTCACACACATTGCATAACCAAATATCTTTTATACTATAAACTATATTATTATCTTTTTGTTTGGTCATCATCTTATTAATGTTTTTATTTATTTTAGTGTTTCCTCTGCCATTGGATTCGGTGGTGCTGCCAGTTTGGGACTTTTATACTTCACGGACTGGAAGTTGGTATTGCAATATGTACCCTTCTATGGTTCAAAATTCGAAAAAACTGAATAGATTTATTCAGTATGCACCATTTATTAGACTCGTAATTTAATGTAATTTTAGTTAAATTTTTTTGATGTTCAAAATAAAAAATAAGATTTAACTAAAGAATATGTTTTAAAATTTTTGCGAAGTGATTTTGATAATACATGTGATATGTTCTTGCTGCAATTGTGAGGAAACATTTGTTGGAATTCAAGTTAGTCCATAATCAAGTAAAATTTTTAAAAATGAATATAACAGAAAAACGGTTTAGATGAAATCTTGGAAACTGATATTTTTTGATTTTGTTATAAAATAAAAAAGTTTTTGTATGTATGAATGAAAATAATATGTTTTTTGATAAAAAAGGCAATGTAAAGTCGTAGAATCCATTCTTATCTAAGAGATAACATCCATTTCTGGGTTAATAACATACATGAAAAGTTTAAGTCCTTTCAAACGATATCTATATTGTTACCATACACTTAATATAAAACGAGAAAAATGAATCTGTATATCGAAAACTAATAAAGAGCTTTTTTATGTTTATACCCTACACCACTATATATGGTTGGTGTATTATGCGTTTCTGCAAAAGTTTGTACATAGTGTTGGGGGAAAATTACCTACCATGCAAAGGAAAGGACAGCTATCTCTTGTAGACCAAATATTATTTACATAATGTCTAAAAACTATTTTATCTAAAGTTTTCTATGGACCGGAGAATGTAGGGTCATTTAAAACCAACAATGTGGTGTGGGGTATTACAAGTTGAGCTAGAACATCCATAACACTTTTTGTTTTATTTGAATTGCTTTTATAAAGTGCGAGCTCAACAGCATAGAGATCAAGATTACGAGCCTAGAATGTATTTTATTCAATATGTATCTATATAACTTTTATCTACATAAATGCAAAATAGGATGTGTGTATATAACGACTGGCCAAAAGTAAAATAGGTCATATAAAATTCAGACAAGATCAGGGAGAGTGGTACCCTGCATACCAAGCAAATTATTGATTATCAAATATTTTATGCACTAAAGCAGCGAGTTTTCAAATTGGGTCCCAATATTTCTCTAAAAGAACAAAATGTAGGACGGATAGGAATAGAGGGAGAGGTACCCCCATACAAAGTAAATATTTATTATCGAATATCTAAAGAACTACTATAGCGAACATTTGGTCCCAATTGTTTCTCCAAGAACTGTTTTACTAGACAAAATGTGGGACGAATAGAATCAGGGGGAGAACTAGCCCCATGTAATGCAGTTATTAACTATCTATTATCTGTATAGCTAGAGTTAAAAAATTAATTCCAATCACTTTCTTAAAGACCTGCTGTGGTGAAAAAAATATTGGACAGATACCATGATACTGTTCATACAACTTTTGCAGGCAGCCTTTACAAATTTACCCGCAATAATTTTCCTTTAAAACAGTTTTACGTGAGAAATGTATTCATATAAAGAAGAAATGAGGGACAACCTTATATAATAATTGTGTAACTTTCGTACGAAAGGCATTTTTTTAACAAGTTGTGATTTGTGAGATTTCCTTTGAGATTTTAAAGTGCACCGGGTAAAAGCTAGTATTAAATATTTTTATAATATTTCTAATATCAATAATTTTTGTCGCAATATATTCGATCAATAACAAATAAATTCTATTACGACTAAAATCGCTTCTTTTAATGAGAAAACAGCAGGATTATTATCACTGAAAATGAATGACAATAGTTGTGAAAAGAAAAACAAGAAAACAACAAAACAACTTTAGTCATAGTTTAGTGACAGCAACAAAAAATAAAAATATCGAAATTGTATTTTTATGTTAATTATTTAATATAACTAGATAATTTATTTTTTAAATTTAGTACTCAGACTAAATAAGCGATATTAATTCAATAAAAAAGCAAAGAAATTAACTTGAAATGTCCGAAACATACGGTAATATATTAAAAAGATAAAATTCTGTTATAATACCTAAACAAGTTTCAAAACAGAAAATGTGTTTTAAACTATTCTTTCTAATTTTCTTACAGATTATTTGTTTAAATTTTTAATAATTGGAAGTGCTGGCAGTGGTAAAAGTTGTTTATTGCATCATTTCATTGAAAACAAATGTAAGTAAATAAATAAGCATACAGAAAACATAAGAAAAAGTTTTCCAAGAAAACTTTTCCAAACAAAAATTGCGTGTTTTGTTTTTGCTTTAAAGCAACAACAACGGTGCCAAAAATGTAATAATAAGTATTTGCTAATGAAGAAATACTTTTTTCTAACAATAGTCACAGACTACACAGAAAATATTGTATACATTGATAATAGTAAGAAATTCAGAAGAGTGGAATACAATATTGGTCCTTTTTGTGTAATATTCGAGTGAAAAAAATTAGGCCTCTGTGGTATAATTCTATATATTTGCTAACTAATTTCGTTGATGTTTTAAAACGCTAAACTTTTTGAGTGGGCGCTTAAATTGCTATAAATGTAAACTGGAACTTATGGACAGGCGTAGTGAAATATTTGAATATTCTTTCACAAATATTTAAGTGTTCCAGTAGCACTATTAACAAAATTAGTTCTCATAGAGAGGAAATTTTAATTTTACTCTCATTTACTGGATTTAATTAGATAATCTTCTGTTTTTTTTTTTAATGACAAAAAAATTTGTCTATTGGGTTCAAATCCTGGTACTGAGGAGGCCAATCCAAGCATTGGATAATTTTAGCTTGACTAACTTAAATGAATACTTTCCGTCATTGTCAGGCTAATACACCCATTGAAATAGTATTTCTATTGTAACATAGGTTTCCAAAATGCCCATGAAAAGAAAACTATTCAATTTTGTTGGCTTTAGAAAGACACCAGCACCATAAACCGAAAAATGGTTTTAATACAAATCGTTATTTCAAGTATTTTTAGACTTAGGATGTAGCCGTTTTTCTTAAGTCTTTTTTTACAGAACATCTCAGTTAAGTAGGTCAAATTTGAGCTCACCACTTTATAAAACTAATATAGCAAAATTTAATCTTAAAAAAACAAAAATGTTGTGAGAAAAATTGAGAATAAAGTGAGAATTGGAACCAATTATTTTTTAAATACTTTTTTGTAAGCATGAGCATCTAAGGTGGCATAAAGCTTCCAAAGCTGTTTTCTACCAAACGTTTTTTATTATGGAGGTACTTATCTGAAATTTAAGCTCAATCATTACATCTTCCGTTATTATAAAGTAATTTTTCTACTAAGGAGTGAGGTCGAAAAAATACTAGCATTTATTATGTTTAATATCCAGCAAATGAATAATTTGCAAATCTGATTAAAAAAGTAATCACAAACCTTGATCCTACAAAAAGTTGGCCAAGCATTCAAAGGTGTGCCGTCAAGTTATTTCCAATGTTATTAAACTACATCGGGAGAACTTGCCCGTTAAAAGAAAACCTAGCTCAGGTAAAAGTAATGTTTCCCATAATGTTTCTAAAAAATAGGAAGCATTTCTAAAAGAGCTTCTTACACACCCGGAAAAAAAGCATCTCGGGCTGTTTGATACGAAAAGTTAAAGCTTATGCTGGTTAAAAACATACATGATTGTAAAAGTTCCTGACATGAACGCAAAAATTGAATTAAAGTTAAAGAAATATATATTTGCTGCAACTTCTTGGTCAAAAACTTATGTTGCTGATGCTTGAGTGATTATAAATATCTAAATTTATTCAAGAGTTGTTAAGAAATTCTAATTATGAGACATAGCATCCCTCCACTATGGTAAAAAAGCCCTTGAGTAGTACAAGAAAAACAATGCGGTATTTGTACCAGGGAAAGTAAATCCAAACTGCAAGGTGCTAAGGCCAGTGGAGATGTATTGGTCTCTTGTTAAAAGAGAATTAAAGAGCATAAATAGGTGTTTTAGATTTTAAACGTCCAAAAACTGTCAACATTTCGTTTGCTGATTCACTAAAACAACTATTAACAGATATATTTTTAAAGTAAATCTGTATAAGATTGGATCAAAAATGCGAACACAAGCCCTCTCAATTTCAAATCACAAAGCTGGAATCATATTTAAATTTTCTTTATTATTTATATATTTTCTTTTAAACATCCTCTAGTAACTGCAAAGGGCTAATTTCAATAAAAATTTTATTTTAAATTTGTGATTTTCATCTCCTAAAGTTTTTATAGACGTCTGTATAAAAAGTACAACATAAACTAAGCGTCCACTAGCTATTTTCCATACGCTTCTATAGCAAATGATGCAAACAAAAACTTGTATTACTTAAGCATGCCTTTTGTGTGTAGAAAAATTGTACAAGCAGAACACACCTACCTGTTAAACATAACTTAGACATGGAAATGTATTTTACGTACAAATTTGTCTATATACAAAATTTCTGTTGCCTCTTCTCAAAGTTAATTATCACAATAACCAGCTTAAGGAGTGTAATCAAAAGTTACAAAAATTAGTTCGAACAAGTAAAAATGTTATACACGATCAAGGTCGATTATGTAATACTCTACACCACATTGTTAATTATAAATTTATGAACGGCCCTCGTTTATCCTGCTTCTCTAAGTATTGCTTATGTGTGCAATAGGTTATTATGATACTAAGATTTATGTGAAATGCATGCGTTTTAAAAGGTTTTTTTCTGGAGGGTTATATGGGAGTTAGACAAAGTTATGGATCAAACCTCATGTAATTTTGAACAGCAGTTTTGACTTATATTTATCTTAATTTGACTAAATATTTCTACAATACCCAGGAATAAGTGCGATTTATGAGTTTGGAAGTGATATTTGGAAGGGTGGTTGCATGGGACCTATGAGAAAGAATGTGCCCATCCTCGTGTTCTTTTGGCATTTCATTTTAGAATAAGACTTTTTCTGTAAAATTTTGTTTAGATCTTTTTATACTTAGTAATTTTATGGACTAAAAACTACATTCCGAGGGGAAATTTGTATGGGGCCTATGTAAAATATTGGAATGATCATAACCAATATCTATAGTCATCGTCCTTGAACCCAAAATAATAGTAAGTTCATTTAGAAATTTTCAAAACTGCGACCTGTAATTTGTGAATAAGCTTTACATGGACAGCCAGACGGACAGACATGCTTAAATCCGCTTTTGAGGTGATTCTAAGTGGAACGGTATACTAAAAAGTGGTGGTATGACAATTTTTTGGCCGTTTAAACATCTGCATAAACGCATAATACCCCTACCAACTATGGTGGGATTAGAGAGATGATGATTAGAGAAGGATGATAGGGTTGCGATTAAGTTTGCAGATAAAACCATTTCCGACCCTTAGGATTGCTCGCGAGCATTTTGCCGACAATTTATTGAGCATCCGGAGAGAGATAAGGAGAAAAGAAGTGTTGTTCGCAAACTTCACAACCTTCCAGTCATGGACTCATCACCATTATTTACACCTCTTAAAGTTGCAGAGGCCATCAACGCAGCCAAACCATCTAAAGCGATTGGCTCCGACGGTATATCGATGCTAATATTAAAGAACCTAGCAAGCGGGGAGTTGAGTACTTGACAATGGTTTTTAACTTGTCAATGCAGAGCCTATTAATACCCGATGCCTGGAAAATGGACAAAAGAGGTAAATATAACTTTAGGCATCACAGTCGATGGAGTACAAATTCCGACAGTTAACCACCCAAAATTTTGGGAGTTACATTTGATAGCCTATTCACCTCTTCAGCACATGCTACTACAATCACGCACAAAATGCGAAGTAGAAATATGGTCCTCAAGGCTTTAGCCGGCAACACTTGGGGTATGGATAAAGAAACCTTATTGGCTACATATAAAACGATTTGCCGGCCAGTGGCGAATTATGCTGCTCCAGTGTGGACACCATTACTATGTGATACGCAGTGGAAAAACATCCAAAGTTGTTAAAATGCAGCCTTAAGAACCATAACGGGCTGTATACAAATGTCCCCAATTCACCACCTACATGAGGAAACAAAGATCCTTCCTATACGAAAACCTAATGAAATGCTAAGTAAGCAGTTCCTTCTAGGGTGTCATCGGAGAAACCATCCCAACTTCAATATTACACAATTGGAGTTACCGCCGAGGCATGTAAGATAGGAGTTACCGCCGAGGCATGTAAGATAGGATATAAGTATATACGAATATAGCATACAAAGATATATGCAAGATCCACAATTGGAGTTACCGCCGAGGCATGTAAGATAGGATATAAGTATTTACGAATATAGCATACAAAGATATATGCAAGATCCTTTGGATCAAAATTCGTATATGACAGCTTTGAACGACATTCACAGTGACGCCTCAAATTCCGCGATTTCAAGTTACCGTATGAATGTCATGCTAGGAGGCCGCCCACCACCCATTGCAGACAATGAACAGAATTTATCGCGATCAACAGGAGTAGTTCTGACTTTGTCCTGAAGATCTTTGGACACAACCAGTCGAGATTACCAGATTCTTAGGCCTGGAGTTGAGCAATAACATGAACCAAAATTGATTGATAAATGTACTATTTATTTCCAGCTGTTACAACAACAACCAACTATGGTGGTGTAGTGTATAAAAAAACTATGTTTGCGAAAATAATTGGTTAATTTTTTGAGCCGAGTTATTCTTTCTTATTTTTAAATTTTAGCAGGAATTAAATTTTTGTAAAAATCTTAAAAATATCTTCACAAAATTTGTATAATGTATCATAATTTACTGTTCGTTAATTTACAACTAAGAAAATAGTTCTAAGAATTTGCAATAATAATATTTTTTTCGTTTTCCTTTCGTTCATCAGTTAAGGATGACAGCTCTCATACTATTGGTGTAGAATTTGGATCTCGTATTGTTAATGTGGGTGGCAAATCCGTAAAATTACAGATTTGGGATACTGCTGGTCAGGAACGTTTTCGTTCGGTTACCCGTTCATATTATCGTGGAGCAGCTGGAGCTTTATTGGTCTACGACACAACATCACGCGATTCTTTTAATGCTTTGACAAATTGGCTGAATGATGCACGAACATTAGCAAGTCCCAACATTGTTATACTTTTAGTTGGAAATAAAAAGGATTTGGAAGAAGCCAGAGATGTCACATTTTTGGAGGCAAGTACATTCGCCCAGGAAAACGGTATGCCTTTAATTAGATTAAAGTAAGAAAGAAATATAAAATAAAATTCAACATTATTTTGATAGAATTAATATTTCTGGAAACGAGTGCAAAAACTGGAGAAAATGTAGAAGAGGCATTTCTGAAATGTTCAAAAACTATTCTTGCAAAAATAGAGACGGGAGAACTTGATCCAGAACGCATTGGCAGTGGCATACAATATGGTGGGGCAGCCTTAAGAAATTTACAACAAACACGACAACGAAGTATTAATAAACCAGATTGTGGCTGTCGTTTATAAATAAATACACAAAGATGTGTCTTTTTCCCTTTTTTTAATATTATTACTTTATCATATCCTTATATTATCTATATTTTAATCTCTGTGTAATTATAGTGTTTTTGTAACTTTCTTTTAAAAAATTTTAAATAATATCAATAATCTCATCTAGCTAATAATAAGTATTTTACATTCAATGTCTAAATTCATTAAAATTTTATTTGAGAATGTATTTTTTTAGTTTGGATACCTATAACCTATGTAGGTGGGTTTTTTAGTTTTCTTACTTAAGTTTAAGTTTTATTCAGTTAAACTTTGCCCAAATTTCGCTATTAATGTTTTTTTTACATTTTATTTATCTTCTTTAAATATTTTTATTATTTAATGAAAAAGTTGTTTATATTATCGATTGGCTTTTAAATTTATTTAGATAATTTGATATTAAGTTATTATTTTTTACTCTAAGCATTTCTCTTTGTATATAATAAGACCAATAAAACTAAAAAATTAAAACAAATCTCGTTGTAGTCTGTAGAAAATGAAATATTTACATATATATAATTATGAAATAATTATGGAAAAAGAAACATTAAAAATTATATGTTGCACTTAAGAAGTGTTGTTTTATTTTAAAATTACCAAATGCTGCAATTGGTCCTTTTATAGGAAGTGAAAGAAAAGTGTACCATTGTGTTTGCAAGGTCGTATTTTGGCACCCTATACTAATACTTTTCCCTCTTTTAAATAATTATTTAACATTAAAAAATTTATAAAAAAATCTAACGAATTCTTGGTAAATGTTTAGTCAACATACGGCTCTTGATTATCTGTTGAGACTTGGTTCATTTATAAAATGACCTTCCGTAATCAATTCAAGGATAAAGAAATGTTTAATAGCAACGTGTTCCAGTCTTTTGTGAAATTCTGAATTTTGAGTCAAACGAATTGCAGCAATTTCTATAATTTAAATTCACCCTACTAAAAATATTAAATTCATCTTGAATCTCTTTCATAAAATCTTTTAACACATTTTCATCATATGCTGCAACCAAACCATTATCAATATATATTATAATTATTATTTAGTTTCCACTTTTTTTTCTTTTTACTTTTGAACTTTGTTAGCTTACAGTCAATGGCTTCAAACGAATCTTCATAAAATTCAACAATGTCCCTTTTATCTTTCTTTTCTAAATAGATTCCTTCTATCATGTGAGACATTCCTTCTATCTATCAACGGACAAGTTTTCCGTTTACTGTTTAAAAATATTATAATCAGTTTGACGGCAGACCTTTGAATGCTTGACCAGCTTCTTTTTGTAGGGCCAAATTGGGTTTTGTTGAATAATATGTGTTAAAATTTCTTTTTTTTATCGTTATTCCCTCCTCTTAAGATCCCAACCTATATCACGTGATAGTTGATAGAAAAAAATTACTTACCAAAATAAATATTATTTTTAACATCAAAAAAATTTTTAATGCACACAATTTATTGTATGTAAAAAAATATCGCTCATTTGCTGCAAGGTTGTATAGAAATTAATATTTCAATAAAACCTGGTTTCGTATTTAATTAAAAAAAATTGAATTTTTATAAAAAAATTTTTTAAGGTAAAATGATAATATAAAATGAAATAAATAAAACTAAGTAGTTGAGTGAAGTGTTTTATCCATTACAGTAGTCATAGCTCAAAAAAAATCTATTTTTTAGAAGACGTTTTTCTTGTATCTTGGCAGAACATATTGTTAATTTTTCAAACGCGTACAAAAAATCTGTAATATAAACTAAACAACTACCGATGCGCAACTGAAATAAATCTTGTTACCAATAAATTATATAGAATAGAATATTCAATCGTAACTGGCGAATTTTAAGTTTTGACGACCTTAGAACAAATGTGCGATGTAAATATATTTTTATATGATAAATTTATTTTAAATATAAAATCAATAACATATATAAAATAAAGTAAATTGAAACATAATTTAAGATTTTTAATCGCGTAGCTTAATCTAAATGTTTAAACGTTTCTATAGTCTCCACCACATGTAGTGAAGAGGGTATTGAAGATTCGGCATAGCCGAATATAGCATTCTTACTTATAGAGTTATTTCCAAGAAAATTGATGAATGTATTTTAAAAAACAAAATATAATGATATAAAACTATTAAAAATAAACATTAATTTGAATATTTTGCTAAAATTTGTAATGCTTGTTTTGCAGCAGCTTTTTTTGCTTGTTTAGAATTGCAGCCAAATCCAATAGTAGTAAATAATTTATCCAAACAATTAAAGTAACATTCAACCATAACATCTTTATTATCGATAACTGGTTTGCTATATTTAGGTTTAGCTTGTTTATGTTCTTCCAATTTACGAACTGGGTCGATTGGAATATTTCTGGAAAATTCATCCAATTCAATTTTCATCAGATGGTAAATAACTTCCCATGTCTTATTTAAATCACGACAATCTAAATATACAGCAGCTATAAGTGCTTCGACTACATCACCTAGAGCTTTTGGGACATCTACATTTTTTGCTATATTATATGTTTTTTTATCGCTAACTTCAGCATTGGAGGCATTGCATTTATCTGCATTAGTATTATTAGTTGTGTCGTATTCTACACTATCATCCATGTCACTGTTATTATCATCGTCAGTGGTATCATTAAAAATATCATTGAACGGATTGATAGAATCATTTTCTTCCTCCATTAAAATTTTGACTTGATCTGTTACACGATTATTCTGAGTCTGTTGGAAATCAGCAAAAATTTTTATTGCTTCTGATAATATGGAATTTTCATAAAGTAAAAATAAGTGAAATTTATGGCGAACGCATATGCAACCCAAGGTAATATTGTTGACCAGAGCCATACGTAAATCTGTCATTTTTCCGGGATTCATATGTTCGTTTTTTTCAAAAATGTAAGATGTTACTAGCATATCAAGTATGGCATCACCTATAAATTCAAGTTCCTGATAACAACCGGTCACACGATTTGTTGGATAAGATGGATGAGTCAGTGCCTGTAATAAATATGCACGATCGCGGAATGTATAATTTAAATTCTTTTCCAAATATTCGTAGTTGAGTAAATGACAATCTATTTCTTTTTGGGAAATATCTGTACGCAAATTAAGGCCACTCAATTTTAAATCTAGAAGACCGTTTTGTGACGAATCTTTATTTTCCGATTGCCAGATGCCAAAAAATTCAAGCATACGAAAGCTGCGATGAATGCCATAGTTTTTAACACAAACACCTAGCAAAGCCTCCAATGTGTCAGCAATAATCTTGTCCCTTAATACGTCTCTGTTTATAAAGATATTCATATCGTTTTCAGGTTCAATTTCTATGTTACCTTCCTGTAACGTTTGGTTTCTTTTACAAGCCTGCGAAAAACTCTCTAACTTTTCAGAAGCACATATTCCTGAAAAAATTTCATCTTCGCTTAGTTCAAGACTATAAAAGTCACTGGGACTTAGAACTGAATTTGCTGGTAAATTCTTTTTAAGCATTTGCAAGAGATTTACTGGTAAATTTGCCAATGGAGGCAACCAACCGGTATTTGGATTAAAAAAGGATGCACAAATTTTTCCACAAATATTTGTATTCATCATGCAATATAGTAAATTACGATTCGATACCATACGACTCTTGATTAATGTTAAATGACCTTCATGCCATTTCGTATATTTATTGGTTAAATACAACGATGATGAAAACTTTAAAAATGCATCACCCAATAATTCAAAACGTTCCATATCAAAAACATCATTAACGCACGCTGCCGTTATAGCAGCCAAAAATTCATATTGTTCGGCCGATTTTAAGCAATGATCAGGTTCAAAATTTCGTTTTAGCATTTCTATTTCTATATGTTTACCAACTGGAGAAGAATCCATAATGGCCAATTGATTTACAGCTCCACTTATATTAGATACTTCACTGACATTTTCAATTGCTGCATTTGTCATTTCAAATTGAGTTTTTGCATATTCTTTTTCTTCGTTGATCCTTAGTTTTTCAACATCAGGAATTAAATTCATGATAAATTTATAATAATAATCAATTTCAATTGGATAAGTTTCTTCAATTTGTCGCGTAAAATCTTTAGGCTCTAAATACTTTTTCCATATCGTTTGGTCGTCATCCAACATATGTACTTGATAATTAGTACTTTGTTTTACTGTTGGCAAGGAATGAACTCTTTTTGCGTGCTGAAAATAATTGAAAATATTTAATTTAAGTTATCATGCAAAAAATTGTAAAAGAATATTATATTTAAATAATGCAATATATGTTTCAAAAACAGTCTGAGTCACATCGCTCGGCTGTATGCATAGCTGTATATCGGATCTAATATATAGGATACTTATTATGTTAGTTTGGATAAATAAAGTTATCTATCTAGAAATATTTATCAAATATCAACAATAATATTAATGTATTATGGAGAATTCAGAAAATTTGTAAGGCCTTAATAATTCAATCTACATCTGACTTGCCCTTAAGCTATATGCTTTCATGAAGAATGTTACATTCACTCTTAGAAAAGAAAACTTCCTACTTATTTTCTCTATATTGTATATATATATATATATATATATATATATATATATATATATATATATATATATATATATATTTATTTATTTATTTATATATATATATTTATTTATTTATTTATATATATTTATTTATTTATTTATATATATTTATTTATATATATTTATTTATTTATTTATATATATTTATTTATTTATTTATATATATTTATTTATATATTTATTTATATATATTTATTTATATATATTATTTATATATATTTATTTATATATATTTATTTATATATATTTATTTATATATATTTATTTATATATATTTATTTATATATATTTATTTATATATATTTATTTATATATATTTATTTATATATATTTATTTATATATATTTATTTATATATATTTATTTATATATATTTATTTATATATATTTATTTATATATATTTATTTATATATATTTATTTATATATTTATTTATATATATTTATTTATATATATTTATTTATATATATTTATTTATATATATTTATTTATATATATTTATTTATATATTTATTTATATATATTTATTTATATATATTTATTTATATATATTTATTTATATATATTTATTTATATATATTTATTTATATATATTTATTTATATATATTTATTTATATATATTTATTTATATATATTTATTTATATATATTTATTTATATATATTTATTTATATATATTTATTTATATATATTTATTTATATATATTTATTTATATATATTTATTTATATATATTTATTTATATATATTTATTTATATATATTTATTTATATATTTATTTATATATATTTATTTATATATATTTATTTATATATATTTATTTATATATATTTATTTATATATATTTATTTATATATATTTATTTATATATATTTATTTATATATATTTATTTATATATATTTATTTATATATATTTATTTATATATATTTATTTATATATATTTATTTATATATATTTATTTATATATATTTATTTATATATATTTATTTATATATATTTATTTATATATATTTATTTATATATATTTATTTATATATATTTATTTATATATATTTATTTATATATATTTATTTATATATATTTATTTATATATATTTATTTATATATATTTATTTATATATATTTATTTATATATATTTATTTATATATATTTATTTATATATATTTATTTATATATATTTATTTATATATATTTATTTATATATATTTACTTATATATATTTATTTATATATATTTATATATTAGGTGTGGGAAATTTTTTATGGAATGTAAAACACAACCTTCTTTTAAAGTTTTTTAATATTATATATCATTAAATGAAGTTACAATTTGTTTTATATTATTAGTATCTTTAATTTATACTTACGGATTTTTTTTTGATAAGATTTCCATCATCATCTAGTACTCTCTTCAAGGATTCATCAATAATCAAAGGTTTTGGTTTATAGTTTTTAAAATATTTATCCAAGTTTAAATAGTTATTAATGCATTTACGTAAAGACTCAGCATGTAACATGTAGTATACGCGATGTAATATTGTAGGTAAAAATAAGGCTTTTAGCCACAAATCTGCAGGATATTTATAATTATGACAAAGTTCTGGTATCAAAATTGTTTTGTTAAGATCCTTTTTCTTTTCTGTACTCTTATTGCTAGCGTTATTAAAGAAATTTCGCCGTTTTGTTAGGCTTTTGACTTCCAATAAGAATTGTTGTTTATTGACAATATTTAAACTGTAACGTGAAGCGTAAAAATCGGCATATGAACCATATTGATTATTATCAAATGGGCTCATTGGTGTTAACTCCTGATGTACTTTAGTCACGACAAAAGATTCACATTGAATTTCATCATACCATTTTGTTACCACTTTATTAATGTAGTCTTCTGGACGATATTGCGCATTCTGACGTTCCGTAGTTGTATATTTACGACATGGATTTAAATGTTGAAATTTCTTTATCAACTGCCAATCGATTGTATTTCGTTCGTCTAATGGTATAATAAAATAAGAATTGTCTTCATTTCTGTGATCAATAACCAGAAATTCTTTCCATAATCGCAAAAGTTCTCTAAATAACATTGTATGAAAATGTTTTAATTCATTTATTTGCTCTTGATTACTTATGAGACATTCAATGGGATTTTCAGAAATTTCAACATGCAATTTGCCTTGTGACATAAATAGTGGCATTTTTGCCAATGATGGAAGTCTTTTTCTAAGCAATATGGCATATGTTGACTTTGATCCCAAATAGTTAACGATGTGTTCATTATATGAATTTATTTCGAAATCTGTAGTAAAATTAATTGAATAGGCGTATGCTTTTTCACCCAAACGTGGTAAAGAATTATTCAATTCATCGGGACATTGTTTTTCATAAACACGTTTCAATTGTTTTCCAACTGTTTCTTTTGTAACTAAAAAGATATATGTACAAATTAATAAAGAGTTATAGATATTATAAATTAATATGTATATTGATATGAACAAAATATATATAAAAATGTTTGACTTGTGTTGTCGTGATTTGCGTCGCTTTTTACTGAACTGAAAAAAATTCAAGTTGCATCGGTTAGATTTGGGTCGTTAAAAACGTTTACATTTTTTACTGCAACATTGTGGATTACCATTTTTAGCATCACTGATAACACATATTGTCACCTGTCCATTAAGTTTTTGATTCTTTGTAATATAAGTGGTGTTTGGTTATGGTAAGAATATAGTGTGTGGTTCTCCAAATTACATTAAGGACATAAAAAATATTACTTGGCGTTCTTGGTTTGGTAAGTTAAACAAGCCCTTGAGTGGTAGGCGAACAACAGTGTGTTATTTGTACCAAGACAAGCAAATCTTCCAAACAGCTCGGAGCTCAGGTAAGTAGAAAGATATAAGCTCTTGCTGAAAGAGAATGAAAGAACACAAGTGTCCAAAAGTGTGATAGATTTTAAAATGAGATGAACTTTTAATCTTGTTTTGTGTCTTTCCTAGCCCTTTAAGTAATTTTTATACATTGAGCATCCGTGCTAATTAGATGAATGGGCGCCGCCACATTTGCAACATTTTCATTTGAGAACCTTCATTAAGATGAATTGTGAAGAATTCCGCATGCCACACATACTGTACGTAAATTGCAATAATAAAGTGTCCGAACACTTGACAGTTTGGAAAGGAAGATTTCTTTTAGTTTTCAACATGATTTTAAGTTGTGGACCAAAATAAGAAAATAAAAAATAAGAATTACTTACTATCATCTTTGTATTTTTTCCAATGTCGAAAAAGCTCTTCCGATACCTTAACAATTAACTCTGTTTTCAAAATTGGTAATAGAGATTTATTGAATTCGCCATTTTCGTAGAGTTTTACACAAGCTTTGAAAGCGGCGGATATTTTACATTCTTTTATAGTCCTGTAATAATCACTCTGTAATGAAATAGAAGTAAAAAGTAATATGTTTAACAATTTCCAAATTTAATTAATTTTGTTTGTAATAATAAAAAAAAAAAAAAATCTCTAAATTATATTACCTGCAAACCTGACCATAAAGGCGAAAATAAATTCAAATATTCTGAAAAACTAACAACGATCATCTGCATTATATGGAGAATTTTTAAGATGTTAGGATGGGATTTGTACAAATGATTTTATGAATAATTTATATGGGGGTTAAGCAAAATCATAGACCCATTACAACATACTTCAATAAATTAAGAAAAGCAATGATCATCTCTAGAAATAATAAAAATATATTTTATGGATTAATTTCATTTTAGTTGTAAAATTTTACTATAAAATTGAAAAGTTTAATTTAAAATTTTTCAATTGAATTGTTTAAATAGACGAAATGTTGTAAGAAAACGCCGAAAAAAAGACTTTTAAAATTTATTCTCAACTGCTTTATTGAAAAATATGTGGGGCATATAAGTGAAGTAAAGGTGTAGCCCTCAAACAAAACAAATTTATTATCGATTATTTATATCTATAAACACAGAATATTTTTTATTTTAATAAAATTATGTGAGATGAAACAACTTGAGAGACAGTTAGGAAACTCTTTGGAAGATTTTTTTTTGGAAAATGAAGAGGATAATGTTCTGAATTCCGATTTAAAAGATAATGATTTTATCCAAGTAATGCAAATTAATTGGCACCACTATAACGCATTCACATTTCGTGTAAAGCAACCAAAATGAACTTTAAAATATATGAATAAAATTTTATGTAAGAATGCTTCGCAAATATGTTTTTGATGTTATAATTTTATAACATTAAAAATTTATTTCTTAAAGATATACGGAATCATTCACTTTGTTTGTAAGGTGTTACCATTCTCCCGTTCTCTATCCGATAATTTGAATTCTATACTATTTCCTTATAAAACATTATTTATGGCTGCAATTCCATGGCAGTTTAAAGACATAAAATATATATGAGATTCAATGTTTCAATAGTAAGAGGGTTACCACTCACCCGTTTCCTAATCAACATTTGTAATCGTCAAAAAGTATTTATTACACACGAACTTGTATTTAAATAATTTGCATTAATCTTTGTTATAGGAGTAACTTAAGTTAGCCAGTTAAATATAAACTAAGCAAAATTAAATTTGTCCCAATAATAATAATTATAATAATAATAATAATAATAATAATAATAATAATAATAATAATAATAATAATGATAAACAAGTAATAATGTTATATTTGGGTATGCTGAATCTTCAATACCGTCCACCACAAATCCATGTATAATAAATACGTTACCTTTCGTACATAATCACTAACACATACATTCGCAAACATATTCATTGCATAAATGTTTTCTTAAAAAAACACAGGAAATAGGGATGGTAAACGGGACTGGTTTTTTTTCAAATCCAGAAATTCGGAACTTTAAAAATTAATAAAATTCCTGTGATCCCGAGTTTTCGGTATTTTTCGAGAACATAATTAAAGAAAATATATTTTTTAAAGACTTTATTTATATCGAAAATTTTAATTAAAAAAAAAAAAAAAAAAAAAAAAAAAAAAAATCATACAGTTCGAAAATTCTAACACCGGAAAAATGTTCAATAGAGGGTATAAAAAAAGGAGTTGCCATTTACATTCAAAACAAAATTGTTATTGTAATATATGAATGTAATATTTCATATATAACAATAACGTTTGTCAAGTTTCATAAAAATGTTAAAAGACGTTGTTTTTTTTTTTTTTTTTTTTAATTAATTATAAATTATTATTTTTTTCATATATAACAAAGCCCTATGGATCATATATAGTTAACAAACATAACACCTTATAAATAACCATATTGAATTTAAATAATAATAATAATAATAATAATAATAATAATAATAATAATAATAATAATAATAATAATGATAATAATGCTTATATAATAAATGAATAAAAGTGAAAAAAAGAAAAAATAAATAAAAAGTTAAAAAATAAAAAGTTATGAATCTCAATTAAGGAGTTTTATAGATATTGTAATATTTGAATACATATGATATTTCCAGTATTCATTTGGGATCTAAGATAAATCCTTTTTCACGTTACCAATGATACGATAATGTTAATATACCCATCTCATTACTTGTGATGGTAGAGAGTATCAAATCTGATACAACAAATTGATCTATTATTATTAGTTTCCTAATTTTCGAATTCTGTTAACATTTCTGTTAAATTAAGTTATCAATTCATTATAAGAGTACATTTCAGTTAGGCTGTTAATTTAAAACTAAACAAAATCAAACATGTTTCAATAATAACTAAAAAGAAAATAGTTGCATTTTCTATTCAAATAAAAGTGTTGTCAATACTGTCTACATATATAACAATCTTATTTGTTATGGGTAAATTATATGCCGAACATCTTAGACCTACAAATGTATGCAAATTTATTAAATTCGATAAGAGGAAAACTAGTTTAGGTTGGATATCTCATACAATTTTTAAACTTCTTACACAAGTATTTGGTATCTTTGAAATTTCTACAAGTGAAGGATCCACAACTTTAAAAAGTATCAATTTTTTTCTGAAAAATAAAATAATCAAACTTAATAGAAATGTAACGAAAAATGTTTTTTATTTCAAACATCAATATGATCTATATGAACTTGTTCATGCATCAGAGAATTAAAAGGATAAACATTTTTTAATGTGGAAATAATACTAATGTCAATTCGTTTAAATTATGTCATTATAAAGGCTGCTCGCCATTTTAAGGATAATATAAAATTAATTCCACGATTTCAGAAGATGAAATATATTTTTTTAATTTTTCAAATATGGATAGAGCTAGAAGTTAAGTTTTTGCCTCGATCTCATCCAAATTTTGTTTAAAATAATAAAGAAAGTTATAAATTTCAGACCAAAAAAATTAGCGGATTCAATATTTATAAATACATTTAATCATTCTTTTTCTAATTTTATAGGGAATCAAACATATACTTTAAAAAATAGAACTATATTGAGCACGGTAACTTATACCACTAATAAAAATAAAGTTTAAAATGGATTAAATAAGTATTTCGACTTGAATACCGCTGAAATTATAAATAATAAATTACTAGCTATATATCCAAAATATCTGTTGTTCACTTCATGAATTTAGCGGATTTTATACCTGATGTGACCAATTTCGGAAAGTCACCGACTAAACTCCTGACATGATATTGGGCCTGTAACTACAGACATCTTTATTTTTGTTCCTTTTTTACTTTATACAATTTTTCTCTTTACATCATCACCCAAAAGGGCTCTTTGAAGCTGATGGAATAACTATTAAATTCCAAATAGCTTTAATAGTTCTTTTATATATTTGGACTAAATAGTCTAGACGGAAAACATATTGAAGTCTGAATATTCCGGAGAGGTTGCGTACTACGTGCATAGAAATTTACGGAGTATGTCAAATTGGATATTCACTTTTTTATACTGAATGCATTTTATGTTAAGGAGAGCGGGAATATTTAAACTACAGCAATGTGCCTTTGTTTGTATGGCGCCTGATGTAATCCCTATTTAACTACCATCAGAATGGTATATAAGAAATACTGATTGAGTCTGGAATGTTGGATTTCTTTAAGGTAGAATACACTACCGTTGTGACCAACATGATCTCGGTTGTTCTCTCCTCTGGGAAATATTCCGATTGATACAGCTGTTACTGGGTTGACAATAGAGCGAGTCGGACTCAAGTCGTTCCAGAACGGAGATCCATTTGTCGTGGGAACGTGATGAATGGGTTATTTTCGCTGTCTGATCCAAAAAAGTCGGGGACAGGGTTCAGATGCGCATGTCCTGTATGATGCTGTGGATGACCTATACTATATCAAATAGTGTAGCGTCTTCTAAGTGGTCATCAAAAACTGAGCTGATCAGGAATTATAAGAAATTACAGAATTACAATCTACGTTGGTTGTCGGACATCACAACGTATAATACAATTGAAAAAAGTAGATTATGTTGCGAACAATACCGTACATCATTGGTGCACACACACACTACTATGGAAATGATTTTATGTGAGGGAAACAGCAAAAAATCACATAGAATGAATGCCTGGTGTGCACTAAATGAAGAGAGAACAGCAGTCGTTTATTGTGTGCGTTTGTAGTAAGCAAAATTTGTACTCTTACCTCGTGAGTCGGGAAAACTGCATTTTGAGCACCTCTGAAGTATATACTAGAAACAGAACTTATTCAAGTACGCTGAAGGAAAATTTTTTGGATTTTTTTATGATTTGTGGCTCTTATAATGGTGGAAGTAACTAAGATCGAAATATCATTCTCTGAAACATTTTAATAGTATTATAGTGGAAAGACTTCAATTCATTAAAATGCCAATATATAAATATAATCGTTTTGTATTAGGTGGAAATAAAATTGTTTTTTTTTAATACTTATTGAATGAGCCCACATGATTCATATGTCGATGGACTGCTTAAGAATAAAGGTGTTATAAATTCCTTAAAGAATATCTGACAATAATGCGATTAACATATATAAACTTACATAAATTGTTTCTCTGACTGTAGACTGAAGTGGTAAGCATAATGATACAGCAAATTTTCCTTCCTTATTTGGTGGTAATTTATTGAAAAAAGGCTGGGAGGCTCCATAATGATCCCAAGGTAATGTTTGACAGTATCTATATAATAACGTCAAAGCTGATGCAGCGGTTAAACGTGCTCCACTTGGAATTATAAATGGTGGTATAAATTCAACAAATTGCTTTGCAATTTCTTCTTCCGCTGGATCATCGCGATCTAATGTACGATCTTTAAGAAATGTTTTTATTTGTTCATGCGTTATACGATATGTCTGTATTTTTTTCAATGTTTCCATTTTATCTGATTCAGGACAAAATATGGAGTAAAAAGAATTTACTGATCTGGCACGACCCTTAGTTTGTATGTACGAATTAAATGTTTTTAATGGATCAAATGCAAATACATAATTGCAGGCTTGCACGTCTATGCCTTCTTCCAAAACATTTGAACATATTATAATATTACATTGTTTCGCTCTAAAATCATTAATAGCCGATTTATTCCATTCGGTATCTAAATGATTTTCAATACTGTGAAGAATATTATTTTTTCCAACCATAAATTGTGGACGTATAATATTTCGCAGTTCTGGTTCATGGGACATGTAATTTTTTAATACATAGTATAAACATTTAGCTGTGTAACGTCTCTCCACAAAAACTAAACAGGCGATTTCATCGGCTTTTTTTCCTTTGAATTTTCGTTTCATATGCTCAAATAAAGACAATAATTTTGGTGTAGAATAATTATTTATTACTTCGATTGTGTGATATTTGTCATCACGACTATTTTCATTCACAATTTCTTCATCAAGAAAACTTTTCAATTCTTTAACAATAATATGGCGTATTCGTTCGCAACATTGTATTACATAACGATATAAATTCCGCAATGTTATAGTTTCTGCTTGTCGCTTCTTAATTTCATATTCAATTATGAGTGACATTATCGCAATTGAGGCAGCGTATAAACCAAGATCATTCATTTGATATTCAAAGTCCGAAAGTAAATTCTTTATAGCATTTTTTTTATTTGGTTCACGCAATGTTGCAAGATTTTTCGACATTTTTGGTGGTATGTTACCAATGTCATAATTGTCTATTGTAGTTTTACATTTTTTAATAATGGTCAGAACTTCATGTTCAATACGAAATTTATGACAGATATTTGAAAATGTTACCATTTCTTCAGAAGGTTTTGTTGAATATCTGAAAAATATTATATAATTTTAATATATTTATTTTTTCTTTAACTGATAAATTTATACGTATACACAAATAAAAGATTAGCTGATTACTTATATAATACCCTATTAAATATTACATATAATACCATAAAATATAAAATTCTAATCATATTCGAAATGTACCAAAAACTAAAAATGTAATATATATAAAATGTTTTAAATATTTTATTATGAAAATACAATATAATTTAAAAATTCATAAAAAAAATAAATTTGGACGGAAAAAAGGGCCAAAAACAAGTAAGACAGTAAATTCTATTTTTAATCATTAAACCTAATCTCTACAAATTTAATGAAACATTTTTAATGTACCAAAGTCAATATGGAACATCTTAAAAAATTAAAAAAAAATTCATGTGTATAACATGGACATTTAATTGTGATATAAGCTTTTCTAGGACAAACAGACATTTATCTCGCTTTTGAAACCCGACTTATATAAAAATATGATCCTTATGAAATTGAGAGTTACAAAATATTAAATTTATGTGCGAAAACTAAACTAAAAATATGACTAACTATATTTTACATACCAATATTCGAAAATATATTTACATAGGTATATATGAAATTTGTTGTAGTTACTTACATCATAACATTCTTCATTTTTTCTGTATCACAAATTGTAACAATATTGCCACGAAAAGTGGCCTCCAATTTTTCCATTTCACTAACAACTTGTCCAAGTTTATTCCCCTTTATAAGTACACCAGTTAAACCGATAACACGTGGATGTTTGCTTTGATCACAGTATTGGAAGGCAGCAAGAAATTCATGCATAGGATGTCTGCGCGTAGCATTGTGACATTCATCAATTATAACGATACTTAAATCTGATATTTTAATTAAATTTTGATTGACAATATCAAGAAATATTTGTGCTGTTCCAACTAAAACCTTAAAAAACAAACATATTAAAAATTCGAAGATAAATTATTTTGATATTCATACTTGATTATTTTCAATTTCATAATCCCATTGCCTGCGACACCAATTGTCAACCTCACGTTCACCAATGTAGAGACCGACTTTGAAATTTGTAGTATTTTTTATATGTCTATATTGCTGTCTTGCCAATTCCACGGTATTGCATATAAACATAGCACGTTTTCCACCATTATTAATTGTCCTCGATTATAACAAATGAAATTAAATTCATCAATTGTAATATTATATTTTAACATAGTATAATAATAATAATAAATAATGATATTATTATGAAAGTTTCAAAAACTTATTTTTTCAGTATGAGAGGTTTGGATCCTTACAGGTTTGCAGATTCTAACAGATAACCACCAAAAAATTGTGGGAGTTACATATGATAACATATTCACTTCATCAGCACATGCTACTACACGCACACATTCTCGCGACAGCCGGAATGACCCGAAATTCTCCGAACAAGGGGAAATTCTGTCACCTCAGCAACGGAAGAAAGAAGTACATTTTTGATATCGGCTCATTCCGGCAGTGCTGCTCCGCATATTACTGGTCCGCGCCGGAATTGGCTCAGTGCCAGAACCGCTTGCAACACATGTCAATACAATTAAGGTGCAACTCTTGTTTGGGCTGGTGTCACCTCAGGACTTATTCTGGACTGAGTCATCATAGGAATTGGTCGGAGAACTTTGTTGCACTATGTTGCCAACAGCAACATAGTAATGCGTTATCATCATCTTACGCAACTCCACCATCCTCATTCCCGCGACAGCCGGTTCTTCGTACCGGAATGACCCGAAATTCGGCCAAGGGCTGTCACCTCAGCAACGGAAGAAAAAAGTACATTTTTGTCATTGGAGCAGCATATTCCGGCAGTACTGCTCCGTATATTACTGGTCCGCGCCGGAATTGAACGAAATCCCGGACCATGGTTCTGCTCAGTGTGCCAGAACCGCTTGCACCACATGTCAACTCAATTAAGGTGCAACTCTTGTTTGGGCTGGTGTCACCTCAGGACTTGTTCAGGACTGAGTCATCACAGGGAATGGTCGGAGAACTTTGTTGCACCATGCTGCCAACAGCAACATAGTGATGCGTCTTCATCATCTTCTTACGCAACTCCACCATCCTCTCCAACACAATCACCACAAATCCAAATGCAGCAACAACAACAACAGCAGCAACCTCATCAGTCGCCGCTTACACCGGTGATTGCAGTCAGAACAGCTGAGGTGATATCAATATTACAGTTTAACTGTAATGGTCTCCAGGGTAAAGTAACTGAGATAACCCGATTCATGAGACAACACAACATCGTGGTCGCTGCGGTCCAGGAAACAAAACTGACGACTAATTCCAGTCTGCATTGTTGTAACGGACACAACGTTCTTCGAAAAGACCGCACCAGGAGTAACGGTGTATGAAGGCATCGCCTTCATAATACAGTGAGTGCAGTATAGAGTTCATGCTAGGAGGCCGCCCATTGCAGACAATGAACAGATTTTGCCGCGATCAACAAAAGTAGTTCTGACACAACTGAGATCGGGATGGAGCAATAGGCTCAATGCTTTTTGGTCACGTATTGACCGTGCCGTCCCAAACCTATGACCTGCATGTGGTTAAGGACTTCTTGATACACGACATTTATTTAACTGCCAGTCCAATCCTATCTCACTTTGTCCTGAAGAATATACAAACGTCTTCAATTCACCATCTACATGAAGAAACAAAGATCTTGTATGGAGCTTATTTAAAAAATGGACCGATCATAACCAATTAAAAAAATACCAATTTTTATTAATATATTTTACATAGACAGCCAGCCGGACGGACATGCTTAAATCAAATCGGAAAGTGATTCTGTGTCTAACGGTATAATTTTAAATTGGTGGTAGGACTATAGAAATTTTTATCTTAATACTTTAAAGAAAAAATGGGGTTGAAATTTAAGCACGATAATAACACAACACATTCAAGACATGAAGCGAAGATCTGTTTAGCAAACAATTCGTCACATGTTTTGCCACACCCACCGCAGTCTCCAGATCAAAATCCCATCTGGCACTTGTATAGAAGATTTGAACCAACTGAAGTGTACGAATAAGTAAGATGTCAAGCACAAGTGATTAGAAAATTTTTTTAAAATTTGTCGTTGGTATCGTAACAAAGTTATTACATTCCATGACAAAAAGACTGAAAGATGTCATAAAACATAACATTAGGTGCAATACTTATTTTATCATCATTATTATAGATGTGCTTACAGTTTTGTCCCACCGAAAATGACTTTCTTTTTAACATTTGAAGTTACAACTTTGTTCCTAAAGATAATTCGACATTTTAAAATTCGAAAGTTATTATGTCAATGACATTTGAATTTCGCAAAACTTACGAAATTACATTTACTTTCATCCATTCTTCTTCTCCAGAACTTTCTCTAAACATGTGTGTCTCGAATCAATTGGAAAACTTCTTTATAATGTTTATGTGGAATTTCATTGAAAAATGTTCCATAATCTCCATTTTATAGAATTTCAAAAAAAAAAAAAAATTGGTAATATTAAAATAAAAAAACATCTACGGGACTCATGGCTTGTGTAAACCTTTAAAAATTAAAAAAAAATAATAATAATAATTTCATTATATAAATACTTACTGCTGTAATTCTGAAGAAAAATGTTTCAATGCTAAAATAGCAATCAACGTTTTTCCTGATCCAGTGGGCAAATAAATAATACTATTTCGTTTGCACACATAATTAAGCAATTCCAATTGGTATTGTCTTGGCTGAAACTAAATTTGTATTTTTTTTTTTTTCAAAAACATATATTCTATTAAATATTATTAAAATTATCTACATTTAAGACAACTTACAGATTTCATTTCTTTATCTTCACTCATAATTTTATTTGTTTTGTTTGCAAAATGCAGCAACTTAAGACGACCATAAAGTTTAATGTGTCTAATGAAACTATTTTGAAGAAATTGATATATGATAAACCTACGTGTACTTTAATCATTGGTTAAGCGGGGAAAAACTTGTTTCATAAAATAAAATTCCTTTGTTCGTAAGAATGATTTTTATTTCAATTATTATCCTCTCAGCTGATATTAGTGAATTCAAAAAACCGACATTTTTAGAAAACCGGATTTCTAGTTATTCGAAAAATTGGCTTTTCAAAAAAGCCGTTTTCGAATACGGTTTTATGTCAAAAAATCGGCTAACCGGTTTTTGTTTGATTATTATAAATTTGTAGAAAAAAAATTGTTTAATAAACATTTATAGTTTATTCAATAAAAAACACATATCATAATTCCATTAAAATCAAAATGTGTAAAATTAGTTCTTATATCAAAATAACCATTTGTAAATGGGTGGGATTTGAACTTTTTTGTTTTGAGTTTTTGTCAACGTGTCTAGATACCATGGTTTTATTGAAATCTATAATTGCTTGCTTTTGCAGAAAATGTTTCTTTAATTTCTGAATATGTCTAAATTATAGCTCTACACCTCATTACCTAAAAATGGACATTGGTGGATGATGGATAAGAAAAATCTTGAAAAATTTCATTTATTTATATATTTATTGACGTACATAGCAAAATCGACTCGAAGTATGATGTGAAAGAATATATACAGTAGTTTGATCGTGTAACACACGGAATGAAATATTTTATACTCAGTCATGGAGGAATATAAAAAATTAAGCAGATTGTGTAAGTGAAAAGCTTAAAAAGTGCTTCTATTAAATGAACCGGTTAAACGACTGAAAAAAGCCCGACATGGCTAACAATTCGGAAATTTAAATTATTCGAAACTGGTCGATTTTCTCAAATGCAAAAATCCGGTTAAACGGTATTCGGTTTTGGTTTTTAAATAGAGCTGTGGCTTATAAAAACTTGTTACCTGACCGTAATGGACATTATGGTCAGGTAAACCCCAATTTCGGTTTTGATCATTTATAAATGCATTTCGCATTCTGTCCACAGTTAATTCTATTTCATGGAATCGAGACCAAGTGAGAATGGAAAACTATAAAAAGTCAACCATTCAAAATATTCTCTGCCATTTCCGAGAAATTAGTTTTTTCTATTTAGATTTATTATATCTCGGAAACTACCTTTATTGGAAATGGAAGAATATTACCTATAGACTATTAAAACCAATAAGAAAAAATATTCCAAAATACGTTTTCGAGAAATTTATTTATTCTTCTGTTACTTCAGAGTTACTTGATTATATCAATGGAACTGGAAAGTTTCTTCTATATTAAATGAAAATAATATTACAAAATCAATATAACTTTGTAATTATTAACTTTTATTATCCTTTAGAAAGAAAATAAAAATAATAAACAAATTCTGCAATTTCAAGTTACAGTATGAAGAGCATTTTTGGAATAACTGAGATCGGAATGGTACAATAGGTTTAATGCTTATTGATTTCGTGTTGTCCGTGTCATCACAAACTTATGTTCTGCATACTACATTTATTTAATTGCCAAGCCAACCATGCTTCTATCGGCCCAGAATACTTATGGACTCATCCGCACTATTTTTTCAAGGAGTTTAAACTAAAACAACTAATAGAAACAACAATTAAACGATTTCCCCCACCTTTTTTTAATTTAGGGCACAATGTAGGACATATTATGAAGAGAATGTGCATGCATGATTTCTTTGTTGCAATGGAAAGTTGTTGTGATCGGTCCAATACTAAATTTAATTTGGGACAAATGTTTTTTTTTTTTTTTTTTTTTTAACTACATGCAACATTTCTGCTCCCACACTGACCTACTTATTTGACCTGCATTGCCTCAAATTACCCAAAACCACAAGTCTCTCATAATATGAGTATAACGAAATTTTGGATAAACATGTTTGATAGAATCTAGAATCATGAAATCAATCTTTACCGACTACTGCACTCTTACTTGATTTTTTGACAACATTCAAAATAAACAAAACATAAGATGACATACTCATGAAAAGTTAATCAACAGCTGAGTTTATACTGCCACCGTGCTGTCACTCTTTTCATTATGGCTGACAACGTATAATCGATAATAAAAAGTCATCGTATCGATTCTGCTATCACTTCTTAATATAAATGACGTGAGAAAAAGAAGTGAAAATAAAATACGGGAAGGTGAATAAAAATAATATTGTAACAATAAGAAACTAAATACAAGATATACAAAAATAAACACAAAAAAGTGTGAAAATTAATTTTTATTTCTGAAAAGAAAATAATTATTTCTTAATATTTCGTTTGTTCAAAATATCAAGTGAATCATCAGTAGAATACAAAATCCAAACAAAGAATTTGAAAAAATTAAAAAAGACAACAATAAAACTAGTTGTAAAAAAGTACACCAACACAGTTGAAGCCAGTAATTGAAACAAGGGTAGGTCGAGACGTAATGGTTGGTATATTGGATGACACCTGCTTGCGTTATCCATTGGGAACACGCATAAAAATTGGAGACAATTATGGTACTGTTCGATATGTTGGCGAAGTAAGTAAAAATATTGATTAAATCAATAAATTGTTCAATTATTGTATTGTGTATGATTGCATCTATTCTTACAGGTTACAGGGCATCAAGGTACTTGGTTGGGAATTGAATGGGATGATCCTAAAAGGGGAAAACATAATGGCACCCTAGATGGAAAACACTATTTCTATAGCATGCATCCAACTGCTGGAAGTTTTATACGTCCAGGAAAAGTTGGACCGTGTATGTCATTAGAAGATGCTGCACGTGAACGTTATTTAGGATATACCGATAATGCTCTAGATAAACAATTATTACGAGAAACTCAAGCATCTATACAGGCACCTCTATTTGAAATTGTAGGCATGGAGAAATTGGCAAGAAAACAAAGTAAATTTGAGCAATTAAGCGAAATAAGTGTTGATAATTGTCCAATTAATTCAGCTGGATACTTAAAGGAGTTTGTCACATTAAATACATTGAATTTAAGTCATACATTGATTTGGAATTGGGAAATAATAGCAGACATATGTCTACAAGTACCTACGTTAAGTGATTTGAATTTAAGGTATGATTTTTTAATAGCTCCTCCGTCTTTGCTTTATACCTTTCATTATTATAAGACTTTGTGGTGATGTTTGTAACGTACAGGATTACATACTGAGGTAATTTATCGATGTCCCTCCGTCCGTTTGACTGTCAATGTTGTAGTTGCGATCTGTTCACAATTTTGGAGATATCTTAATGAAATATGGTAAATATATTGAACCAAGAACGAAACATATTGAAATTGTTTATGTTTGGTCTAGAATTTCATGTAGCTCCCACAATATTCTTACGGAATGTGGCATTAAGCTCATAGATGAAGGTATTATTCCAAATCCACTTACCAAATTTCGGTCTACATATATCCGTGGTTTCCATACAGAAAAAATATTTGTAATAAGTTCGTTTTATACAAGTACAAATCGTAAAATAAAATTCAACGATTGTCAATCCATCATTATTATTGTCTATAATTTATTGGAGGGTATATGTTGTCGATCCTATATGACTATTCCATTTTGACTTTTTTGTAAATAGTGATATTCGTTTAAGACATTTCATCTTGAAATTGAATAGGACATAGTACATATTGAATTATATATAATTTTATTTTTTATTTGTTCTAGTGGTAACCGATTAGTTTTACCAACCGATTCTCAAATAACAGAGTTATCAAAAGCTTTTAATAATTTGAAATTTATTAATTTGCGTAATTGTGGTTACACCGATTGGTCTCATGTCATACAGACTGCACGTTTGTGGCCAATGGTTGAATCTTTGGGCTTACAAGAGAATCCAATAAGTGAACTAAGCGTCGTTAATACTAAGGAAATTTTCAAAAATTTAAAGTAAGTTAAAATGGTATTATTAGTTTTAATTTCATATGTTTTTTATTAAAGTTTAAATTTATAAATATATATTCTTAAATATAGAGAACTAGATTTACATCGCACTAAATTAATGGATTTTGATCAGGTTTGCAAACTGGGAAATATTACAACTTTGACTTCATTGAATCTTATGGAAAATGGCATTGAAGAAATAAAATTACCCGACTGTGAACCTAATGCAAAATTGGACATGTTTATTGGTTTGGAACAATTAAATCTTCTATACAATCCCATTTGGAATGAAGCGGACGCATTTAATGAGTTGGATAAATTGCCAAAATTAAAAATGTTGTACAAAACACCACACTTAAAATCAGATTTTGATGAAATGTTTGCCAAAGCAGTTGCTTCAATCTCAAATTTACAAATATTAAATAAAATTAATTTGACACCCGAAGAAAGGCGTGGTGCTGAGTACGATATATGGAAAAAATATGCCGTTGAATGGTTGCAAGCTTCAAAATCACAAGAAACCTTAAAAGAATTTTATAAAAAACATCGCTCCTATGCCACAATTATAAGAAGTGAGTAATACAATTTAATATATACAAATGGCTCTGCATTTCTTATGTGTCTATTTTAAATGTATTTTTAGAATACGGTTCTCCAGCTGAATTCATACCAAATACTAACAAGAAAATCTCAAATTTGATTAAAATATGTATTTTAAATACTCAAACAGGCGATGTATGGGAAAAGAAATTTCCCCGTATGATAACTGTACAGACATTACTTGGTCTCATTGTAAAACATTTTCACATGGATTCTACAAACTATTCGCCTCAATTGTCTTACATTGATCATAAATATCCTGATTTAATAGTACCTTTAGATAATTTATCCAAAACTCTTGATTTCTACTCATTACAAGAAAATGATACTGTTCAGGTTAAATGGTAAAATATAATAAAAGAACACAACTGAGAATGGGGAATTTTCATTTGCAACTCACATACATGCATATGTACATAAATAAATATGTTTGTTAATTTTGTTTTGAATTGTTTCCTTCCAAATTGTTAAATGTATTATTTTAAATTGTGAACAAATTAAATATTATTATGGCCTTATTGTATTTTTCATTTTTTTATTTATATTATTATGTTTTTAAATTAATATTTATAAATTATTTCGCAAATTACTGATTAACAAAATATACACAAACTTATGTTTTATTAAACAAATATAATATTAATAATTTATAAATGTGTTAATTTAATATTTTTATTAATATTTTTATTAATATTTTTAATAATATTTTTTATATTATTATTTTAAATATAACAAAAAATTTATTTTCATTTTCTTCAAACTTGAAATATTAGACATTAAAATGTTTTTAAATATTTGTAGTATACAGGCGCATCGTGTACACGCTCCCTTATTGACAAATTCAAAAGTTGTATCTCAAGAGAAGGTAAGGTAGGGTTAGGTCATCGGTCTGCCGCAAAGATTAAAAGAGCATAGTGATTTACACGGGTGCTGAAAGTACCACCTGTAAAGAGATAAACTAAAGGAAAAAATATAGATGTAGAGTTGAAAGTAAAAAAGTAAGGTTAGGTTATCAGACTGCTGCATAGATTAAAGGATCATAGTGTGACTTACACGGGTCCTGAAGGTACCACCTGTGTAGAGCTGAATTAGTGGAAAAAATATAGATGTAGAGTTGAGAGTTGAAAAGTCTAGGGAGAGAGGCATAAAGAAGTAAAAGTTAGATTGATATGTATGATATATAAGAAAACGTCCGGTTTTGCAAATAAATATACATATATCCATAATATCAGTTGCCCCCGATATCATATCAGTATGAATGATATCCTTAAAGTATTTAATCTTGACATATTACCGTGATAAGCAAATTCATTGCTCTATGTGTATTGCGCCTTTAAAGGCTTTAAAGAAGATATCGCTGTTGAAACTTTAACGCCCCATATCATAAAAAAAAGGTCTGAGTTTCTGAGATATAGGATGCTAAAGTTTCGAGTTACAGATCCAATTTTTCTCGTTTAATAGTTAATATATATTAACAATATGGATATCATGTAAAAGTTTTCGGAGAGACCTCTATAATGATTTAGAAAACGTATAATAATATTTATCCATATGGAGACAAAATCAATTTTTTTAATTTGTTACCATGACTTTATCACAAAAGTACCAGTATCTCAAAAAGGTATCGATAAAACTGATTTCTCACTCATAATAAAACTTATAGATAACATTTAGCATTTATTTGACAAACATTTTATGTCCTTAACCTATTAAATGCCAAAGATATGGGACTAGCAAAATGAATTATTTTAAAAACTTATATCTTTTATTACCCATTGGAATTGGAACATTTTGAATTTTTCGTTCATTATATAATACATTTGGGAGTTTTCTTTTATTACAGAAAATTATATCATTGGAAATTATTTTATTTAAAATTAAATTATATTTTTCGAAAGGTTAGATTTTCCATGCAATTATGTCTTCTTTTCTCTGATAATTAAAAAAAAACGGCATCGATAAAAATTAGTTATTTTCGCTAAATTATTAATTTTTGTAGTTCCATGTCTCTGGTACTAAATCGATTAAGAGATTGAAGTATTGTCTATAAATTTTGATATGATTGAGAATACCGTTATATCGATGCATTTTTTAAGAAAAAAGTCATGGTACAAAAATATCAAATGATATTTTTCTTCGTCTTAATCTTTCGAGAAATATTAATCTCTAGTTCGAAAGTCTGGAACTCTTTTTTTCGAAAACTACCAGAGACCGGCAGAAAATTTGTAGTTGGTTTTAATTTTCAGTAAAGGGCTTTCCTAATATAAAAAAAAATCTTAATTTAAGCCAATTCTTTAGTTCAATAGTTCAGGGGACTAGACTAAGGTTTTACTTTTATTTACACCGAATAGTATTTAAATTAAAACAAGTAAGAATGCTATATTCGGCTATGCTAATCTCTAATGTCCTCAATTAAAAAATGCGTGTGAAGTAAATACGTTACGTTTCGTACATACACACGCACAAATGCACTCACAAACGTATACATTTCTTAAATATAACACAGAAAACTCTATGAGTCATAAAATCAATTATATTTCTGGCCATAACATTTTTTCTATTTTACCGATTTTGATAATTTTTGGAATGCTAATGTAATACATGTAGATTTATTTTATAGCAAATTTCATTCTTAATGACCGATTTATAATTGACAAATTTTACAAAAGTTCTTTGTTTGAATTTAGAAATTGCCTCAGATGTCGGTGTATATATTTTAATATACTGAACCGATTTTCCTGGTTTAAATAGGAAACTTCTAGGGACCATAGCAGGCCAAAATTTCATTGAGCTCTGACAATTATTGTGGATGTGAGCGCGCGAAGAACAGATAGACAAACATATAGTTGGACATACCTAAATCGATTTTTTTGATTTGATGGAAGAATATATATACATTATGGCATCTGAGATGATTCCTTCTAGTAAGGAATCTTTATTTAAGTAACATTATTAAGCCATTAAATTATAATTGTTATTGCTTCAATTCTAAGTATATAAATTTTACAATCCCGTAAAGTTTTCCATCTGTGAATCATATGTTTAAGCTGTTATAATTGTCCATGTTTTATAAAAATAATTTTGACTTACCAATTGTTATGTAGTTCATTTGAATTCATGTTGAAATTATAATTAAAAATTATTAATAAAAATTATTAATAAAACTATAGGGTAAAATAATGTCAGATTCTGATCAGGATCCCGTTGAGGTAATGCTAAAGAAAACTGGTTGCATTGAATTACATTACAAAGTACAAGAGTGCATAGCAGAAACCGGTGATTGGAGGAGCTGTCAGGATAAGGTGAAAGAGTTTAAAACCTGCATGCAAAAGTACGTAGATGCCCAGAGTAAAAAGTATGCTCATATAAAGTAAAAATATCTAAGTTTTAAAGCCAAATACAAATAAAATGACAACAAAACTATTACAAACTGTTCATAAAATTGTGAATTCATTACCAAATCCCCCCACTAAGTTAGCATTAATAGTTAGAGCTGATTTAAAAATGTCTAAAGGAAAAACTGCTGCCCAATGTGCTCATGCTGCTGTATTGTGTGTTCAAGAGGCTCACTGTAGTGATAAGAAAGAAGCTCAACAACTTTTGGAATCTTGGCTGATAAAAGGTCAACCAAAAATTGTGTTAAAAGTTGATGGAGGCTATGATGACTTAATTAAGCTGCAAAAAGAAGCGCAAAAATTTGGTGTGATATCAGCATTAGTGCAAGATGCTGGTCGTACGCAATTAGCAGCAGGAACTGCTACAGTTTTGGGCTTAGGACCGGATACCGTAAATAGAATTGATAAATTGGTGGGACATTTGAAATTACTGTAATAAAATACAAAGTTAAATTTTTTGTTCATACTTTATTATTTTTTAATAAATCTTTTTGCTACTGTTTGGTTTCTCATAATTGTATTTTTCTGAAATTTAGTTCTCTTTATGATCTTTAGGTTTTTCTTTTGGTCTGGTAGCAATAGTGAATGAGATGGGTTTGCCAAAAGTTTCTACCAAATCTGACGTAACACGTTCTGTAATTTGTCTCAATCTGCCATTTGATTCACCGCATATTAAACGTTCAATACGTTTGCTCGGGCACACAACTTCCACTGAGGCATAAATAGTATCTAAAGGAATATAATACAAAAATTATTTAATTTTATAACTAAATTTAATACATAATTTTGTTCATTGACTTAACTATTGTCAACACTATAATATTCTATAGATGTTTTCAAATTGTAGGGTATCTCTTGAGGCAAATAGTCTAAGAGTCGAGCTCTTACACTTTCTACTATAAGATCTTCAGGTGCTTCATCTGTAAAAGTATCACTTGAATATTCCCAACTCTTTGTTTTTGCTGCTTCAATTAAATAGTCCTAGAAGTGTTATAAGCAAACTGTAAATATATAAAATATATTTAAGATTTATATTTTATTACTAACATGGACATCATTTAAGCCATTGCCAGTTATAGATGATACCAAAAATACCTCACTAAAATTACTCCAACTACCTTCGGTCTTATCAAGCTCATCAGACTCAATTACGGAATCCTTTATGGGAATATCTTCACTCTTATGATCATCATGAAATCGACGTTTGTTCGTTTTGGTTTGTTTCTTTAGACCGGATAAAGTGTTATTGGTGAGCAAACGTATCAACTCTAAAGTTATACGTTTTGATTTCAAGGCATCAATTTTATTTAGTATCAATATACTGGGTAATTGTGAATATGCTTTAAGACTGTCGATTACTGTGGGATGTAATTGCTTGCGGGTCCAAGTATTTGAGGCATCATGTATAACAGCAATCATATCTGCATGTTGTATGGCATGGCGATAAGAACGTTTAAAAGATTGTTCCAATTTATGTTTTTTTATTTCTTTTTGTGTTACCAAACCGGGAGTATCATAAAAGACTAACTGTGTTTGACCAGTAGTATAAATTGCTTTGTTAGCTTTTCTTGTAGTATGTACCTTACAGGAAGTGGGACAGACCTATAACATTGTTCAAAATACATATATATATATATATATATATATATATATATATATATATATATATATATATATATATATATATATATATATATATATATATATATATATATATATATATATATATATATATATATATATATATATATATATATATATATATATATATATATATATATATATATATATATATATATATATATATATATATATATATATATATATAATATACTGCATTACATAAAGAAGTTAAAAACTTACTCTGTGATTTATTAAGTTATTAATGAAAGTACTTTTTCCGGCATTTGGAACTCCAATAACAGCGATACTTAAGGTTTTCTCTTGTACTGTCTGTTGTTCTCTGATTTTTTCTTTCTTTTGATTTTCTTCAATCTTATTGAGAGCAATACAATAAAATCGTTGATGCAGGAAACACAAAACTTTTGAATTATTAAAATTTCTCACAGTTTTTGTAAAATTTATGAAATTATTTAATAATAACATTTTGAAAAAGTTGAGTGCTGCGTGTTTTATTTGAAAATAAAAATCAGCTGTACCAAACTGTTATAATTTATTATAATAGTTGCTTACATTGGTATGTTATATTTATAATTAAAGCAATACTGTGTTACCATAGTTGTATAACGATAATTACTAATGATAAAGTTTACTGAAATACATGGGAAATTTTTAAATTAAAATGAAAAAAATTAAATTCTGAAAAATGACTTCTTTTATAATTCATTATTTTTATTTTATATACTCTAATATCGAGAATAATAATAATAATAATAATAATAATAATAATAATAATAATAATAATAATAATTGAAGTGTTATGTTTATAATCTCTTATTCAGAGTTGATCTCTGGGACACAAATCCAAAAGCTGCGGAGATTCTTTGACAAACTTCGATGAATGATCAGACCATTGTCATACAGACTATCCAATCTTATGAAAATGGACTGTTTGGGTATTTGGACTACAGCCTGTACCGACGATGGCGATATCAGATAAACAGCTGGAGCCGCTATTACAACGAATTGAAATTACACTTTAAACCCTTACTGAGGTTGGATTTAGTGAAAATCCAATGAAAACGGAGCTAGTGCTATATACTAGGAGATACAAAATACCAGACTTCTGATTACTGGTGCTAAACGAGGTGACTTTGGCTCTGTCCAAAAGCTCCAAATATCTTGGTTAAATTCTCGATAACAGACTGGCGTGGAGTTTGGACACATTAGACTAGGACATCCAAGGTTATGACTGCGTTATAAGCTTGTAGCAGAGCAATAACCAGAAATGTGAATTGGATATTTAAATTTAGATCGCACTGACCATCTGTCTCGAAAAATCTAAAGGCTTAAAAGATGGAGACGAAGAAGTCTATTGAGGAATTCAACATACGTATGTATTTCAACCTTCCAGGTAAGTGTAATATTCTACAAGCTGCGGGTGCTGCAATTCGCAGAGCGACCAACTGACTAAAGTATTATAAGATATTAGTTGAGACATCATGATTTTTACTGACAGCAATTCCTCAATTTGGTCCCTATACGACATCGAATTTTCTCCGGGCAGAGCATTCGAACATTGCACTGGTGTGGATGCAGGGACATGACCTAGTCATAATTGGAGCTAACCTCACGTATAGGGACGATGGTCATCTATGTGGACTACCATTTATCGCTTGTAAGAGACTCGTAGAGAAAGAACTCTACGTAAAAGCACAACACCGATGGATAAAAAAACCGTCGTGTTTGATTACTAGGATGATTTGATGTGGCAAGAATATCATTCCTACTCAACACCTCGAAAATTCTATTGAGAGACACAGTTGCTGCAGTATCTGGGCACTTTCGCTTCAGGGTACATGCGTCTTAAATAAAGCAAGAATTGTATGAATGGAGAGGAGGAGAAAACGTTTCTTCGTTTTCTGCCACTGCTATGTGTTTAGTGGCATCCGTATGCGCTCTTTGGTAGTGGCTTGTTGCAGTCTCTGGCGGATTTAGCGACTGCTGACACAAGCATTATATATACAGCTTCATCCAGAACTGTGGATGGTTTTGTAATGCTATGCTTACTAGTTTACGTGATGCAAAGGCTATACAAACTAGAAAGCAATTATTAATCTCTATTTCCAGATTATATAGTAATTATGTGCAGGTTTCTAATTTGGAACATTTCTGTACACTTCGATATAAACGGAATATATAAAATTTGTCTATTCATGTGAAATGAAGAAAATACTATTTAAGATCCCACTCAGAAAGTGATCCTGATTTGAACGGTATGCTTAAAAGTGTTGGTAGCACAATTGTTTTGCCCGTTAAACTTTTTGCACATACGAATAATACTCCAACCATCTATGGTGGCGTGGGGCATAAAATTATTCAATGAAATTCGATCAGTATATATCGATGTTTTCAAGAGAAGAGTTATAGACTTATATTTGCTTTAAAGACTTCCTTTGTAAACATGGGCTTTTAAGGCATGGTGAATTTTGTTCTAATAAACCTTTTATACTGAGGGATAATTAATCTGAAGTTTAATTTCATTCATTACATCTCCCGATGACATAAATTTTGTTGGTCTGTTTGATCAGAACTATAGGTCTCCAATTATGGTTTATCCAGTTCATAAAAGTCCAACAGCAAAAATATTTCTACAACTAAATTTCAAAATGAAAAAGTTATTTGCATTTTATCAATTTAAGAAAACTTATTGAATTTGGATTAACAGAAAGAAGTTATATGTAAAAATATGTAAAACTTTGATGCATCCCAAAACCAGGTAGCAATTTTAAAGATAATATTCTGAAATTTGTCACATCCATTTATTCTTCTGCAAAAAAGTCGAAAAAAAACTAGATTATGTTTAGACTAATTTTTGACCTAGCTCCAAATTTGGTGCTCCTTCCGGAATATAGTTTTAAAATTCGAAAGCTCTTTGGTAAGGATCAATGCAGTTTTTTTCGTGCCAGCAAGATCAAATTAGATCCATTAAATTTATGCTCTATGGTCTTTCTATGGCGTTGTCCATTATTTTCCTAGAAAAGAAACAAGATTACCACACGCATCGATCTAGCCAATTTTTTAACTATTTCGTTGAGTTTCCCGGTGCCCGTTAGAAAAACGCGCCCTTTAAGACTTCTATAATTTCGCCCGTAAAACATCCATCTGAAAAGATTGAATAGACAGCTAAGATGCTAGCTGATGCTATACAGTGGCACTAGTCTGGAATTATAATCTCTGGAATTATAATCTCCGGAATTATAATTTCCAGAGACGTGTATTTGTTAAGCTTATTCCATAGTCCAACCTCTCAGCATTGTGATTATCCACTCAACTAAGAAATCCCTTACATTTAGTTCCGTCAGGGCATCGCTAATCACCTCTATTGTAATATTGTTGAATGACGTCACGAATCATGGCAAGTAACTTCCCAGTGACCAGAACGCATAGGTAACGTTCTCTGTCCTTTACGCTGACTAGAACAACAACGAAGTCCTTTCGCCTCGAACCATATCAAGACCCAGAACGAGACCAAAATCATGTGATGTTCTTTTTATGACTAATTTCCAAAGATGTGTATTTGCCAAGCTTATTCCATAGTCCTGCCTCTTTGCATTGTGATAATCCACTTAACTAAGAAATCCTTAACGTCATTCGCATAGGTAACGTTCTTCAGTTCTTTTCTTTTGAACTGTCTCAAGATAATATCGACAGCCAATAGCCAAAGCAGGGAGAAAAACACTTTATTTCCTAAACTTGATTCGATAGTCCTATTCCTCAGCATAGTGACATCCATTCAGCTAAGAAATCTTGTACATTCATCCCAAATCGCCTCTATAGTAATGTTATTTAACACACTTAATATTCCAAAACGTTGCCAGCGTATATTTCCTATATTGTACACATGTTAAAGGGGTATATAAAATTCGGCATATAAGAATTTAACTCTTTAACTTGTAAAGTTAGAGATAATTGCTACTAAATACTTTTCAATGTCTTAAGATTTTACAGATTTGTATTAATAAATCGGTATTGTAAAAGGTTTTTTTTTAATACATTTTTCATTGTAACATTTTTACAAACATTTGTGTATAATCGAACACATTGAACTGGCTGGTAAGTATATCATCTAACTATCCATGACTTCGTAATGAGGTTTTTTATTAGGAAACCTCAAACATTAAGAAAATGAGCACATTTTAGTATAAATTACTTATAATAACGTCATCATACTCATATATCCAACAAAAATAATAACAACAATACAACAAAATTTATTATATTTATAAATTCGAAAACAAAATTGTTATTTATTTAAAATTTAATTATGACAATTATGACTTGTAAACGAAAAAATAAGAAGAATTTTGATTTATAATTATGATGCAAATACAAAAATACAATGTAATAAAATTATTAAAAAAAAATACTAATTATTTTATAAAAGTCATTATTTATCTACTTCAGAAATGTTTAAATTGTTATTATAAAAAATTCAAATTTATTTGAGGTTAGAAAAAACTGACATCTTTTAGAATAAAAGTTGTTTCCATGATCGCACACATGATCGTATCAACCACTGTGTTTTGAAGTCGTTGAGGTGTTTTTGAGTTGACTTAGAGAACTACTGTACCTGAGCAGATCGGTGGCTCTCTAAAGTTGGTCCTCTCCGACATGTTGATTTTTTTACGGTTCGCCAAAAGTTTTATTATCGGTGAATTGTCAGAGATTTTATTAATGAAATTATTATTTTACTAATTTTTGTGGGTTCAATATGACCCTTAAAATTTGTTAAAATATGCGCCACATACCTAAAAAAAGTCAAAATATTACTCGGGAAAATGATGTGCCCATAAACCCAATCAATATTTGAAAATTTTTTGAAAGGAAGTTAAGTACATATGTAAAGTAAATACTCGACAGGTATTTTTTGCCGGTTTATCTTTATAAGGACAAAATGATTATTTCAATAAAACTAGAAAGAATGCTACATTCGACTATACCATCTCCTATAAGATATTGCCATTATCGCTTCTTCTATGAGCTAAATTTCATAAAATATCCGATAATATTTTTAGAGATATGTGATATTAAAAATTATAGTTGAAATTTTTCTATATAAAAAATTTCCAATAAAGGCTTCATACATGTTCCAAACTTCATGCGATTTTCTCCAACAGTTTAGAGATAAAAAATATACAAAAGGGGTTCTATCCAAAATCTTTGTGTCAAATTTGCTCTAAAAAGTTTCAGAATTGTGATTTTAAAAGTTTCTTTTATTAGGTGGATACCACTTTCTCTTAACTTTTCAACTTAAAACCCTAAGAGTTAAAATGGGCTAGAGAGGAGCTAAAAACTTATGCTATTCCAAGATACCCCAAAAAACACTATAAAAGTTAAGGTAATATTATGAAAGGGTTTCTACTATTTCATTCTAAAATACCCTAAATTCCAATTCGGGGAAAAATTGTTTAAAAAATTGAAAATTAATCACTCTGCTGTTAAAAGAGGTTTGGCCCATTGCAGATACATGAAGCTATATAATCAAGTAACATCTCCAAAAATAGGAGACAATTTTAATCACGTCCATATATCTCTTAAACAGTAAGCAATTTATTTTTGTAGAGAATTAGAAGGGTTATATGTATGTATTTTTTTATTTTCAATAGTTCCTAAGTCTCCAAATTACTTTTAAAACATGTGTTTTAGATCCACTGTGTTATGATGATACAGAGTATAAAAAACTAATTTTGAAACACATTTTACTCGGATTTCTTTATAATTTGTCATTCCCCAAATTTTAACGTTTATTTAGGTATCTACGCCTAAAATTTTTGAGATACCTCCATGAAATTTTTTTCATATTAAGGAAGAACTCTTTTTAAATTGGTCATGCTCGGTCCAATATTTCTGGTATCTCCCATACAAATGTTCTTCCCGTAATGAGGTTTTAAGGAAATGAAAGTCCTAAATAGGAATCAATTTAAAAGAAATTTGTCAAACGTATGTCATATAATATTCTAAAATTAGAGAGAATCCATTATTTCTCATGGGTACCGTACAAAACCCCTTCCAAATATCACTTTTAAGGGCAAAAATCTCACATATATGTTGATGGTGTAATAATAATTGATCAAATTAAGATTAATATAAGCAAAAATTAATGTGCAAGTTATCGGTTCGAAAATGTTAGCAGCCCCAATATAACCCAACACTCGAAAAATTCATTCTTTAAAAACGCATAAATTTAACATAAATCTTGCTATCACAATTATGGTACTACACATTTAAGAATAAATAAGAAAATTATATTATACGAGGGTCGTTCATTAATTTTTCGTAATTTGCATTTTTAGTCGGCAATGTGGTGTAGGGTATTAGATATTTTTTATAATTTTAATAAAAATTTCAGATAATTTTCATTATTGTTAAATAGTTACTGTTGACAGATTTAAGGTGTGTTTTTTTTAAAGTATATATAAAAATTTAATTATATTAATCTTTAGTAAAGAATAGACGTCATATATTGAAATTTAATATTTAAATTTTAGAATTATTTATTTATTAATTAATTTTTTCTTTCTTATATATAGCAATTCGATTTCTTAATTGTGTTTTCATACGACAAGATTGATGGGTGAGTGGCATTTAATAATATAACTTTTTAATATAAATCAATATAAATATACGACTTTAATTATTAATTATTTATCTATAAGTAATTTATTGAATGTGAGAGAAAATCAGTTTCTAATTATTTGATATTGTTGGGTTGCATAAAAAGTTGATTCTTTACATAACCGAACATAATGAACCCCAAATGTTTTGCTTTTTTTGAAAATAATTCTGTAATTTTGGAACTACTGAATCTTTCATTGTAAGCGACTTGATCCATTACACATCTTTTGGTTGGTTTTTTGTAACGAACTTCAATTACTTTTAGAATTCTTGTAGATTTATTAAGAAAACGGAAAAATTCAAATGTTTCCAAATTTCCATTTTAAAATAATACAAGTAAGGATGTTATAGTCGGTGAAGCCCGACTATGTAATATCCTACATCACAATGTTGGTTATAAATCGTAGTTACGAAAAATAAATTAACGACCCTCGTATAATTTTTTTGCGTTTTAAAGTGAATCTTATTGGACGGTTATAATGACAGCTAGAAGAAATTATGGACCGATTTTTGCTTATATTTATCTTAATTTGACCGATTATAATTACAATACCAAATAATAATAAATAATAATATGTACCAAATATCACCAAGATATCTCAAAAGTTGCGACCTGTAGACTGTTCACAACGTTTACATGGGCAGCTAGCCGGACAGACAGACGGACGGATGGAAATCATTACAATCGGGTTATTATACCGGGTTATTATATATCGGACTCACATGACACAAACATCTTAAAATTTTTTATAGAATTCAGAAAATCCAGAACACAAATAATGAATAATGATCGATGAAGATCTTGCGTTTTTTCATATCACGACCAAATTTTCGTTGATTTTTTTTACAAATGTTAATACCCAGGGTGACCAAATTCTGAGGTTCACGTGGACACTTCAAGAATGTCCATGTTAAATTTCCCTATAAATACGTAGGAGTGAAATAGTCGCATTATATCGGTTATGATTTGTGTCTTAAATATATGAAATATTATTACACAAAACAAATTTTATTTTTATTTTTATACACACATTCAAACGATTTTCGGGAGAGTATTGGTGTATGGAATTTGATGTCATTTGTAAACCAAACGTCATGAAATTTGGTATGTGGCAAATTCATGCCAAATTATATGAGTTCAAACCCCCATTTTGGGTTAGCATTTGTTTGGAATCTACCTGTAATATCAAACCGTAGGATATTTATATGGAAGTTACCTGATGTAATCTACCGACTAACACCAATTTCATAAGTTTTGATACATGACTCATAAAAATCATACACGCAAAATGTATCTTTAAAATTGCGACCGAGATTGTTCAAATTATCAAAAGGTATTAAAGACAGAAAATCACTGTGCCAAATTTCAAAATATTGGTTTCTATTAAAGTGTTTGAATGAAGAGGGTGTTATTTGGAAGCCATAGCAAAATATTGACCGATATTGTTTAAATTAAAAACGTATCCAGGAGAGATAGAACATTAATTGCGTCGAATTTCAATATAATTTATCCGTATCTAATAGTTTTTTAAACGTTTTTTAAAACGTTTCCGGAAAGGGGCGTTATATGGGAGTTATAGAAAGATATAGACTATATAAGGAATATACAAGACGGTTACGAAATTTTCTCAAATTGAATCGGTTCATATTTAAAAGTTTTATAAGCTATAAACCATATTTCGAAAAGAGCCTTTATATCAAAAAAATATAAAGCAAATTTCAGGAAATTATCTTAAAAATGCAACACACAGATTTTGGGGCGTACCAAAATATTGCATATTTCAGCTTATAACTTTTTTCTTTTGATCTTATTTTGATGATTTTTTTCTATATATATTCTCTAGAACTCTATAATTTTTTTATCAATGCTTGGGACAATAAGAAACGATTTCATTGAGTTTTGATAATTATTGTAGGCGTGAGTATAAATATAATTATAATACTAAAATATTTTTGAGACCTTTGTACTTTTGGTGATTTGGAAGCTATGGTTATTTGTGACCCGACCCTTTCGAAATTCGATTTCGATTTATATGAAGATATTTTTACTAAATTTGGAGCAACTAAATTTTGTTAAAACATCTTCATATATGTTAGTTCTATGAGCTTAAAACCTCATTTCGGAGGAGAGTTGTATGACGGCTACCTGAAATATTAGAACAATCATGACCGATGTCAATAGGATTTGCCCATGGCAAAAAAATAATGTAACAACGAACAGACGGGCGGAGAGAAATATATAGTTAAATCGACGATATAACATCATCTATGTTAGGGGTCGTATTAAGTCCGTAAAGTTTTAAAAAGTAAATACAAACTAAAAAAATGAGTTAGAATATTTCTCGAACTAAATTTGATTCTCAAAAAATCAACAAACCTTCCGGTATGGCCAAATTTATAATGAAATAATATTTTCTCTAACCTCAAAATCTATGAATTTGATGCTGACAATCAAAATGACAACTTGTCGTATGATTAATATTAACTGTTTCTTTATTTTTTTGTTTTGTTTTGTTTTGTTTTGTTTTACCACTTTAACAAATTTCTCTTCAGTTATAAATTCTCTTGCTTTTAACTCATTTAAAATAATAATTAATTTGTTTGTGTTTTAATTTTATTTATTTTGTTTTTATAGAAAAAAATAAAAACAAGTAACAAATAAATCAAATCAAATCAAATCAAAATAAATCACAACAAAACAAACAAACAATAAGTGATTTTGCAAAACTCATAATAAAAATTATTATTTCAGAACTTGTTAAAACTACGACGACATCGCAACGCATGTTTCTTGTTGTTGTCTTATTTGTGTTAGACAAATTTCGCGCGCGTTTTTTTTTTTTTGGTTTCTTTAAATAAAGTTAAAAGGAAGAAATTTATTTAAAAGAAAAATAACAATAATTTAAATTGAAAATAAAATTAGATTTTTATTAAATAATTAATCACAAATAAAATTAAATTAGAATAAAAAATAAAAATTCAAAGAAAATAAAAAAAATTAGTGTGGATTTTAAAAAAATCGTGTCTTCGTTTTAGTTGTTACTGAAAAAATAAAAGAAATAAAAAATCATAAAAACTGTTTTGCGCCATCATCGAATATCTCATATGCCCAGATATTCGACCAAGGGACAACTAAGGACCGCTTGTAGTGACGTTGTAAAATGCGAACAAAAAAATGTACGTAAATAATTGTAATTTTAAAGCACTTGGAGCATAAAAACTTGGATGCAAAAGATTTGCTATATTTTTGTAGATCAAATATTCTACGCATTAAGAAAATCGATAGTTGACATTAAATATTAAAACTTAATTAAAAAAATCTATAATCTCCCGACTCGAACAAATTCGGTTGATTGTGATGCCCTTCTAAACTTTTAAGCAGGTTTTTTTTTTAACCTACACCATCATAGGCGTTTGTGTTCATGTTTGTAACATACAGAAAAAATGGTGTTGCACCCATCTTTATACTGTAAGTATAATGTACGGCACTGAATCACTTTTTGAGTCGATTAAATCATGTCCGTCTGTCCACGTAAACGTTGGTAGCAGTCTGCATATCGCAATTTTTGAGATATCTTGTCCAAATTTAATACATATTATTATTTTGGTCCCAAGCTGAAGCCTATTGAAATTTAGTCATGTTTGGTCAAATATTCCAGGTATCTCTCATAAAAATGAGGTTTTAAGCTAAATTTAAATCGAATTTTGACAGCAATAAGTCTTATGATGTTCTTAACCGATGTTCCAAACTATGTGAAGGTCAGTTCGTTATTTGTCATAAGCCCGCCCATTGTAACTCCTTTACAATTTTACAATTTGCAGGAAATCACTTCAGTTCATGTTTTTTCTTATCAGATATCTGGTAAAAAATGATTAGTAATGAATGAAGCCAATTTCTGATACCATGTTCCATGTTATTGATTACTCTTTCCAAAAGAAACAAATGATCATATGACAACTCTCTTCCTTATAAGCGTTAACTTAGAATTATAGATATTCAAATCCGTTGTTGATTTGATTTGTTGATCAGACTTTCAATGTGACTTTTTTATTACATTTCCCAAGTTTATGCAAAGGGACTTCTTATTGCAGAGCTCAAGCATCATCTTTTGTGGACAGCCAGCCAGACGGAAGGACAAACATTATTAAATCGATTGTAAATATGAATTGTATTGAAAACCATATTTTTCATATTCATCTGGGTGTATAACACATACATTTGTTTGACAAATATTTCTCATATATTTTCTTTGAAGTTTTTAAGTAGATTTAAAAAGAGGTTAAAATATAGTTTTTATCTTCGAGGTCTCTAAGGCATATGTGTATGTTGGATTTTCCATAAGTGGTACTGACAAATAATGACAATGTTATAAATGTTATACAATGATAATTAATAAAGTTGTGACAATTTCAATTTATGACCGTATAAATTAAAATTGATCCAAATATCAGTTGATATTCTTATTTTGACAATTATTACAAGTCATTTCATTTATCAGATGCAAATAACTTTTGTATACACAAAAATAATCTTGCAATCGGTTATAAACTCCTCCCATTAATTATCCTACTTATCGATATTTAAAATCAATCTCTGATAAACTTCATATTAAATGAATCTATACGAAGTAAAATCACTTTAATGCATTAACATGATTTTCATTTCACTCTTCATACCCCTAGAAGTAAATAATGATTACTTTCTATCCGATGGTGCCTTTTAAAATCAACAACTTGTTGTAAATGTATCTGTATGTAATAATAATGAACTGTAACCACAATTAAGAAGGTACAAATGGAATTCATGTCGTACTGTATGTGGCGGTACTTGTTAGTTTTTGAGGCTGATATTTTTGTCTCTTTTAAAAAATTTGAATAGAGGGTTCATAATAATATAAGAGAGATACGCTTCTGATTCGTAACGAGCGTTCGATACAGAATGTCTGAATATGATGAGTATTATAAGGTCTCTGCTTTTTCGAACTGTTATATGGGATACATTTTTCATCGCCCTGATGAGAAAGGCCTCTGTTAAGACCTCTACTCTAATCTAATCTCTATATAAATTGTGTGTATTTGACGTTTAATCGGTTGCATCTATTTTCTTTACATTTTGACAAGGTAGCTTGGCTATAATTCTTCTCATTAGGATCAAGATACATAGTTTCACTGAAAAAGGGCTTAGGGTTTAGGTAACTCTAGTAAGTATTAATTATTGAGTATCTAAACAGAAGTTTTAAAATCTATCTTCTGTAAAAGAGATACACTTCAAAAAATATAAGACGGCTAAAATCCGTAGATAACTTTATTCCTTATAACTTTCCAGTAAACTTAATTTAACTTATTTTGTCTTCGTATAATTTTGAACTTCTTTCCAAACTTGGCATATCCTTGCGAACATTATTAGCATTATTGCCCAAAAAGATTAATTTTAAACAACTTTAAAACCTGAAGAATACGGACCATTGTACACATCATCAATACGCATCATGCATTTTAGAATACAACGTAAACACAGATATATTATATCGGATATAATTAGGTGTGTTGTAGTTATTGTAAAAAACTCAAGAATGGGGTATAAAATGATTTTAAAGATTTGCATAAATAAGTCTATTATTTTTAATAGAATCGATGCACTATTCTTCATAGCTTCCTTACAAGATCCACTTCGAAATATTGCTTTTAACTTAATATTTCTCCCATATTCAATCGTTTGTAATATTAAATTAAGATTATTTAATGTAAGCAAATCTGGATGTTTGAAATTTTGAAAGGGACAGTCCATTTGATTAAAATTCATGCTTAAATGACGAAGATTTAAGTGAAGACCATGTTATGCCAAATAGTTATCCTGAGAGATATTAACACCATGAAGAGAAAATTACTTTTCTATTCATTTTGTTGTCCTTATTGTGGGACTATAAAAAGATTTTCCTGGGAAAACTTGTTTAAAAAATTGACTTTTTAAGAAAATTGCTCACTTTGCCGTTACAAGAGGTTTGGCTCATTACACATTCTTTGTGTACATGTAGTAGTGTTAGGGATTTTAAAAATTAAATCCCGAGATCCCGGGATTTTTCGGGATTAGGGGATTTTTCAGGATTTCGGTATTTTTCGGAATTTTGAAATTTTCTATTCTGTATTAAAACACAGTAATTTTCATAATTTTTTTTTTGAGGAAATTAAATTTTTACTATTCAAATTAAATAGAGTTCAGTTTAGTATACTTATGACAACAAAACTTAAAATATATTTTTTATATTATTCAGGATTAAATTCGGGATTAATGAATCCAGAAAAATTCTAGAATTAATTGTTTAAATCCTGGTATTCGGGATTTCTTAATCCTTCCCTAGTAGTAGTAAATGTATATAATCAAATGTACTTTTTTTGAAAATTTGGCTTTGGCACTTTCTTCTTCAAAAAAAAAAAAAAAAAAACTAAAAAACACTTTTTGAAAAACGGGAAAGCGTTTCCGAATTTGATTTGCCCGCATTTATATTAGAAATTCTTAAGGATTAAAAAAAAATTATATAGTTCAGAGGAAAATAGTTGATTTAAAAATGTTGCCACCTAATTTTTCTAACTATTTATTGAATCCACATAGATATATGATTATTACACAAAAATTATTTAGAATTTTATAGAGATGTAAGGATTCTCTATAATTTTAGAAAATTTATAGGACCCAAATGGTGTTAAAAAATATGATCAAAAATAGTTTAAAATTTTACTTTGGTCTTAATATCTCGTAAACAAAAGAATAATTATAATGATAATTATAAGGGCTTAATGTATATATTTTTTAAACAAATCTTAAATAAAATTTGGCGATAGAAAAAAATTCGTACCCGACTTAGCCAATTCCGAAGATCGACTTCCCGACATTAAGACCCAATGAAAACATGTTCATCTCCAAATCAATTGAAAAGTAAGTCATCCATGTGAAATTTCATGAATAATATAGAAGTTCCAAAGTTACCCAATTATAACAAAAAAGCGTTTTGGTGTTAACATATGACATGGTCGTATGTATTTACATTTTTGATGAAAACGATATGTAATAGTTAGGTCTTTTAAATAATAAACCACACACTCCACGAGCAATTGAACGACACTCAATGACCTGCAAATTATATATTACGAAAACCTTGGGTAATACCCCTAAAGCTTTGGATTTAAAGGAGATTTCTCCATAGTTTCTAATGGATGATGCCTTTCAATTGCGACATTGATTATCAATTTATAGCTACCATTTCAGATTTTCAATAACTGTTGCAAAAGGTGCGTAAGTGCTAAAAGAAATTCAGAATAATAACAAAAACTACAACAATTAAAATAAATACAATTCGAATTATTTACAAAATGTCTGTAAAAGTCAAAGTAGCAAAATCATCCAAAAAAATAATATCAACAATCGATGATGATACACAAAAACAAAAACAAAAAATACCCAACAGCAGCAACAGTTTGTTGCATACATAAATATACATAACTACAAACATTCAAATGTATGTAACAACAGCTCCACCTCCAACAACACACTTTACACACTGCAAAAAAATGTTTATCAAAAGGCAAACTCCCAACATCCCAAATAAATCTATCTATCCATCCAACCACTTGGTAAACACTAACAAACATAACCCATACCAATGGCCTTCATACACACATACATACATACATACATACATACATACATACATACATACATACATACATACATACATACATTCATACATACATTACTTATTATCATACACGCATTTGTAACTGTTTAATGATAACAATTACAACAACAATAGCAGCGGCATGAACAACAACAAATTAAACATTATAGAAGCAACAAGGATACGACTCGTAACATGTGCGCGCATTCTATATTTTAACATAGAAGTTGTAGTAGTACTAGTCCAAACCAAGTTAACATCTTCGTCTCACATCCTGTCCTCGAGAATACTTCAATGAATTCGTTTGTCTTTCGTTACATTTGAGAGTATAAAAAGGCCACAATTTGCCAATGAAACTGTCAGTCCGCTTTGTGCGTTACGGGTTTTTGTAACGTTTTATTTTCAAAATTTGGGTTTTTCAAAATAAAAAATAAAAAAAATTAAAAATTAACAAACAATAAAAAAGTGTAAATAATAAATAAAACTTTAAAAGTAAATTAAGTGCATAAATTAAGCGTATTAAAATAAAGAAGATATAAAATCAAGTTAATTCTTTTTGTTAATTTCTTTCTTAATGTAAGTGAACAAGTTCTATTAAAAAATAATAAACGAGTTGACATTTTAAAAAATTTTGAACGAAAAGTATATATTTTTTTTGAATATTAAATTTAATAAAACATTTCGCAAAAATTTCGCAAACGTTTCAAATATAATTTTTTTTTGATAAGATCGCAAAACTTGGACTCCACTTGGAATGAAACTACGCCGTTGCTTTTAATATGATGCTTGCTTGGATTTATATAAAATTTGACACATCGATATCAGAAAAGTATGAATTTGCAACTATTTATGTTTGGACCACTTAGAGGGTAATTGATGGAGTTGCAGTTAAAATTTTTTCACATTTTTTAAATTATATTCACATTTAAATTATTTCACATTTTTTAAATTAAATTATAGTTGTCGGTAAGACCATTAGAAAAATTAAGTTCAGAAATATGCAATTCTAAAAATTGACTCCTGTTAAAAAAAAAAGAAGTTTGACGCAATTGCTTTAGAAGATATTTAAAATTTACGAAACATAATAGAAAATTAATTTATAAAAATATGTGGGTGAAAATCTCAAAAAATGTGAACCTTGTCAATGTTAACAAGTAAAAGTTATTGTCGGTAAAGCCCACATCATATTGTTTATTATTAATGGTACTATCCAAAATTAATGATCAACCCTCGTATAAATATATTTTCTAATATGTGCTTAAGAGTGCAGTATATTATGATACTAATCTATATGTATGATTTATGCGCTTTAAAATGACTTTTTTCTAGGAGAATAATACGGGTGCTTGCAGAATTTCGTACATCGATTTTTTCTTATTTTTATCTTAATTTGACCTATTCTTATCACAGATTTAATCATTTTAGAATATTATTAGATTTATGTCGTTAAAGTCGCTATATATTACAGGACTTTTATGACCCTAAAACCTCATTATGGGAGAAACATTCTGGGGGCTAGGTGAAATAATGAACCATCATCATCAATTTCCAAAATAATGACACATGTCAAGCTTCATCAAGTTATTTCAAAAATTGCGTCCAGCATTTCATTCACAAGGTTTACATGTACAGCCAGCTAGTCGGTCGGACAGACATAGTTAACAGAAATATTCAAATATAAAATGAAATTAAATTTGTAATTTCCGACAACCGCTCCAAAACCATGGTGGTTAAGTTCATAAAAATATTTAAAATAATACAGATTTCTTATATTTGAACCGATAAGTGAATCTTTGAAAAATCTTTGTCGTATGGTTAAGAGATATTTTGCTTCAAATTTAAAAATTTTACTTTTTCACCTAAATTTGCGAAGTTTTTATCGTAAAACGGGTCCAAAATTTTATTGGTTTTTATTCAATTTAGAAATAATGACAATATTTTGAAATGAAGAACTTTAATTTCTTGAAAAATATAATAAAAACAAAATTAACATAAAAAGAAGTTGTTCAAAACATAAGCGACATTTAATATTAACTGTATAAGATTCTTTAGAATAGATGTTGTTGTAAAGATTATTTAATCTCTCCATCGCGAATGCGATGCTCAATAGGTAATATTGAAATCAACATTTTAAAATGTGAAAATCAATATAAAATAAACTAAATTTGTCTAAATAGCAAACATAAGGTACGCTTTTGTCTCGTATTTATTTGAACATATCCATACTCCATATTCTCGTTATAACATTTCTATATAAGTGTTTGGGTCTAAATAATAAATATCTTACGGTAATAATCCATGGACAGAGTTATAGCGGTGCAAAAAGATGTACCTCGGATATTATTTTTTAGGCGCCTGCCAAAATCCTTTTTATAAAAAATTTTGACTTTAACAGATATGTTCTGTTCTAAATTCTCAAAGCCACAAAAGTTTTTTTTTATCATATGGCAAAGTCTTATCCAGTTTTGGGACTTTTTCTAATTCAGTTTTGGAACTTTTTCATAATGTTTTTGTTCGTGCTAAGAAAAATCTGAATTAAGCCAAAAAACAGAACGTAGTGAATTTATAGCTACGCGTTTCTGAAAATTTTAAGGGTTTGCACTTGAATTCCTTCATAAATAGTCCAGAATTATATCTGTTATGATATCGATTTCATGCAAATACAACTTGCCGATAAAAGGTTAAGGATTTATTTAAAAAAGGTAAATTTTATTCCAATGTGTGCAGTGGTTCTAAAACATTTTTTTGTTTTGGTTTTCAGTTACTGAATGGAAAGTTGACCATTGATTTTTTTTTAATTCCTTATAAAATTCTACAAAATATTGGCTGAAGAACCTTGCGAAATTTGTATAATATTGGGGCAAAGATCTAGGTCACAATACCTATCCAAGTGGGTCAATAAAATCAGTTTCAAGGTCTCAAATCGAAAAGCTGAAAACAATTTTAAATTATTCTTTCATTATATAGCTATTTATTTCCCTATAATATCAAATCTTAACTAAATTTTCTCCTGCCAGATTTGGGTATTTTTGTTACATTCTTTTATTCAAAAAATTTTAGAACTATTTCCAAAAAATGTTTTGGAATCACTGTGTATCGCAAATTTGCGCATAATTTAGAAAAAACAAACCATTAATATTTCATTTAATCTATTATTATACCCTCCTTAACTATAAGTGGTGAAGAAAGTATATTAACTTTGTCACTCCGTGTGTAACGTTAAGAATGTATCATTTCAGACCCCATAATGTATATATGTTCATCCATCAAATCAAAACCTGATTCGATTTAGCTATGTTCGTCTTCCTCTCTGTCTGTCAGTTTTTGGTACGCACAAATAAAAAACAAATTAAAATATTATAGTCTGTCAACCTGGACTATGTAATATCTTACTCCATATTGTTGTTGTTTGTAAACGGTCCTAAGCTTTTCTTATTTAATCTTATGTCTGTAATAGATTATTATGATACTAACATTAATGTGAAATTTATGCGTTTTAACAGCAATTTTTTCGGGAGGTTATATGGAAGTTAGAGAAAATTATGGATCGACCCTCGTATAATTTCGTACAGCGTTTTTGGCCTATATTTACCTTAATTTGACTAAATATTTTTACAATACCCACGTATAAGTGCGAGTTTAAAGGTGTTATTTGGAAGGATGGTTAAAAGGGACCTATGAGATATAATGGACTGATTCTCATATTATTTGGCACATCGTTGTAGAAATATAATAATATTTCTGCAAAATATGGTTAAAATAGTTTTATATTTAGAAATTTTATGGGCTATAAAACTCATCCCGGGGGACATTTTTATGGGGACTATAAGAAATAATGGACCTATAATAATCAATTTCATAAGGCATTGTCCCCATATCTGCAAAATTTCATTAAGTTATCTTTAAAACTGCAACCTGTACTTTCTGAGTCGAACGGAATACTTAAAAGTGGTGGTAGGACTACTTTTTCTGCTCGTTACAAACATCTGCACAAACACACAATACCCCACCACCTATGTTGGTGTAGATTATAATAACGTTTCTTCACACGCGTTGTGGTAGAGGGTATTGAAGATTCGGCATAGCCGAATATAGCATTCTAACTTGTTTTTATGTTGTCTATCAGATCTTTTATTTATCATTTTGTTTTTTATTGTTGTGATTTAATTCTTTAATTATTAACTCTTATTGTTGTTATGTTGTTTCTACTCAAGAGATTAAATTGTTATTAATCTCTTGTGATAATTTTTTATATAAAAAAACAAATAATTAAAACTTATTTTTAATAATTAAAAAATAACCGATTAAAATTTTTCATATGAACAAAATTAAAAATAAAATTGAAAATAACACAAGTATTAAAAAAGAACTTTATTTATCTGCGAATTTATTATTTTAATAAAATATTTTTGATTAATTATAAACAAATTAGGGTGGCTTCATTTTTGAGCAGTAAAAATGTTCTACTTGTAAAAATAGAAATTGTGTCTATTTTAAAAAACACATTTAATTTCAAAATTGTTAACTAATTTGCCAAAAAAAAAAAAAAATAAAATAAATAAATTCTCATTCATGACAGAAGACCAACTTTAAGCCAAATATCAGATGCATCTTTAAGGAGAAAGAAATTCGATGGTATAAAAAATAGACTTCTTGATTAAATTGTTACGTATGTTGCTAAATATTAGGGTAATCTTCCTGGTTTTTATGAAAACCTCTCAATTCGAATACGGAAGAAACCGCGTCTTTTCTTCTCGAAACCAGCTGGTTTTTTCTAAAAGTGTGTTTTTATGAATTTAAGGTTTTAAAAACTTTAAAAAAATATCTTCTTTCAAACTTTTAAACACATTGAAAATTCATTCATTATTTATTCCACCAAAACTTATATAGAAGATATTGTATCTAAATATGTTTAAAAAACAAATAAGAATGGTCCATTAACAATCTTTCAACTCTATTACGGGACAGTTATAACAGAATCTGATGCTATAATTGTCAATTTAGATATGCAGTTAAAAAAATCCTGCACAAAATTTCACTAAACTTTGTTCAAATTTTATAGTGTCATAAACTTAAAACCCATTATATAACTTCTTAAATGGAAGTTATAGAATAACAAGGGCCGATATTTATTAGATTCATCAATTGGCAAAATAATTAGAAATTTAATCGTTACGTTTTTCAAAAAAATTGATTCATATACAACCATATTCTAAGAAGAGATCGTGTATTGGAGCTATATCAAACATTCAATAAAATTGATCTATATATAACACTTATATAAGCTTACCCCCTTTTTCCGGGAAATGGTTTTATACGGAAGCTATATCAAAACCTTGTCTGATATTTTTTAAATTAATTTTTTTTGTTAAATTTGACATGTAGATTCTTTTAACGTTTATCTTTATTTATTGAATCTGCCCTATTTGGACCTCACAATAAGTATTTAAATCTTAAAAACTAAATCTATATTGCCTCTAAGGAGTGAATAAGTAGGTGATCGGTCTTCTCGTTAACGGGATAGAATGTCGGCTCTACGACGCTATATGCCCGATTCCTCTACGACTTGTAAGGGAATTTGGGTTGTTCTTTAATTTCATGATGTATTTTTCCCTAAATTTACGGAACTCTTCTTTTACCAATGGAATCTCTAAATCTTAATGAACATTCTCGTTTCTTGTGTATACGGTACTTCCGTTATGGTTCTAAGAATTTTCTCCTGTGCCTTCTGTATAATGTCGATAATTGTGTTACTGGCCGTTCCCCATAATTATATGCCATATGTCCAGATAGGCTTTAGTATGGATTTGGAATGGCTATTAATTAGCCATTAATTTTAACTTCATTTGAAGTCTCTTGGCTTCAATGTGACGGTATGTTACGTAATCCGTTTGAGGTATATTTATACCATAAATGTAACGGTGGGACAGTTTTCCCTTCTTAAGGTGAAAGTTACGTGATGACTCTTTAGTTTATTGACGCGTATTCTCCACTTACTTAGCCATTTTTCCAAACATTGGAGATAAGAGTCCAACTGGCTAGATGCCTTGTGTTGGTCTCTATCGTATCATCCGCAAATGACGACATCACAAGATTTTAACTCGTCGTCGCGGGTGTAAATAAGGTAGAGTCTAAGGCCAAGTACACTGCCCTGTGGCATGCCCGCGTTAATTTCAAATCAGCTCTTACAAAGGTGTTATATTTTACTCGAAATAAAAGGTCAGATAGATATGATTCCATTAATCTGTGAGTGTACGGGGGCAATAAACATTTTATTTTATGAGTGTGGCCTTTATGCCACACTTTATCAAAAGCTTGTGCGGCATTTAAGAAAATAGCAGAACAATATTTGTTTTATTCGTAAGATTTAAGAAGTTAATCGCTATGAAAGTAGTTCTCATAGACGAAGTTATGGAACTTCGTAAATGGTGTCTCGGATATAAAAAAAAGTATTTTAAGAATTGATTATGTTCGATTATTTTCTCTTTCATGTTTTACAAAATATTTCTCATATTTAATGATAAATTTAATCTGCTGTTTTATTAATTGTTACGACCAAAGATTTATTACAACAAAATTAATTGATTTGAGTTTAGTTAACAAGCAAACAAACAAACAAAAACAAACACACATTTTTAAAAGGGCAATAAAGTTTTCATATGGAAATTTAATAAAAAATAATAATGTTTATATTGTTGTTGGTCATTGAAAGTGTATTCTATCCGAATGTTGACATTGTCATTGTGGGTGGTTACGGTCATGGTCAGTTAAAAACAAAATGTTACAACGACAACGATAATAACAACCAAAAATAAATGAAATCGAATCTGAAAAATAACAATAAATACATAAACCTTTATACCCAAACACACACACATACGCACACACACACACATAAAGTCAATATAGAGCAAAAATAATTAACTAATAATAACTTTAATGAACAGATTGAAAATTTGTACATTTTCAACTGGCTGAAAATGCGAGAGTAGATCGAACAATTATTATAACTTTAATTAATTTATGTAAAAAATTTGGGTATTATGGGTTAAAGCAGATGTTAACATTAAGTATACCGTTCGATTCAGAATCACTTTGGGAGTAGATTTATCGATGTACGCCAGTCCTTTCTCAAAATTTCATTAGTTTTTTGTAGCTACCACGTGGTGTACATAATTATATAGGTATTGACCGACTATAACTTCTTACATATTTTGTTTTTTTGTTTTGTCTGGGAATTATATACTTTAACTACAAGATTAATTTCCTTAAGTATTTTATACTTAGTAGATTTTTCGGTTGGTTTAAAATTTAGTCCAAATAACCTTTCTATTGATCGGCCCAAATCCAATCAAAACCTTATAAGAATTTTTTTTTTTTTTTTTTTTTTTTAATGTAGGACTGATAACGCAGAAAGAGGTACCAACTATGAAAGTGGTTCGGACTCAATCAGTTTACCTAAAATTGGCACAATTTTTAAGTTCGACTTGTAGTCTTGACTAGAGGAAGTCTAGATTCAGTTTGATTAATAGCAACTGTATACACACAGAAAGAAATCAATGTAAAATTAACTAAAATAGAAATAATTAAACTTTTTCAGTTATGTTTTTGCTTTATAAATTAAAAATTGTAAATTTTACATTGTTTCACAGAAAATACAGAATCTTGAGAACATTTTTGAAATTTACTATTTGAATTTTTACTATTTAAAAGTAATTTAAAAAATTTTTCGTTGTTTAATTTTATATATTCATATCAAAATCTTCTAATATGCACAATATTATTTCACCACAAACGTAAAAAAAACTATGTTCATGTGTATGTATGTTCATGTGTATGTATGTTCTTATACAAATATATGATATCTATAAAAAGTTAAAATTTAAGGATTTACAGTTTTGAAAGGTAACGTAATTGAAGTGGTATTTGATGTCAATAATTTATGGAGAACTTAAAATTTGTTTTTTCCTTAAAAAAATTAATAAAAAAGATTATTAAAATTGAAACGAATAACGGTATTTACTTCAAATTCAACTTGATATATATAAACTTATCCATGAATCAGAATATTAAAAAGGTTCCCATTTGTCCATAAGGAAATACTCAAAGTCCCAGTACGTTTAAATCATGTTTACCATACATTTGTAGTTATTTGAGGGCTTGTTGGAAAATCCTTGCCCCAAGTTCTTACGAAAGCAGCTTACACCCACTCCAGTTAAGATTTCTTATATAAAACTGCAAAAATATCGTGAAGTTCACAACAAAAACTATATAATATAATAAATAAATTTTGTCACTTTTTAAATTGAATATCTCTGAAACTATAAGGCACAACATTTAATATTAATTTTTTAAGAGATTTAAATGAACTATCTATGTACAAAATTTCGAGGTGACCGAGGTATATAGGTCACTGATTTCACTCAAGACCAGATAAGCACTTATACCTATGGGATATTTCTTTCAAATGTTACAGAATTATTTTCAAATAAATCGATTTAGACACACTGTACATCATTATCAAGTTTTTTTTTTTGGAGAGTGTACACTGAAGCAAATTCTTTGTTCGCAACCAAAAGTAAAGTTGAATTTTTCTCTTAAGAGAGTTAACTTAACGGTACTTTTTAAAGTAAACAAGATTTTTTTCTAAGTCTTATTGTATGCTTTACTCATGCGATCAAATAGTATTTGTGCTATAATATGTGGAATATATCTATAAAATTGTCTTTAAAAAAATTACAAAAAATAAAAACATTATAATTTTTAGTTTCTTATAAAAAAAGGTATATTTTTTATTAACATATTTAATTTTTCTAATTTAATCAACAAATGTCATAACGTCTTAATATGTCCAAGTGAAATATTCTGCCCGATCAAGTAAAGAACCACATTAATTACCTTCATGACCAAGTATGTTCCAATTGAAAACATAAAATGGAAGAAGAAAATCTTTTAAAATTCGCACGAATGTTATGAAATTGGCAAAAGTGTGGAAAATGAAAATTTTCTCATACTTATGTTATTGTCACGATTTGAGATCAAATGATATTCGGAAGTCAAAACGAAATTTCGTCGTGTTCTGCAGTTGGCAAATCTAAAATTTGTTTTGTTCCAACAAAAAGGCATATCACAATTTATAACGAATTGTTGGAAAATCTCTTGTCTCTTTTATAGATGAGATTTATTTTAGCAAGATAATGCTGCAGTACATGTTTCAAAATAGTCTTAAACGAACACAGTATACCTCTGTTAGACTAGTCAGCTTGCAGTCCGGACTTAAACGTAATGGGAAATTAGTGGAGTTACATGGCCCATAAAGTTTACTTAAATAATGCCCAAAAAGAAAAGGATATAATTAATTTATATAATATAATATTTTTTTTATTTGAAATGTAGAAATATTTTTTAAACAATTGAAAATAATTAAAAAAATTCTTGATTTTTAATTAATTTTATAACTGAAAACTTTGGGGTTATTTTTTTCTGTGTAGTTTTCGGTTAACAATGTTTTTAATGAAGTCTTAGATGATTTAATAAAAATATAATTTTAAATTCTTTAAAAAAAGTTATGTGCGTTTAAAGAAATATGCGCCATTACATAAAGTATACTTCTACTAAAAATCGATTACTTTCAAGCTGTCAGTCCATATTTGAAATATATCATTCAATGTAAAAATTTACTGTTAAGATTGTTACCTCGTAAACATCCGTCATTGTCCAATCGCTTACAATAAGATCATTCCAAAAAATATATTTATACATCAATATTTCGCATTTTGTTTTACTTTCAGGTTTAAGTTATTTGAGATCTCTAAAATGGTTTAATATTAAATTTATGGAATTTGCAACAGTTGCAACATTAAAATCCAATACATCTAACAATATGTGGTTGTGGCTTTGATGGTAGACAGCAACAAGTTTTTTTTTATTGTAATGTTTAACAAAGACCTGACTGACATGAAACAATCATTTGCACAAACGATATTAACAAAGAATAAAAAAGAACGCTAGAGAAGAGTAAGAGGAAATCGTAAAAAGATACCACAACAACAACACACAACTGCTCTACAAAAACAAATCCTCCGCACCACTATCATTAAGTAGTTAACTGTATCAACACGTTACCAAACATCATTATATAATCAGCATCATCATCATTATCATCATTTGCATCGAAATCGTCATCATTATTATCGTTATTGGAAGTATTATTGTTTGTTGAAGAGATGGATCGTACAAAGAAGAATAACAGTAATAGTTGTGAATTTGCAAATAATTTAGCCACAAATGCATCATCGACCACAATAACAGCAAACAATAGTACAACAACTCCTTGGAGTAATAACAAAGAATCGCCACCAAATGAAGAAGACTCAAATGAAGATGATACAGATAATGCAGCAACACCGGCCAAAGTTACAGATCCCTTAGCACCTAAATTCACAAACAATGAGGTAAATTTTTAGTTTTCTTTTTGCGCAAATATCAACAAAAGGGGGGGCATAATCATTTTTATACCTTCCACCACCACAAGTGGTGATGAGGATATATTAACATTGTCATTCCGTGTGTAACGCCAAGAAGAAGGAATCATCTCAGACCCTATAATGTATATATATTATTGCATTAAATCCAAAACTGAGTCGATTTAGTTATGTCCGTCTGCTCGTCTGTCTATTGGAAACATTCTCACGCCTAGAATAATTGACCGAACTCAATGAAATTTGGCCACATCGTTTGTTATTGTCCTAAGCAGTTTTCTATTTAAAGCCAGCTATATCTGTTTTTTAAGCAAGGAAGTTATAGACCGATATCTGAAACCTCAACATTCCGAAAAAGAACTCTTCTAATTTCTTCTAAAAATGTAATTGGACTTAATCAAAAAAAATAATTTTAGCATACAATTGTACGTACTCCATCATCCTGCAGAAGATCATCAAAATCTGACTATGTGTGTCATATGGGCCGCAATTTTTAAAATAATTTACTGAAATTTGTCACATATACTTATTTTGATACAATAACAAATCCAAAGAAGCCATACTGTTCTGGGATCATTAATTGACCCAACTCCAATATAAGGCCCTTTCACGGAATATGATTTGTAGCTTATACAATTCTTAAATTTGAACAAATTCTATTGAAATTTGGCTTATAAAACAATTAAGACCAATTCCATTTGAACTCGGTACAATGCATCTTTTTAACTATGTTTAATGTATATTTTAACATAGAACAAATTCGGTCCATATTTTGAAGTAGCTTCCATTTCAGGCCCCTCACCGAAAACAGTTTTCAGCTTATAAAACTAATAAATTAAGACCAATTCTGTTGAAATTCGACAAAATTATTTTGCTTACTGTTCTGAAGATATTATATTAATTTGCACTTTCCCGGAAAACGGGTGGGAGTTTATAAAACATTTAAGTAAAGATCAATTCCATTGAAATTTATCACAATGATTTTTCAAACTATATTATAAATATGAACAATCTTGATCCATATTTTGCTGTAGCTCCCATATAAGACCCCTTCCCGGAAAACAGTTTTGAGCTTATAACAAGCATATTTTTTAGTTGTATACCCTCCACACTACAAGTGGTGAAGAGAGTATATTAACTTTGTCATTTCCCCATAATGTATATATATATATATATATATATATATATATATATATATATATATATATATATATATATATATATATATATATATATATATATATATATATATATATATATATATATATATATATATATATATATATATATATATTCTTGCATCAAATCAAAATCTCAGTCGATTTTCGTCAATCTGTCTTGAAATCTGGTCTAGAAGAAAAAAGCCACTAACGAATTTTATGACTCATTAATTGTTTCAGTCTTATATAATATATACATTTGTGAGTGTATGTGTGTTGAAGATTCGGCATAGCCGAATTTGGCATTCTTACTTACATGAAATTTTACTAAGAATAATGGACTCACCATCACCAATTTCAATACCAATTAATGTGGGGTCATATTAATAGTACCAGAAAAATTGCTCAATTTCATCAAGATATTTTTAAAATTTCGATCTGTATTTTGTTCTCAAGCTTTACATGAACAGTCTATTTATCAGACAGACACTTTTCAAAAAAATGATTCTGAGTAGTCAGAAAAGCAAAGGTTAGGGCACTAATGTAGGTGAGTCAAAAATTCCCGTGCGTTTGTTCAAAATAGTTTTTAAAGGATTTTTCATGTGATCCAGGATTTTCGTAATGGAATATTGTGATCTTGTGTCTTGTCGAATTTCGTGTATATTGACCTCTTGAAAAGATTACTTTGGCTTCTTGTTAATGTTCATTCAATGTTAAACCATTATTTTTTTACATTATCAACAATCTTTTCTTATTCATAACATTTCAAAGTCGCAATTTTTAAAGATAATTAACCCCTTCTGGTGTATGGTTGTGCATATAAAACTTCCAAAATGTAAACCAGTTCAATTTAGCACAATAATATTTCTTATCTGTAATAAATATCGATCCATTTATTTAGGTAACTCCAGTATAAGGGGGATTTAATTTAATAAATCTCTTAAATAGTAATAAATTCGGCTTAAATTTATAATTGTCTTTAATATATATGAATATTGGTTTCCATATAAGGCCTCCATCATACTTTTAAATACGTATTATCTCATTGAAAATTATTTTTATATTATAAATAATATAAGACCCCATTCCAGAAATGAATTTAATGACAATAAAACTACTTAAAGCGACAACATTTCAATGCAATTTTGCACTTCAAATTATTTGCTTGGTATTAAAAAAATAACGCAATGAGTTTCTTCCCAGAATAGGATAAACCTTCTTTAATATTAATCTATTTTATTTACATTCAGAACTAATACTTCAGCTCGGTATCATCATCTGAAAGGAATTCTAGGTTTCTGACTATTTTTCAATGTATCTTCTATAGAAGGAGTTTTCCCGGAATTGAGTTTTAATCTAATTATACGCAAAATTATTTTTTCAATTTAATATCTTCAATTCGTAAAAAATTTCACTTTTTTATGAAACAATTTAAAATTTTTTAAGTCAAATTAAAAATATGTGAGAAGTTAAAATCGGCGAAGCCCAACTATTTTTATGATGCGTAATGCAGGTGTCAAATGTTTCATTAATTCATCAAATTATAAACTTTTAAACATTCCCTTCTCTGTTTAGAAATGAAGCGAATTATTATTCAATTTCCGTTGAATTTTTATTTCACTAAACACAATTATTTAATTTGCTTAAATAATATTTTTTTATTTTCCAGCGTGTTTTAGTTGTATCAGTGACAGAGAGACGACGTGAAACCTGGGGTCAAAAAGCTGAATTCCTGTTAGCTGTCATTGGTTTTGCTGTCGATTTAGGTAATGTGTGGCGTTTTCCTTATATTTGCTATCAAAATGGCGGTGGGGCATTTCTAATACCGTATTGTGTTATGTTAATCTTCGGTGGACTGCCATTATTCTATATGGAATTGGCTTTGGGACAATTTCATCGTTGTGGCTGTTTAAGTATTTGGAAACGTATTTGTCCAGCATTGAAAGGTAAGTGAAATCATTAAACAGATTCCAGTTGATAATTTCTTTTTACTTTTCCTTTAATATATACATTCTTATATTTAATATCTATATTTCCCTCCCTGATTTACAACTTATGATGCTAATAAAACACGTTTAAATAAAAGAAACCGAACAAGAGATTATTTACACTTTTTCTTATGATTTTTTCCGACGTTTTCTTACCTGTTTCTTTATATTTTTTGTTATTTATTGAGTATAGAAATTGTTTGCTTTGCAGTTTTAGTTTTTTTATTCTTTTTTGACACAAAGAATGACTTTAAGTAGTTTTTATTTGTTTTTCTTTAACGACGGTTCGTCTCGTCTAGAAGAAATGAGGAATAAACAATGATTTTTTGTTCTTCTATTTCTAGTAAATTTTCCTTTTGCAAGTGAAGTACACAACTTTGTCATTATGACAAGAAGTTGACAGTGTAAACACTTCAAATAAAATGTTGCTACAAAGAAACCGTTTAAAATTACTTGACTTGATTATGTCTTTGCGCTCTATATGTGATGAATAAGGTTATATTAATTTGTTTATTCATAATGTAACTCTTTGAAAAAAGTTTAATCAAAAATAATTAATTTTCATTGAAAATTACATCGTGAACCGATAATATTTCTTGGCGATGAACATTTTGTAAACACATTTAGGGGATATAGAAAATTTTCACAGCACTCACGCTGCTGTACACTTTTTTGCAAATAATTAATATGGAGTAGATAATATTTCTAGTGAGTCTTGGTGTCGGAAAGTGGGACTCCAAAGTCGGTCACTTTGAGCACGAAATTAAAAAAAAATCACCAAAATTTTATTTATGATTTGACTGAAAAACTATACGTATATATAACTCTTAAAAGAGCATACATTTCTAACACCCGAGAGAATCTCTTCCAAACCAGTTCACTTAGAAATAACTGTGCACAATTTCACTAAAATATGTTTAACGGTTTTGCAACATTATTGCTGTGGAATTAATACATCGAATACTGCTGCAGACATTTACAAGGAAAATTTTCAAATTCCTATGTAAAATAAAGTTTATAATATAAAATTATTAAGAATTTTGTAGAGAATCAATAATTTAGATTATTTTATCCAAATAGATCCCACGAAGTTCAAATAAAACTTAAAAACTTGTCCAAAAAAGAATACAAATTTTGCTTTGGTCTAAATATATCTTTAATTATGTCCATTTATGAAGATTGTAATGACTATATATATGCGAAATCAATTTTAAATCAAGTCATACATACAATTTTGGTGATTTAAAAAAATCTTCCAGACTCCAGGAACCTCTAGAAACATGTCCTTCTCTATATCAATTGGAAACATCTTAGAGTGTCCATGTCATATGTATGACTTATTGGTCTTCATTTTCTACGTTATATTTGTGCTGTTGTGGTCTCCTCGTTGGTAATCTTCCAGAGATCGATGTTGTTGAAGTTATCAGGTCAAATATATCCTGTTCGATATTAACCAGCTTTCACAATATAATAAATAATGAAAATTTTTTGAGGTTTAGACTGGATATTTGTGAACTATTCGCTATTGATGACAGTCGCTTTTGTTTTATTAAATCAATATCTGGATCGCCGTTTCTATGCTATCCAGATAGCAAAAGCTATCCACGTATTCGACTGGTTGATCTTGTAGCATGATACTTACCTTGCTGATTCTCATGAATTTGATTTTTATATTTTTTTCAATTCCAACTTTGTGCTCCAGTTTTCTATATCTTCCATTCTCTTTGCATTTTGGATATTTTGTGTGATAGTGGCAAATATTATTCCCTTAATCCAAATCTTTGGGTGGGTGTAAAAAACTTTATGTTTTTCCTGTACGATCCAGTGATAGGTGACATCCTTAGTTTACTCCGCATTTAAGAGAAATAAAATAGGTCTATATTCAGTGATGTCAGATGGAAGAAATTTTTCCTTTTTTAGGGAATTTTTAACGACAATTTCGATAATTTTTTTTTTACAAAAAAGAGAGATTTTTTCAGCAAATAATTTCTTTTACCCTCCACTACCAATAGTTTTGATGAGGATACATAAAGTTTATCATATCGTGTATATCGATAAGAATGACTTATTTATGACCCCAAAAAGTATATACTTTTCCATTAAATCAAACTCTATGTCCGACTGTCTGTTGTTGGCACACTCAAATTGGTAGAACTCAATGAGATTTGGTTTAAATAGTTGACATTGTCCTTAGAAGTTTCTTATTTAAAATTGACAAAATCAGTTGAGTAGAAAAAAATTATTGAACAGTATCTGAGGGAACCTACCAAAGCTTATACATTTGAACTCATGGAACTTGGCACACTGATATTGCCTTTATTGATTGATGGATGAAACAATAATGGTAAAATATGAAAAGGCATGGGTAGATTTAAAGACTCGGCATAATCAAATTTTGCATTCTTACATGTTTTATTTGTACCTGAAGAACCATCTTTTTTAATAAAAATCATTTTACAAAAAATCTAAATTATTTTCGTCAACAAAGGCAAAAAAGGGATTTTTTACCAATTGTAGGGATTTTCGTAATATACTTTATGGGATCTTTGATTACTCCTTCTTGGTGTTACAAATGGTATGACAAAATTCACATACCCCTTATACACTTATGATGGTGAAGTGTATAAAGATAACAGTTTAGTTTGGGCGTCTATAGAGTATAGTAGAGTTTAATAGAGATGTATCTAATGCTGGATGGAAACGTATCATTCACACCCTTTAACTTTACTTCCAATATCTAAACTTGGAAAATCTATTGAAAGAAGTACTTGCTCAAACTATTTTGTTTTATACTTTCTATAATCAACTAGCAGACCCCGCAAACTTCGTATTGCCAAAGCAAATTTCCGTGTTGCATTATCAAACAATTTAAGTAATTAAAATTTGTTTTGTATGAAGGGTACCTATCCCCCTGATCCTATCTGTCCTATATTTTATTCAGTGATGGTGTCTCACAGTAGCATAATTGCTGCAAAATTTTAGGATTTCCACTGTTATAGTTTATTATATATTTGACAGTTATTTGTTTTGTATAGGGGTACAGTTCCCCCTGGTCCTACCAGTCAAACGTTTTATCCAGTAAAACAGTTCCTTACGGAAGTTGTTGGGACCAAAATTAATGTAGTTCTTTAGATATTCGATAACCAATATTTGCTTTGTATGCGGGGCTTACCTTCTCCACGACCTATCGTATTTTTTTATAGCCTATGTTACTTTCGGATATGTTAGGTTCATTCCAGGAAAATTTCATCAAAATTGGCCCAGCTGTACGCACATACATACATACATACATACATACATACATACATACATACATACATACATACATACATACGTACATACATAAAATCTTCCTATTTTATATATTGATGAATTTTAAAGTGTCTCTGATTGAGGGAATATAATAGATGACATAACCCAATAAAAAACATTCTTACTTATTCATTAAGTTAAATCTTAAAAGCTTCGCCGTTTATAGACACTAAAAAACGATTTAAATTTTATATTTTGAAAAGTTTTCTTAATATTTTTTAAAACAAGTTAAAATTAAACAAATAAATAATTTTGCTAAATTTGTGAATTTTTTATTAAAAAAGTATTTAAATCAAATCTCAAACCACCATAAGTTTGAGATAACATTTTGTGTCACTTTCAGTCACAGTTCGTTAAAGTGAATAACTAAATTTATGATTTTTTTCTTATTATTTTTGTTGTCGTGTAATTGACAAAAGAATAAAATAAGTTCAAAGTAATCAGATTTATACAAGTTTTTTTTCTGATTAAAGATAAACTTGTTGCTTGTTTTATAATTTTGTTGTTTGTTTTTCTATTTGTTCCTGCATGATTGTATTAAAATACAACATTCATTCGTTCATTTCTTCATTCATTTATTCATACATTTATACCCACATGAAAATTATATTCGAATAGAAAAACTTGCAACACATTTTGCAGATAAAAGTCATTGCCGCCAAAAGTCTTAAGAGATATGAATGAGTGCCACTTAAGACAAGTTGTAAAAAAAATGAATAGAGTTTTAAATGATGAATTGTTAACACATAAATACACGCTAAATTATAAATATAAAATAAATAATTTAATTACATTTCCTTTTTTAAAGATTTTTATTTAAAAATTAGAAAGTTTAATTAAATCAGTTTTGTTTATAATCTGAAAATCATTTGTTGATTTGATTGTGATAAATTTCACAATAAGTGAAAATGATGGGGATTTAGTAGAGTATTCAAAAAACCGACACTTTAAGTGAACCGGTTTTCGAGTTATTAAAAAAATTAGGCTTTTCATAAAAACCAATTTCGAATAAGGTTTTATGCCAAAAACCCGGTTTTTATGAAATAATGATTCGATCATAATCAAAATATGTATTTGCTTTTATATCAAAATATACCATGGTTTGATTTAAATCCATTATTTTCCTTTGGAGAAACTCTTTCTATAAATTCTGAGCATGACTTAGGTCTATATCTCTTTACTTTATTGATGTGATTCAACATGAAAACAGACGGACACAGCAAAATCGATTCAGAATGGATTTATATATATTCAGTACTTTGTTAGACGCGGAATGACAAATGTTATATTTTCTCAGTTATGGCGGAATAAGCAAAATTGAAGCTGAATATTTTAGTGAAAAGCCTTCCATTAAAAACCGATTAACTGACTGAGAAAACCGGTATGTTGAATAATTCGAAAATTTAAATTATTCGAAACCAGTCGGTTTTCTGTAATGCAAAAAACTGATTACCGGCTTCGGATTTTTACATACACATTAACAATATTTTATATAAACAGGCTATGTCCTGAAATTACATACATTTGTTTCGATTATGTAGAAACTTATACGATTATAAAACTTTTTGGACGAATACAGTCCAAATTGTAGAATTGTAATAAAGTTAAAGTTAGCAAATTTAATCTTAATCACTCCATATCAAGCAGGTTTGGTAAAAAAACGTAGAAAGTAATTCGGAACAAGATATAAAATCATCCCAAAAAATATAATTTTTTATAAACCAAAATGTATCATGCGCATTAACGCCGTTTAAATTGGTCAGAAAGTTTTAGCAAGATCTCATAAAGTATATATCAACATCTGAGTCGATATAAATATTTTTGTTTGTATGTTAAATGCCTTTTCATGCCTAAACGAATTGTACGAATTGAATGAAATTTGGTATAATTTTTCGTTACTAACCTAAGTAGTTTGATATTTAAAACCAGCGGTGTAGGTGTAGATCAATATCCGAGACAATACTTTCCTATAGTTGAAAATTCAAATGCATATAACTGAAAAACTATAAGATATGAATGTAAAAATGTATTTAAAGTCCTCATTATAGGTTAAAATTGAATGAGAGACAATTTGGCACATATTTAAAAAAATGCATGTCCGAGATACCCCAGTTTACGGGGTGTATCAACACGACATGACTTACGTGCTCTGAGATCGTAAGAGTATCATACGAAATATTAAAAGTTGCTTTGGTTTTGAACAACGAGTTTTTAGGGTTATCTTTGCATTTATTTTATGTTTAGTTTTTTGCCAGTTTAAGATTGTGTATACACATTCTGAAATAATAAATAAATATATATATTTTTTTAATTTACTTACGAAGGGAAAAGTTGCTTAGGTTTCGAACAATAATGTATTTATGTACATTAAGTTCACTTATTATAATTTCACGGAGTGTATAAATATTTATAGTTTATACATACAAAATTAATTGAAAAACTTTGTTGATTGTTATTTTAATTTTACTTTTCTTCTCGATTTTTTTCTTCTCATTTTTCTTTTCCATGTGTTTTCTTCAACAGGTGTTGGATATGCAATATGTCTAATAGACATTTATATGGGAATGTATTATAATACAATTATAGGATGGGCTGTTTATTATTTATTTGCCTCTTTTACTTCTAAATTGCCATGGACATCATGTGATAATCCATGGAACACGGCAGCCTGTATGCCGGTAACAAATGCCAGTTTTACCGCCAATCAAACAACTCCGGCTAAAGAGTTTTTCGAGTAAGTTAAAATATGTTTGTGTGTGTGTGTGTGTGTGTAATATTATTTTTTCTATGATATTATATTTTATTATTCTTAATTTGTTGTTGTTGTTGTTGTTGTTGTTGTGGTTAATGGTAATTTAAACTGTATGAGTGAATGTGAAAAACATTTTAGGACAATTGATTTACTTAATAAACACTTGAATACATTTTATTTATCTAATGGTTTTTCTATTTAAGACCTCATCAAAACTCTAACAATATTCTAATAAAATGTTTATTTATTTTGTCTTCTTTCCTCAATTTGTTGCTTTTTTCTCTCTACTAGACGTAAAGTGTTGGAGCAATACAAATCAAATGGTCTGGATTTAATGGGTCCTGTTAAACCCACATTAGCATTATGTGTTTTTGGTGTATTTGTTTTGGTTTATTTCTCATTGTGGAAGGGTGTACGTTCGGCTGGTAAAGTGGTATGGGTAACCGCTTTGGCACCTTATGTTGTCCTTATTATTTTGTTGATACGAGGCGTTTCATTGCCTGGCGCCGACGAAGGCATTAAATACTACTTAACACCGGAATGGCATAAATTGAAAAATTCTAAGGTTTGTTTTTGTTTATGACAAAATAAAGTCACTGTCACACATGTTAATTGTTACTGTCACACATTTCACCAAGAAAATCTTAATTTTTTTTTAAATTAATATTTATTAAATTGAAATGTCATTTTATGTAATTAAAGGTTTGGATAGATGCTGCCTCACAAATATTCTTTTCATTGGGTCCTGGCTTTGGTACACTGTTGGCTTTATCTAGTTATAATAAATTTCATAATAATTGTTATCGTGATGCTTTAATCACCAGTAGTATTAATTGTTTAACCAGTTTTTTGGCGGGATTTGTCATATTTTCAGTTTTGGGGTAAGTTTAAATGATTTATTTTATTGTTATTGGGTATACATGTTAATAATGGTGTTTACAACAACATATGGTAATAACTGTCACATTTGATTTATATCAATTATGACGCTAAAGCAACTAAACTAATTTGACTAATTTGAAGAGAAAAGCTGCTTAAATTTATCGTAAGTAGAAAATATTATGCACCAACTAAAAAAATGATGGTTTGCGCCGTTTAAAAGTCTAGCTTTCGAAGCAAAAGACCAGGAGATTGTGTGACAGGGGTTGCGAAATGACTATGTCAATCAGATAAATAAATGTCAAAGAAGAATATCCCCTATATTTGGTTGGATTAGCAGGCATTTTGGAATTTGGTTGGACGATCACAGAAGACATTATCATAAGGAGAATTGATTCGCAGTTAACAAAAAACGATTTAAAAAAACGATCAAAATAACCAACTTAATGCGCCAAAGAGATAAATGAATATCTATGTGAAGATAATGTCCTTTATTTGATGAGATTAGCAAGATGTTTCATGTTAAGAGCTAAATCGAGTGATCACGAAGACAATTGGTTAGTTAAAAGAGAGCAGTTACCAAAAAAAAAAGGACTTAAATATGCAACTAAACTCGAGCCCATTATCTTTCATAATGACAACTAGTCGCAAGATCAATAAAAACTAATAGAAGATCAATTTATAGCTCAAAGCTTTACATTTCTGACTGTCATTAGTTTTGATTTATGAAGAGCGCTCTTACTGGAATATGATTTAACTCAAAATAAATAAATTGGCTTGATATATTCTTCAATTCCGCAATTCCTTGTTAGTTATAATAATAAGCCCATTATTAATTTGTTTACCCAATATTTCATTACAAATTTGAGAATTTGTAAATAAATTTCATAACTAATGTTTTTGTTGAATTTTTTCTCTTTCAATTTCCAAAGTTATATGGCTCATGTTCAAAAGACCACCATCGATCGTGTTGGACTTGAAGGTCCCGGTCTAGTATTTATAGTTTATCCAGAGGCTATAGCAACAATGAGTGGTTCAGTATTTTGGTCAATAATATTCTTTTTAATGCTGATAACATTAGGTTTGGACAGTACATTTGGTGGTTTAGAAGCGATGATTACAGCTTTATGTGATGAATATCCGCGTAGCATTGGACGAAGAAGAGAATTATTTGTGTTATTATTGTTGGCTGGAATATATTTGTGTGCACTACCTACAATGACATACGTAAGTAAAGAAAAAAGCAAAATCTGTGTGTCAGCCGCAATTTTAAGTATAATTTTCTAAAATTTGCTTCATAAATTTATTTTATTATAATGAAACCAAAAACTTAGATTGTGCTAGGACCATTTTTTGACCTAGCTCCCGTATATTGTTTTTGGCTTATAAAACTTTTAAATATGGACGAATTTTTTTGAGATACGGCTTCAATATATTACTAATTTGATATACATTAGTCCACATTTTACTATAACTCTCATATAAAGCTTTTTCCTGGAAAATGACTTAAACTTTTAAAACCCTTCGTCTATATTTAAGAGTTTTATAAGCTTAAAATCATATTCCGGGAAGGGCCTTATATGGGAGCTTGGTCAAAATTTAGTTATTTTCTATACATTTCAAATTACCATAATTTATAACAATTTCCACTTTCTTCACACGTTTCATTTATATTAATAATTATAATATTGAAATTAATTTCATCTCTATTCAATCTTGCAGATTACTTCGTTCTAAATGAAGGAGTACGAATAGATTTTGAAATATAACTTTCATGTGATTCATATCACTTCTAAATTATTTTGTTAGGTGCCATTTAGCGTTTTGTAAGTTTCCACAAATCCATTTATCACCTGTCCAAATGATATACTAGTTTTTCATATTAAATACACATGTATATATGTATCTATGTACATATATATTTCTTTGTTAAGTCGATATCCCTTTCCCCTGCTTTTCGGGCATTTCACTCTTTATTTATATTCGTATAAATACATTTAAACATTAACATATATAAATGGACATGCATCCATTTATAGTTATTTATCTTGTCTATTTGTATTCCTTTAAAGGTTTCTAAATGAAACTACATTTAGATTTTATTTATCTATTTCTACTCCCACTCCTTAAACACTTGTTGAAGTGTGGCTGGCGATTGGTGTTAACTGATGTTTGTTATCACTTGACTTGATTACATTTGAAATTATAATTTTTTCTAACAGTTTTTTTTATTTTTTTCACTAAACTAATGTTGATTTCAAGTCAAGTAAATAAATAAATAAATAAATAAATGAATTAAAACGAAATGTTTGCAAATGTTTATGGGAAACATTGATATTTATTTATGGGAAATAAATTTCGATATGTAACCAAAAAATGTTTCAATAAATTCTCTGATTATTTGTTGGACTCTGCTTTGGTCAACGTTTTTTTTAAGCAAAACATTTTATTGTGATATGATGCGATACACAATGCTTTCAAATCGGTCCAAAACTTTTGAACCGTTGCAGATATCTGAAAAATTAACATGGTTAAAGCTATCTAGGGTATATAGCTATATATAGGTTATGTTGAATTTTTAAAAAATTATATTTATTAGAATATTAAAACGTTAGAATATGAACATTCACAAATAATAACAAAAACATGAATGCGAAATGTTATTTGAAGTCCACATTTTATGAAAAACTTAAAACTTCGATTTTTCTTTTTTTAAGTTAACTAGCTTTTACCCGATGCGCTTCGCTGCACACGTGATTTCACGAATCACGACGTATATTAAAAAAAACTAATTTAGACCAAATTCTCGCTGTAATAGATCTTTAGATAATCAATAATCAATATTTGCTTTGTATTGGGGCTACCTATCCTGCTGGTCCTACTCGTACTTCATTTTGAGCAATAAAAAATTTTGTTCGCTATATAGTTCTTCAGATATTTCATAAACAACATTTACTTAGTATGGGTGGTACCCCTCCCCATGGTTCTATCCGTTCTATGTAGTTGGAACCAATTTGAATACTACTGCTTTTACAGTTCTTCAGTTATTCGTATAGGGGTACCTTTCGTATTGACCCTACCCGTTTTATATTTTGATCAGTTAAACATTCTTGAGAAAGGAAAAGAAGTTGAATTTGAGAACTATTGCTGTTATAGTCCTTTTCATATTCGATAATTAACATTTTCTTTGTATAGGGGACATCTCTTCCCATGTTCCCATCCGCCCTTTATTATGTCCAGTAAAACAGTTACTTGAAAAATTTATTGGGACCAAATTTAAAAATTCTCGGTGTAGTGGTTCCTTAGGTATTCAATTACAACATTTTATTTGTATGCAGGCTACCTCTCACCCTGATCCTGTCTATACTTTATTTTGTCTTGTAAAACAGTTCCTTCAAAAATTGGTTATAGTTCCCTAAATAAAGCTGTTATAGTTCTTTAAATATTTGATGATCAATATTTGTCTTATATGGGGGCTACCTCTTCCCCAGATCCTATCCGTTTCACATTTTGCTTCGTAAAAAACTTACTTGAAAAAGTTATTGGTACCAAATTTGAAAATTCTCGATTAAGTGGCTCTTTAGATATTCGATGATCAATATTTGCTTTGTATGAAGGGTACCTCACCTCTAGTGCTATCGAAATTTTTTATAGCCTGTGTTACTTTCGGATATATGGTGCTCATTCTACAGTCTACAGTCTAGACTATAAATAACTTTTTTTATTAAACCGATTTTGTTAATTTTTTTCTTCTTTGAAATTACGCGAATTCTATACAAAATCTATTAAAGTACAAAATTTGCGTTTAAGAAAAAGTTCACCTTTTTTCGGTACAAAAAGTGCTATACTAATCATACAAAAGACGAAAGACTTACAGATTCCGAAGTATCCAGTTGAGGTCATTAAATGAAGCAACATAATACGGACATAATTAAATCGACTCAGATGTTTATTTGATGCAAGAATATATATTATGTTTTAGTCTTAGATGATTCCTTTTTATCGTTACATACGGAATGACGAATTTAATATACCCTCATGACTACTTGTAGTGGTAAAGAGTAAAAATATATGTGTGTATATGATTCCTAAGTTTAAAACGCACAGAAAAAGTAAAGCTACGCGCACCTTAAGGAATTCCGATCGTCTCATAATCGTTTCATCAGACTTTCTGAAAATGAAAGGATTGTTCCAATATTTTAAATAGCTCCCATACAAATGTCATCTGGGAATGGGGGTTTAAGCTAATAAAACACACATGTATGAAGATGTTTTAATTTAATTTGCAAATTCCAAAAAGATCGCTCTATAAAGGACCGGAAATGTCATATAAAACCACTTCCGAAAATTGCTTTAAAGTGCGTGGTGTGAGTTTTCGTAAATTTTCAATTTATACATTATGAAAATTGTAAGAACAACTTGCACCTTGAAAATCCTCTCAGAAATCATAAATCTAATACAGACTTTTTAATAATGGTGTAGGTTATTGTATAGTCGACCTTAACAGACACAAGAGATTACACTCCTAAAAGTTTTATTATTAAAATCTTGAATATATGTCTTAACATTTAATTTCACCGATAAATTAATTTGTGAATCTCTGTTCACTAATTTCTAAAAAAAAATTATTTATTTTTATATTATTTTTTAAATTATTTATCTTTTTATTTCAGGGAGGTGTATTCTTAGTGAATTTCTTAAATGTTTACGGACCCGGTTTAGCTATACTCTTTGTGGTATTTGTTGAGGCAGCCGGTGTATTTTGGTTCTATGGTGTTGATAGATTTTCAGCCGATGTAGAACAAATGTTGGGCAAAAGACCTGGAATATTTTGGCGTATATGTTGGACATACATAAGTCCAGTATTTTTATTGGTAAGTTTTTATATTTTATACAAAATTATTATTACCGGTGTTATGAACAATTTTAATTTCCCTTTAGGCCATATTTATATTTTCATTTTTGGGCTATGAAGATATGTTGGGTGAAGAATATAAATATCCCGAATGGAGCATTAAAGTGGGCTGGGCTGTAACCTGTTCATCGGTTATGTGTATACCTATGTATATTATATATAAATTCTTTTTTGCCTCCAGAGGCAATTGCCAAGAACGTTATGAGGAAACATTTAAACCGGAAACAAATTGTAATTCCGCCATACCCGGACAACAGGGCACTAATGTGTGACATGGTGTGGAAAAGATACAAGCTAAAAATTTTAATAAAGAGTGTAGTAAGTTTAATAATGTCTATGATAATAAGAATATATCACCACCACCACCAACAACAACAACAACAACAACTGCAACAGCAACAAAACATACAAATATTTGTAGTAATTTAAATAAAGAAAAATCCAAAAATATTATTAATAATAATTATGCTTATAATACTCGTACAAGTACTCGTGCATCAACAAATAATCTCAATTCGAATAATATCGAAACTAAGGAACCAGAATATGATATTAGCTTTAAATTTAAAACGCAAACAAATTATAACGATAATTATATTTATAAATGTAATAATAGTAATAATAACAATAATTTAAGATCGAAACCACCCCCCACTAGATCTAATATTAAAAGTTTCGATAGTAGGTTTAGTGTTAATAGTTGTTGTTCTAGTAATAGTTGTCAAAGTTCCCATAGTAATTTAATTAATTGTAATATGTTTAGTAGTCATTTAACTGAAAATCTATGTAAATTACCTTTGCAATACCATGATAACAATTCAGAACCTCATCAACGTAATCATTATTATCAGTATCATAATCATAATCACTATCAATGTTATCAAACTGATCAGGAAAATGATCGTAATTATTATCATGGCTTGGCGGGTACTAGAATTACAAATACAACTACTGCTGCAGCTGCTGCCCCAAATGCTGAGGACAATAACAAAAAATATTCTCTAATACTCAGCAGAAGTTGTAAACCGCTTAAATTTTCCTTTGCTAGTGAATGGTTGGTTTAGGGAATTTCGGTTTACAAAATTCTTTAAATCAAAGTATTACAATTTGTTTTATTGTTGAAAAAATTCGAATAATTTACAGCCATAATTATTGGATTTTTGGAAAATAAATAAATTGTACTTTGGAGAATTCAAGTTGAATTTAAATTTATACTGCTGTTAAAGTTAATTTTATTTTAAATAAATTTATAAATAAATTGTTATTAAATAATTGTTCAATATAATTAAAAATTAATTAAATTAAATATTTACTATAATTGAAACATATTTAGGGAATTTAAAATATATATCTTTTGCAAAATACTTAATTAAGGTACAAATCATAATATTATTAATGTAATCATATAAAGATAACGTTTAGATTTGGTAGAGACCGAACATAAAAAATATATAGTTCAATATTTTAGTATTTTCAAAAAATATTTTAATACCATTTAATCGATGAAATAATTTATTAACAAATTAGAAAAAAAATATGGTAAAAGAAATTCGCAGCAAACGCTTCAATCAAATCAATCAAAAAAATATATTGTTTTCGTTACAATCACTTATTTGTTGGTTAGGATCCGCTATTATGGTTTAATTTCATATTTTTTCAACAATTTCCCGATTCGATTTATATTTATTGAAATTAATATTGATCGGTTCAATATTTCAGGCAGCTTCCATACGAATGTCTCCACGAAATGTGGTTTTAAGCTCATTAAACTCACAAGTTTAAAAATGACAAAAAATGTTTGCTAGTCCAAATCTATAAGTCAGACTTCGAGAATTTCGATCAGTAAATGGTCATAACTCCCATATAGACCTACTTTTCAAAAGCACTTTAATAAAAGTTTGTATTGAAATAATGTACCATCCATTTGAGATTTATACCAACAAAAAGTATAGTAACACATTTTACGAGGATCAGTTTATAATTTCTTGTAGCATCGCTTTTGAATGTCACCTCAAACTACACAATTCACTTCAAACATGATTATTATGAACATATTTTAAATAAGTATGTTTCACGCAAACATAAATTATGGACTCAAATTATAAGAGGATCGGTTCATAACGTTTCCTTCCTTCGCCTGTTTTTAAAATTCAGAGGAAAATGTGAAGAAAACAAAGATTGAGCATTTTTGAAAATGGTCGAATAAAGTGAAAATTTTCAAATTTGTTTGAAATGGTTTATACGCATTGCAAATCTAAAACTTTCTAGTGGTTGAAGAGCATCATTTTAAACTTTTCTAGCAATTTTAGTTTCAGGGAAAAACGATGGTTCCAAATTAAATGTCTATTCCACAACACAGAGGGACCTAACCGAATTGGATATGTGAAGATTAGCCTTATGATAGCAGAGGAGTGAAACTACTATAGGTTCTCAATGGAGGGTATTATAGGGGTCAATTTTTTTACACCATATTCCAAAATTTTTGTTTCTCATTCAATTAAGAAAATGAGTGGAAATATCCCCTGAAAGGACATTTAAAGACGTGCTGACATAAGTTTTTTATTTTTTATTTTCAACATCAAAATGTTATAAATCGAACACAAGCAATTTATGTTTGCCTCTAATCATTATATGGTTAAAATATATAAAATATTGAAAATATTACAATGTTTGCTATATTCAAATACATTATTTTAAAAAATAATTCGGTTATATTCAAATTAACTTTAAATCAAATTAAACAAATTTGAAATCATAAAGTTGGTTAAATTAATTTCTAAAATATTAAATTTAATATAAATGTATTTTTTATAATTGTGCTTAAATAAAAAAAAACATTTTATTGAAATAGTTATATAACCTAAGTCTTGTATAATTGTGTAAAAATTAAAAAAAATGCAATTTTACATACAAACCTACAATCTATTTATATATGATTAAACCCTGTACATCAAGTTTGAAATATAAAATACGTATTTATATTTAATTGCTTAATATTAATTAAATCAATTAAATATTAATTAAATTTGACAAGTTACAAATTATAGATTTTACTTTAAATTTTTATTATTTTTAATAATTAAAATTTTAATTTTATTTAACAGAATCTTAATTAACAGCCATAGTTATTGTTCTGTTAAATAAATTTTAAAATTAATATTTAATGGTCTTCATATAATTTTAAATTAATCAGTATTAGTTATTTGTATATGTATATTATATATTATTTAAGTATAGAAAATACATAAATGCAATACAGCCATTTGCATTTATATGTTTTTTTCCAGTTAAATTCATTTTGTGATTATTGTTCATCTGTTTTGTATCTAAAAGAGTTTATTAAAGCAATAAAATTTGTGTTATTTTATAAAAAAAGATATAAATGTGTTTTAATTGAAATTTATAAAAACAAAAGTTGAAAGTTTATCAATTCATCTTTAACCCTTTAAGAAATTGCAAAATATATTATGAATTTAAATTTAAAAGTCTGTAACGGCTTTGCATGAGTATGTTCTATAATCTTCTAGAAGAATAACAACGACATAAATTAAAAATAAAACAACAAGTGATAACGCAGTATTTGTCTAGATATGTCATTGATGTTGCTAGAATATTTAAAAAGATGGCATTGAGTATAAATAGCCATGACCATTATTTAATCTATTCTTAACAGTAACATAATGAAGACAAATATAAGGGAACTGAACTATCAATATAATATTAGTTAATTAAAAGTGAAAATGAAAAGGTTTTTGTAATTTGGAAATACTTGACGCTATGATCACAATAAAAGGAATCAAGTTTCTGAAAAGGGAAATAAACCCATGTTTTTAAAAGGCAAAAACATAACAATTTCTGTCAGAGGTGGTATTGTGAAATAAAAGCAGCCTCTTTTCTTATTCCGTTGAATAAAATGAAAGGTAAATTCAATAGGCGCAGTATTCATATTGCTAAATACGAATTTGAGAACAAAAAAAGAAACTGAGATATGCACTCGTGAAACAACAAGCAACATGGACTTAAATGAAATGTTTATCGCTTTTATGAACAAATTTTAGGTAGTTCAAGAAACGTCTAGAATTTACTTCTTGCTGAGGTTAAAGCAGAAGTTCAAGAGTCTTCTACAGCAAATTACTAGAAACTTCTTGCTTCTTGCATCTTAACGTTGATGTTCAAGAGACTTCTAAATTATTAGCTGAAATACAAGCGAAATTTCAGGAATGTTCGAGAGCTACATACGAAAAAATCGAGGCTGTTAATGTCAAAGATGAAAATCTTCAGTGTACGGAAGGAGCTGGTCGAGTTATACCTAAAATATCTTTCACAAAGCTTCTAGTTTCGAAGGCACTACATCATTTAATGCAATGAAAATTCTTGAATGTAAACCAGCGAGCAGCAGAAATAGTAGTGAGGACATAATAAACGCACTACAACGTAAGTGTAGTGACGATCATAAGAAAGAAATATACCGAATGGAATTACGAGGTAGGGCAGAAAACCAAACTAGACTTTGCCAATGAAATTGAGCGTTTTGTTTTTTCTCAGATGTTTAAACGATGTTAATATCTTTTACAATAAATCTTGTACACTTGACGCTACAAAATTGTTCTGAGGTTCAAGAAAAGGCAAAGGCACATAGGTTGACCGTTTATTAGAAAATGTTAAAGATAAAATTTTTTAATAGGACATGTGGAAATTGCATCCCTCATACACATCAAATTTTTAATATATATGTAACTGTAGTCTCTATGGACCAAAATCCATAATATTTTCTTAAGTCTAGGTTGACTGCCTGAATTCATTGAAAACGAACAATGTGGCAATTGTTCGTTGTTTTCCTAAATAATTTTTTATTTAAAACCTGCTATAGTAACAAAATAGTTATAGTCTGATATCTGAGACAACCTCAAAATTCCGAAGATGAACTTTTCTAGATTTTTCAATATAAAGTGATTGGATTTAGACATAATTTTACCAAAATATGTGACTATATATACTTCATCTTCGCAGATTAAATCATTTGAAACGGATCAGTAGAAAAAAGTTATAGCGTAATATTAACATTTATTGAATATAATATTTAGTTTGATAGAAATATCAACCCAAGAATGGTCATTTCTAGCGCTCAAAAAAACGCCTTCCCGGAATATGGGTTTAAGTTTATAAAAACACAAAACAAAACTTTTTGTGACTGTAGTGAAATTATATAATGGATTTGATCGATATCAGTCCATGTTTTGCTATATTCCTCATATAAGATCAGCTTCCGGAAAATGATTTGTAACTTATAAAAATCTTAAATATGACCAATTTTATTGAATTACGGCACAATAATTTTTAATAAAACTGATTGAGCATTAAAGACAATTGGTTTAATGCTCAATCAGTTTTATTGAAATTATTTTTCTAATTGTCTTTAATTAACATTATCGGCACACATTTTGATATATATCTAATTTACCTTCCCGGAATATGGGGATATGTTTTAAGCTAAAACTTTCTTAATTTATATCACACCTCTTAAATATTGTGTAAACTAACGGTTAAAATTTCTATAATTCCCTGTACAAAAGAAACGTAACAGATCGTTTATTAATATTTCATTTTCGAGATGCATTAAATGTTTTTATTTAATCGCATATTTACAATGCTGTGTTTTTTAGCAAATTTCCAAACCATATTGACATTTGTGTATTCTATATTATATATCTATGAATTTAAAAATTTAATATGGAATCTATATTTATTACTATGTTTCCAACTGTTTACGGAAGACACAAACCATAAAAACTGTAGTATACATTAGGGATAAATATTAATTTACTTATCAATGCTCAGAACCTTTAATGGCCTTAAAAGTTGAGATAATTGTTTATAGTTTAGCCACATATGTCTGCTTAATGACTAATAGTTGGCAACTCCTTTTATCATTGTTAGCTAATGTGCCACTTCATTTATAACGCATAAGAAAGAAACGAAAGATTGTTGAACTTCATCTTTTCTTATTTTTTTGGATGAAAACCAATGCTGCCAATTCGGTGATTTTTTCCCTAAATCTATTAAGCTTATCGCGGAAAGTTCTTGAGAAATTAGTAGTAATGAAAAGTAAACATTAAAAATGGCGATATTTTTGGGAAATTTGTATTACGAAATGTTTTTTAAACGGCGGGTGACAAGTATCAAGTTCATAAAAAAAAAGTTAAATAAAAAGTGTTAACTAATTTAATTATGCCTAATTTTCAATATAATATAAATATAGAATAAATTTATTATAATATCCCCTCCACCACCACCAAATTCCTTGCAAACGTTTCTGTGTAGAGCGTACTTTTTCGTCTCTTCCGGATTAATTTTCCCCCCACTCCTTCACTAATTTTTCTTTAAGCATATTTTTTGAAATAATGTGATATTCTTAAATCCGCCTATCCAAGTAATCGGAAAAATGCTCAATTGGGTGACTAAGGAGGAGTTTTAAGAATGCGAGAGGTGATATATAAGATCCATAATTCTGTTTCCGTGCAAAGTTTTTGAGTACTTTTCTGCAAGTTACTTATTTAAATGAATATTTTTATACATTACTTCATTAATAAATACTAGTTCCTAAAACTCAGCCGCCGACATGTAACCCCATACCATGACACCACTGAAGCATTCCATTCTTTGCAAACTTGTGTACTTTTCCCAGATCGTTTTATTTAAAATAAATAATAAAGAAATAATAAATTATTTTACTTTCTTCAATTATAGTTTCTTTCGGTTTTTTCACTCAATTTGAATAGAAGTTTCGTTAGTAAGTTTTAGATGAATTTAGATAGAAGTCTTGGTTAGAGCGAAATTCTTAAAGTTTCTTTAATATTTAGATGCATTGACGTTGACTTTTGTCCACAATATGAATTTCAAACAATAAACATTTATTTATTAAAGTTTAATGAAAGAAAAATAATTTAAAGAGAATTAAACATCTTATGGATGCAGAGGCGCATTAAACTTTTGTAAATGCCAATCTCGGTGAGAAGAATATGCTAAAAACCAAAAAAAAAAAAAAAAAAACATATTCACCTATAATACTCATCTGTATATATCTATGTACACAAAATTATTCTTCCAAATACAAATTGCTTGGGTGTTCATCTGTGTTTTTTAAAGTTTTTTTCTGGATTTTTATCCTAAATTATAAAAAATATTTTAATTATATATTTGAAATTGTAAAATTTTTTCATTCAATTAAAAGTAATCGTTTTTAAAACGTTTTCAAGTTTGGAGATGGAATAATATTGTGCATATTAAAATCTTTTAGTATTAATTTATAAAATAATGCAACAATATTTTTTTTCAATGAAGATAAAACTACATTTACTGTGAAGCAATATTGTTTTAACATCTTTATCTATGAAGGTCAATTTAACATTTAAGCAGTTATGATTTTGCTTTATATATAAAAAAGATTTTGATTTAACATTGTTATACAATAAATACATTTTTTTCTTCCTTAAAATTTTACTGCTTAAAAGTAATTTATATTACCCCAAACTTAAAAAGGTTTAATTTTAATTGAATTAAAAAAACTTTATTCAATGTTAAATCAACTATGTTTTCAACGATGATACAAATTTCAAGTTTTGCGTGTGTGTACTGATCAAATCAAATAGAAATCACTATTTTTTTATTCATTCGGGCATAGAGTTATCTCTGGCGGACTCAATTAAAATTTTTCAAATTTATGATGGTTATCAGTGCAAAAAAAAATCCGTAGATTCATCTAAATACTTTTATATAAAAGATGCACAAGGAAAACCCTATTCCAACATCCTCATATCTTTTTTTAAATAAAATTTTATATGTTTTTATTCATTCCCTACATTTTTATTGCATGTCATGGTGTTATTTTTCTAAACGGCCAAAGTAAAAGAGTTTTAATTTTAGCTCTGAATAAAACAAAATTTAACGATGAATTTTTTTTTAAATCGCTGTATTTAGAGGAGAAAAAATTTGCAAGTTGGCATCACTAATTGGTATTTTTATTTTCTACTAATTTTATTTATATAAAAATAAAAAAAATATAAATAAATGTTATTGTAAGACATACTGGAAACGCTCACGAACTGGGCGCCGTGGCTTAGTTGGTTAAAGCGCCTGTCTAGTAAACAGGAGATCGTGAGTTCGAATCTCGCCGGGGCCTATAAGCGGATTCTTTTTTCAAAGAGTACGAATTGAGTTTTTTTACATTTGTTAATTAATTTTTATTATGATAAAGGAAAAATAATTTCAAAATAAGACGATTTAATAAGAATAATCTATATGATTTAATTATCGCACTCTGAATGTATTTCAAATATCACGAAAAACAAACTGAATGATAATAAACACGCAGAGAAACAAAAAAACAATGTATAATTAATAATAACTTTTTTCAGTTATGATTTTGTTTCACAGATGAAAATGTTAATTGAACATTATTTCAAAGTAAATACAGCTTCTTGATAATGTTTTTGAAACTTTACTACTTGAAAGTTATTTGACAAAATTTATTTTTGGGTAATATCAAAAAATTAATATCAAAAAATTCTAATTTGTACAATTGTATTTCACCACACACGTAAAAACGTTTAATTTAAACTAAATGAAAAAAATATTCAATCTCAAATCAACTATGTTTAACGTTGATTTTACTTTAGGTTTTCTCTGAGTGTACAAAATACATTTAATTAAATTATTTCTAATTTTTATAAAATATTATAATTTTCTAATACATTAGATTTGTGTGAAAAGATAATGAATCATTATAAATGGTAACTATTAGAGATGAGTGATATTTTCATGACTGTGATTTAATCACTGTGGTAAATCATTGTGGTAACTGTAGTGACTGAAATTATGAAATAACAGTTACTAGTAATGTCATTCTTTCGTATTCGTTTTTATTTGAGCCAGAAAAATAACTAAAGGTGGTGCTGTGCATCAATTTGCGATTCATCTAAAATGGAAATTATCCATTTCCTACGGTGCCCAGTGTGAATTCTAATAGAGACTCCCATATTCAAAGAAAACAATGTTTTTTTCTTTTTAAATACTGCGATCACTGGGTACGACATTATTCAAAAATCACGGTATCGCTCACCTCTAGTTGCTATGAAAACTCTATGTCCTCGTATTATTTGCTTTTCTGATTTATGTGTGTGTACATTTATGCGTTTTAAAATAATTTTTTTGGGGGATTTAAGATATTTCGAACGTCAATTTTTTCTATATTTACTTGACCAAATATAATTGCAAAATCCAACGTGTTTGTGAGGTTTAAGCCCTTCAAAGTGATATTTGGATGGATGATTGTATGGTACCTATGAAAAATAATCGTCCAATCCTCGTATAATTTTTTGCACATCGATTTAGAATATCATATAAGTTATTAGTAGTAAATTTTTTCGGATGGGAATATTTGTTTGGCTGTTAGGTTATCACCAATATCGTCTTTGAGTCAAATTTTATCAAGAATACTTTAAAGTTGCAATTTTAAATATAATTGAAATATTTTAATATTTATGCAAAACAATGTAATTTAAAGTATGTGAAAATCTATTAGATCTTAGTATAGAATTTGATCTATTTTAAATAAGAATATTGACTATAACTTAAATTTTAAAACAAAATTTAGACTTCTTAATAACCGGGCAATAGAATTTTTCAGATCTTTAATTCATATGGAGTCTATAGGCCACACAAACTTAAAAACGATTTACTTTAATTGAATGAAAAAAATTAGTCATGGTCAAATCAACTATGTTCTCAACGTTGATTTTGCTTCAAGTTTTTTCTGTGTACGCCTTTCAAAAGTTTCAGATAAATTTTCAAATAAATCGATTCTGTCCTAATAATTTTATTAATTTTCCAAAGTGATCTTAAATTGATCTTTCTTAGCATTATTTATAATAAACCGTAAAATCTTTTCCAAGCTATTAACATTCCTAAGAGGTACCTAGATGCACATTCAATATAATTAACTATTTAAAGGTTAAAAATATATAATTACCAACAACAAAATTAATGTAATATAATATATACAACAACAATAGTTCATAAAAATAACGATTGTGAAATAATCCCTCTTCTAAAAACTTAAAAAATAACAAACAAATTAAAAAATGAAAAACGGAAATGATAGTCCTGCAAAATATCGCACATAGGGATAACAGACAAACAACAAAATTGAAAGTCATGAAACAAATACAAATCTATTGAAACTACAAACACTTTTTGACGAAAGGAATACAAGAAAGGACATTGTAAAACCAACAAAAAAAGAAAGATCACAGAAACCAAAATTAACGTTTGAGTTCTAACGATTTAAGGAAAACAAAACGAAGCGTAAAAATATTATTCGTTATAAACTCTCAGCGATTCAAATGTGTTTTGATGATGGCGTTGGGATATATAACAAACAAAAATATGTACAGTTGCGTTGATAAATATAGCAGAGGGTATATGGATTTCATTTTATTTATAACGGAAATCAAAAGTATCTGATCATAACCAGTCATCTTTTGATATTGTTTTCTATAGAAAATTATACAAAAAAAAACTAACGTGTTGAAAGTCGAAAAAAGTCTCTATACCATGATGTTGACACAAAAATTTTTGTACCGAACCTCGTTAAATTTGATTTGATGTGCTTTTTGTGATTGTATAAATCAAATTTATTTAAAATAACTTCGTATATGAATAAGAAATTTATACCATTTGAGGAGATTTCGAAAGTGGTATGTGAGTAATTTTGAAAGTGGGTCTGTATGGGAACTACGGTGATTTCTGAAATTTGAACTTTTGACAAAATAGAATTGATTTGTGCCAAATTTAATTAATACAACTTCATATCTGTGTGTTTAAATAACTAATTCGTTTAAGAATCGATTTAACAGTTCGCCTGTCTTTTCCCGAAATATGGTTTTAAGCTCCTAGAAATTTTAAAAATAATAAGAAATTTAATTCAAATAAGTTTTGGGTCATTCTAAATGATTGCCAAATTCATGATAATCTTTCCATATTTTTTTAGCTCCCCGTAGAAAGCGCACCTCGGAAATCATACATAAGCCTCAATTATAATTTATATACGAAGATATCACTATTCAAAATTATATGATGACTAATTTTAATTATTCATGTTTTCAAATCGATGTTTTCGGCAATAATTCTGTAACCTCTGAACATATTTCTTATATGTTCATGAATAAAAATATAAGGAAATCATAACATGAAACTAATTTCAGATGAGCTTCTTCTAAAATCTACCCAGACGGCTTATTAAAATTTTTACAACCACATAGGACTAAATTTTTAAAGAAAGAATTGATCATATCTCAGTGGTTTATGAACCGATTTTAAAGAATGAAAAAGATTAAATTCGGGAAAAATGTAAAATCACTCAGTACAATAACCAAGTCCATAGGTCTCATAGGGTGTTCAAAATATAGGAAAATATGTTTTTGCCTATAACTCAGGAACTAATAGTCCGATTCATTTCATGTCTTCAGCTTATTAATCCATTAAATATCTATCTGTCTAAGTCTCTACTCATTGTAGATTTTTCAAATAGACAAAATAGACAAATATCCGAAAAATGTACCTTAAGTTTTTTGATAATATCTGAGCCATTTATGAATCTAAGTCGAAAATTGTGGAAATTACAAACTTATATATATATACCCTTCTAACCTTGTCAGGTGAAGGGTATAAAAATTGTTTATGACAAAATTTTTTACTGATTCTTAAATTTAGAATTCCATCAAAATTATTTACCATTTTATAAGGAATTTGAACCTGTACTTGTAAAATACCTTAGACCTGATCGTATGATTATGTTGAGTATCACAACTGGTTCAATATAAAATAATTTGTTGTGAACCCATAGTGTTCTGAATTAATATATACTTTTTATATATAGCAAAGACTTGATACTTTTGTAATTATTAATATGTCTTGGAAATATTATATTTTACAAAATTGCATAGAAATGTTACCTGAAAGGTCAAAGGGTATGTTTTTCTGTGATATATAAAAAAAGATATAAAAATAATGAATACTTGAAAAAGTTCTTCTAATCTTTTTTTTATTTTTTTCTCAAAAAGTATATCATAAATATAATTTTTATAAAGAAACCAGACCAAAAAAAAACAATCTAATATTTTAAACTAAACTGCAAATTGATGTAAAAAATCCCTTTAAACAACTTAGACAGCTGCTGTATAAAAAAGAATTTTTGTAACTGCCACAGAAAATGGTATGAGATTGTTTGTTGCATGAGAAGGAATATGCAACGAATCCTTTGAAGATGGCAAAAGTGTAGTGAAACAAAACACAATGTTTCTCGAAAACTGTACTGAAAACATTTGCCATAATCTCCAATAGATATACAAAGGACAATACAATACATACATACAAAATACATGCATACATGTATGTACGTATATCCTTTCACAATTTACTCTTTACAAAAATAAAATATTTAAACGTATTTGTGGTGGTAAAAGTAGAATGAATAAAATACGTTCATTTAGTGCGTATTCCTATGAAAATAATGCATAATGTGTTTTGCACTCTCTTTATAAGTATCTAAGTAGGAAATAATGTTATATAGAATTACACAGTGGGATGAAATTGTAAATGTTTGTAAATAATTCAAAAAAATTTAATATCCCAATAATATAGTTTGGGAAATTACAAACTTCCTCAAATATTTTATTAATTTTAAACAAATTGTTTATGTTAAAACTATTTAATTAGGATTTAGTAACAACTTCTATGATTAAAATACGCTGTATCTCGATTTTAGTTGTGTCCAAACTTCTTTTGTAAAAGGCGGCAGATACAATTCAATTTCTGGAGTGTGTGAACATTCGCACGACTCTTGGTTCTTCGTACCGGAATGACTCGATATTCATCAGTCAAAGACTATCATCCCAGTAAAAAGCAAGATTCATTTGTCTACTGATCATTTCTAGTGTCGATAATATTTATCGTGCATTAAATGAAATTAATTTAAAACTATTTTGTACTAGGTCCACCTGATTTCAAAGGACTTGTATGCCCTCTACCACCACGAGCGGTAATCATAGTATGTTAACTTTGTCATTCCGTATATAACGCCGAGAAGGAATCATCTAAGACCCCATTAAGTTTATATATTCTTTGATTTAATGAAAATCTGATTCGATTTGGCTATGAAATATAGGTCTATTAGCAAAAATTTTTTTGACCGATATATGAAACAACCTGATTCTGAAAAAAAATTTTGAAATAATTTTCTGAAATTTATTTATTTATTTTAATATAATAAACCTACAGGAAGGATATTTTGCTGTTATTTGACCTAGATTCCATATAAGACCCCTTACGCAAAAAATGGTTTAAGTTTACAAAACTCTTAAAATTGGACCAATTCTATTGAAATTTGGGAGAATTGTTCTAACTCTGTTAAATATACATAATTAATTAGACCAATATAGGTCCATGTTTTGCGCTATAGCTTCCATATATCCCATTGCCATATATTCGGGCAGTTTAGAGGATTTTCTTCTCTTGGTAAAAATACCATATTATTGTTCTTTTTCCATGGCAACATGATGCCAAGTCAGGCTAAAAATAAGTGACATATTATGAAGTCTTATAAATGGAAGCAGACTTTTTTGTGAGCATTCCATATTAATATTTTAAAAATATTAATATGGTTATAGCTAAGGATTATCGATTTGATTACGGGCCGTCTGCGATAGAGAGGGCAGTTTTCGCGCTACGGTTAAGTCAAAAAAATTAAAAATTATCGAACGATCATTGTAGAATTAGAAGGAATTTATGGAATGATCCTCATAAAATTTGCTTCATTATTTTTGTTGGTATAAATCTTAAATGTATGAATGCACTTTTAAGTGATTTTCAATAGTGTGTCTTTACTCTTACTCCGATTTGTGGTAGAAAATTCTTCCATGTAGATTTAGACTTATATAAAACTTATTTGTCACAAATGTTATTCTTATACTCTCTTTTCGGAATTCATTTTTATGAGAGCTTCTGAAATAGCGGACTTTTGGTTCATCACCAATTTCAAATTATCACTGAGATATCTTATAAATTGCGCTCAGTAGTGTTCACAATGTTACATGGACAGGCGGAAGGATGAACAAACAATCGACTAAAAAGTGATTTTGAGTTGAAAGGTAAATATTAAATTGACCACAAAGTCATATGATATACAAGCACCTTTATCATTCTGTGTATAACACCAAGAAGGTATCATCTTAAACCCCATGAATTATCAAAATCTGAGACCATTAAGCAATATCCCTCTAATCTTCTGATTTTTGGAACATTCTTACGCGTAGTTCAAATTTAGAAAAATTGTTTGTTATTATCCTAAGCCCGCTATCTCAATTTAATAGCAGAGAAGTTGTGGACCGATATTTGAGAAAACCTCAACATTTTGACGAAGAAGTAGTAAAAATTTTTAATAGAAAATAATTGGATTTAAGCAGAAAAACCATTGAAACCGGATTAATAGAAAATTGCGAAACATATGACTCATTTTAGGCGGAATCGAATAATAAAAAAATTATATTTTAATTACTTCATATATACATACATTTTCGTATGTTTTTTTAAACACTTTTGACGATACAATTAAAATAAAGCGATTAAAAAGAACTAACAATAATGTAAATTTCTAAAGACGCTGAAAATGTGAATAATTTATTCAAATTTTTATTTGCCTCTGATGAATTGAACCTGCTGTAAAACTCAAACTGTCTGGAAATGCCCTTATTTTCTTAAAGAGTAAAACATTATATCGCTTTTACTTTCGAGAAAAACGACTGCACCAAATTAAAATCCTTCTTCTTTATGTAAATTCAAACCATTCATCTCCTGGTAGAATTAAAAAAATATATTTCGATTTAACCCCACTGTGTATTGTCGTATATTGCATATTTCCGTTAGATGTAAATTTATGTGTATATATATGAAGGTTTGTGTGTCTGTGTGTGAATGCCTGATTAAGGACTAAAATTCTCTTAATGTGAATGCGTTCAAATCTCTATGCGTGTGCGTTCATTTTATTTTAAACATCCAACAGCAAAATGTTTTTAATGTTGATGAGGACGATGATTATGTTCCCTTTCGGTCTTTGCATAAACAACAAAGTGTACCTTTATAAGTACACATGTATGTATGTACATATTTATATGTATATGTTCGTATGTATTCTTCATATCCCGCTGCTGATAATGATTTTCATTATATTGGTTTAATTTTTATACGAAATCATCAAGTACTTCATACATACAATTTTGTTTTAAGGCTCCTTTTTGGAATAATTTTGTTACAGTTCCGTTTTTGTGCGTTAACTGCATTCTGTACTTCTACTTTTTTTCTTCTATTTGCTTTCATGTTGCCGTTTGTGTACTTGAACATTTTATTTTTTGATTCCTTTTAATTGAGTTCTGTTTTTAGTAAAATATTTTTAGTCTTGGAAGAGTATAAAGGAAATCTTACTTTGAGATTTTCTTAGAATTTTTATAATTTTGTTTTAGGTTTTGGAATATATCAACTGTTATATTTGTGAACAAAGTAACGGTTATTTGACATGACATTTTTTAAAAATCGTTTCGTTATAAATCCAGTTCATTGGAGCTAATTTCGCAGGTAATATTTAGAGAAAAAAAAGACGACATCATGGTCCGATGACGTCCATTTTTCAATTTTCTTATTATGTCCCATTCTAGTGAATTAGGGACAAATCATTTATTACAACACAATGGATTAAATATCCATTCTGTTGTAATAAAAATCTTCGATTAAGATTGCCAAATGGTCTTGTTTTAAAGTTTTGTGCAGACTTTTGAAAATAATCCTTTTAAGTATATCAATTGTCCCATATAAATGTCTCCCCGGAATGGGGTTTTTAGTACATAAAATTCCTAAATATAAAACGATTTAATCAAGTGCGAAAATAAGACTATTTTTGAAATAATATAATTTTATTAAACGATGTGCCAAATTGATTGTTTGGAGAAAAAATCGGATATTGAATGAGAAACAAAAATTTGGCACACGATTTAAAATTAATGTTAATGAGAAAATATATATATAATTTGAACCGTTACATCAAGGTGAACAATTTTTTGAATAGTTGTGATATGCTACACTTTAAAATAAAGAATCGTCAAAAAGAATCAGCATCATTTGAAGTCATCATTTCTTTGCCTCTAAACCGAGTAATATTTTAATTGATTTTATTGCTATAATAACAACAATTTACATTGCTATAATATGTTTTTAAAAATACTTAAGTACCTTAAACGAGATTAATTCAAATTAAAATTTAATTCAAAGAAATTTAAATTCATTTAATTGATTACAATATTCCAAAAATACATTCTCCGCTCATTGGTCATTAAAATCGATAGATTGTGAGATAACACTTAATTCTGTCTATTACCTAATTTCGTTTTACAAATTATTATCCCGATTATATTTACATAAGAGTAAGTAATTACGCAGCATTCGTATAATTCCCATAATATCTTTACAATTATGTTTACTGTAAAGCAAAATGTTTATTAGTGTCTTCAAATTATTATTACGTGAGAGCTTCCCGGATATTTTAATTATATCCATTTCCCAATTAACATTGTTTTTAGTTTAATAACCTAAAATGTACCACTAAAATTCATGTGGTACAAAATATAGGTTATAAGTAGTGACCTACTTTAGTAACCCATTAATCTAAAATTATTCAAAAATATCTCTTTACGGCGAAAATACATTTTTTTTGGGTTTGCAAAATGTTTGCTCTAAATACGCACGCACTACTTGTTGCCAATTCCCAAAACAGTCTCGTATCACAAAGAACACACACAATTTTTCTGGTTGTTATTTAATGCCTATTGATGTGACAGTCCTAGACACACCAAGACTTATATAAAACACAATCTACAGACTTTTCTCCCACACAGAAATACATATTTACGTACTAATACGAATGGTCCTTTGCAAATTTAGATACACGGTCTATTGAATTGCAGCAGACAGACAGACAAAAATACAATTAAGTAACACGAGACAGAGTAAGAACCACTCACTTTCGTAGAAAGTATTCCCAACAGTTTTTTTGGTGGCAATAAACTCTGAAAAGTAAACCCTTAATACATTCAAACACATCGTCACAATTAGGTGTATAGTTGGGAGACAGTAAAACAAACTTGTGTGTGTCCTCATGCTCTTGCTTAATTTACACTCTTTTTTGGGTGCACAACTCCATAGTAGATAAAGTGATAAAGACATTTTAATTAACCACTTCTGTGCTTCAAGGTGTATCATAGGAACAAAGTAACTAATCGCAACTTTCCATTTTGTGTAAGATAAAGAGATAATCGTTTATCTCCTAGGATAAGTCCATTTCTAAATGACTAGTAAGGAACTTAGTAATGGAATAGTGGTGTTCCTTTTCACCTTCATTCGGCAGTCACCAAGAACTTCTGGGTTCATCCCGTTAAATTGTACAGACGAATTGTACAGACGACAGTCTTGTATGTTTTTGAAATGTGTCGAGTATTAGAGCAGAAAACAGAGAATTAAGGAATTTGTATGAGCAACATCATTTTCAGGCAGGAGTGAAATCTGTAATATATGATTGTTCTTTAAGGAAATACACTTTTCTACACTCTTAAATAAATACCAAACTCTTTGATTCAATACACTTTTGTGGCATAGGTTTTGTAAAATTTGTTAGAAAAGATGTTGGTATAGTCATCCGTTTTGATTTTAGACAATTCATCAGCTCCTGTTCGTCACGAAGCTTTAAAACGACGCATATTGATTAAACCGTGGTGTTCAATTTAAAACTTGAATCCCATTAGCTTAGAAGTAATGGCTGACCGACTTTAACTCGACTTGAAGTGTACTCGAGGTGGTATTCCTTACTCAATGTTGGTGTCGTCATACTACCTTTGAAATAACTTTCCAAATCAAACATGAATTAACATCCAATTTTGGGGGACTTTATAGTGAAATGATATAACTTTCCAATGGAAAATTAAATTAAACGCATTAAATAGAACGTGTTACTTTTGGTAAATGTTAACCTTTCCGTGGGACGAAAACTTAAGCATGATATAACACAGATTATTCCCACGCTAAAAAGCACTGGGATAAAACAAAATTCAACAAAATGGGGTGGTATGAATCGAAGGTTTGAGGTGTTGAAGACGGTTTTAACATTAAAAAAATGGAATGTAGTATATATATATACGATGACAGGTCATTTATGATCTTTACCTCTGACGACGATAAAATCATTTCAAGAGAGAAATTAATAAAACATATTGGAATATTTAATCATAGAATACGTGATCAGACACAAGGCAATAATTATCTATCCCACAGCGGTCGGTCACATGTTGCATAATCGCTTAAATACTAATTGCATATCAGTGAAAAGATTTAGTTCAGCGGTGCATTTCAGAACACGATATTAGAAAGCGGGTTCTATTTCACAAAGCCTGAGAATTCCTAAACCGAAAACAATAAAGTCGTCAAAACAGGGCAATAAACAAAAGCGTTCAGAATGTTTGATCGGATGCAAGCAATAATCTTTCATTATGATAACGCTCTTCCCAATGTTACAAAACCGGTCAAATACTATTAGTTTTACGTTATCCGTCTTGTAGTCCAAGTTTTGTCCCTTCTGAATACCTGAAAATCAATTGTTTCCTTCGGGACTAATGTTTTAGAAGAAATTTGTTTTTAGATCCTCTTAATTGAAAAACACCTCAAGTAACAGAATTATTTAACACAATTACTTCAAAAATAGCGTTTTAAGACCACTCTGCACACCTTACATACCTCTGTTATTCTCTTTATAAAGGTTTTATCAAATTCCATGAAGTGATGGGTGAAATTGTGTAGTAAAGAAATTACCGAGAAAAATAAATCTCCTCTATGGAAAACTACAAACTCTCTTCAGTTTTACAAACCTGTTGTTTTTTCTGAAATCCTAAGAAAAGTGGTTTATTGTACGAATGTCATTGATACAATACTTAGTAGGTACATCAATATCATTGCAATATTGAATACCTTTATTAAAAGAGAAGAACTAGTCATTCTCCATTTTCCTGCCACAACACCTTCTTCAGAGTAATTTCGAAACTTTTATTATTTAGTACAGATTGGACATATCAAGTATTCTTTATTACTTAGACTAATGGCATGAATGTGTACGATGATAGTAAAACCGGTACATTAGTCTTCCTATAAATGTTGCAAAATGTCAAAGACATCAAATCAAGAATTCAGAGAAAAAATACTTGTTCCTTTAAACAGAGTAATAGAACTAAAATTATTCTTTATTCGACTTCGGTCACATTCTTGGTAAGTGTTTTTAGTCATTTATATATAAAACACCCTGAATTTTCCTGAAGTCGATCAAAAAAATAAGGTCAGTTCTATTATGTCGAGTACAACCACACTCAAATGTCCCACGGAATGAGTTTTTTAACCTATAAAATTCCAAAATATGAAACGACTTTCACAATAAGTTCTGTAATTATCTGAAACAACGTGCATGATGCTCGGTTTGTTATTTCCTATAGCTCCCATACTTCCTCTGCTTCCGAATATCAGTTTAAAGTGCATAAGTCTGTGTATATATGAGATATTTGGTAATGTATTCAGATTTGATTAAAATATATAAATATTCACAGGTCTCAATGTTCGATATTTTACGAGGGTAAGGGTGGAAGATTATCTCCAATAAAAGTAAATATTTAAAAATTTTTAAGTTGAAATAAAAATCCGTCCCAGTACTTAGTTTCGGATTTATATTGATTTTTTTATTTTAAGCTTATATATGATTTTTTATAATTGGTATCATTTAGGGAGAGGTAATGTATCCTATGGTTAGTAAAGTTAATCGATTATGCCATTTTGGAGAAATTTTTTTTTGCTTAAATGTCCCATCACTTCTTTTTGCTCTTATTCTTAAAAAAAAATAAATTTGGTCTAGAAGTGTTTTACTCACAAAAGTAGCTTTGAACCACTCTAATGTACATAGTATTCAAATCTCTTTCTCGTCGATATATTCCTACAATAATTATTTGTTCACTCTTCAGTAGAAGATTTTGTTTTAACAGAACTAAAATCGTGAATACTTCTTTTCCCTGCAGTTTTAATTCCAATAAAAACTATAAATATAGTTAAAGTTTTAAATTTAAATATTGTTATAAAAACTGTTGGGTCATTTACGGTGAGTTCTGTCATACTTCTGAATCAAGAATAAAACGTGTAATAAACAAAAATCTGAATAACCCAACAAACAATATTTAGATTTAGGGAAAAGTTAAATTATGATTTGAAAAAATTCGAAATTAAAATATGAATCATATACAGTATTGTTCAAAACTTTAACATTTTTCCCGGCAAGGACTTAATGTTTTATATGTTCTCTTTAAAAAAAGTAATGGAAAAATTATTTATTTTATTTATAATTTAAAAAATATGTCTTCAATTTAAAAATGACAACAACAATTAAATTAGTTTTTTATTAATTTATAATAAAATAATTACAATATTAACTAAAAAATTCACTGTTGAAAACGAAAGAAAATGACAATATGGGCTATTGTCAAAAAGTTCGGGGACGACAGTATCCAATCAAAGACTTCAAACATATTAACTTATAAATAATCTTTGATCAAGTCCAAGTTTGATAATATAATAATAATAATAATAATAATAATAATAATAATAATAATAATAGTAATAATAATAATAATAATAATAATAATAATAATAATAATAATAATAATTTATAATAATAATAATAATAATAATAATAATAATAATAATAATAATAATAAACATTATTAATTAGTATTGTGTCATTGTCCGTCTTATCCGTCATAAGAGTGGAAAATCCGTAGGAAGAGGTTTTTTATCGCCAAGGATCCAGCAAAGATTAATGTTATGATGTTTCCGAAAACTTAAAAGTACTTTGAAACAGCTTCTAACTATTTTAGATCTAATGCTACCAGTAACTATTGTATATTTGTACAATTGAGATCTAACTGTTTAATTGAATATCCTAAAGTGCAACATATAATTTCTAATGCCGCTATCGGAATATTTCTCATGGCTTCCGTTAAATTGTGTAAGGTCAACCAATTAAGCTTACTTAAAGCTTCGGCATGAACCTGATTATTTAAATCGGTTTAAATATATGACCAGCACCATATAACATACAATTTTGTTTGGATGTCAACAAAGAGATCCACTCCATAGGCTGAAAACGATGTTTAAATATCACTTTCCATTTTGTCTTCTTACAAAAAGTCTTACATCTTTTCATTAAATAAATTATTATTTAACGATGCGGAAAACGTTTAGGTCTGTTCGCTCAGCTTTGCTTTCGTCCTTTTATTTAATATATATGATATAGTTAATTATTTAATGATCAAATAATTTAACGTTCTCAGTAATTGTTATAATTTCATTCTATAGAATCAAAAAAAAAAATTATTTCTTGAAATATAAAGGGACCTTAGTTAAAATTGTTTAGGCTTCGAATTGCGACTTTCGCGGCAATATTGCTTTTTAGCCTTGTAATAACTTTTTAAATAGTACAATTGTTTTTATAAATATTTTTAGAATATATACTATATGTATACAAATAAATAATACAGAAATGTTTGCTGGGTTTAGTCCGCGTTATTTTTCTTGTTTTCGATATAGCTGCTTTATTTATTGTTTCCCTGTTACCAGTGTTCAGTGTCTTGTATTAAACCTTAAATAACCAATGGGTATAATTTAGTTCTACTAACTAAAAACAATTGTAAAATTGGTCCGCAAATGTTATTCAAATCGAGACGTAAACTAATTTTCAGATATTTGTAAGTTTATAATAAAGTAATACATACTAGGAATAGTCGTTGTACTTCCAAAGTCTAAAGATATATTCAGCAAAACCCACAGATTCAAATGAATTTCACTTCTTACAGTACAATTTTATCTAAATTCTGAAATTTTTAATAATGAAACAATTTTATATCAAATGAAACTTTAAAATAATATATTTGTATATGGGTTTATGTGGGTTAAACCACACAGAAATGATATTAATTACATTCCATTGAATGTTATAGTCATCATGACAATATCTGTAAAGAGTTATCTAATGATTTTTTTTCTTTTCTTAAAAATCTTAGAAATTTTAATCCGAATACGTCAAGACAATAAGAACTTTATGGATGACAACAACTTTTATATCGCTTTGTAAGGGTTAATTTATTTCTCTAGAAACTAAAATGGTTATATTGTCGTTCACATAGTCAATCTGTTGAAACCAACGAATGTTACCTGTTAACAGCATGACAAAAGGTTTTAAGAGGCATAGAGATGTTAAAAACTCAACTTTTTTATTTTTTAAACAAATGACTTCGAACCTTGAATAATATCTGTAGCTGTGAAGACCAATTCATTTAAGCATTTCATTTTTCTCCCCCCTAAAACTATACGACTTGATAAAAAAATAAATGAATTGGTAATTTATTTATTTATCGAGAAAAAAGCGAGTACTAAAATCATTAGAAATTTTAAAGAAAACCCAATTTGGTCGTACATTCAAAGATCTTCCGTTAAAGAATTTCAAATGTTATTAAGCTGTAACCTGGTTCAGATTTACATGATTTTTCTAAAGTCAAAATATTGAAAGCATTTTCATGTCCCATATTCGTACAAAGCAGAATTTATTTGGAATTTAAATACCCGAAGTATTCATCGAAGTTGGCCAGTTGGTTGTAGTCTAATGGAACTGAAGTATTGGATAAGCCACTGCACTAACCGGTCTTAAATCCTATAAAATAATATATAAAAAGATTTAAACAGGAAATTTTATGAGGATTATTTTTCATAAATCCCATTCTGATCCCACTTTCCAATATAGCTTAAAAAGAAATAGGTCCTACATATATGTTGGTACTGTATTAATATTCATTCAAATGCTCTAAATTTTTCAAGGATCAGTCTAGAATTAATATATTTCCCCCTCCCGAAATAAATTGGTTTAAAACTCATGAAACCACATACATTTATCAGAATAATTTTTAATAGGTACTTTTTATAACCAACCATATTTTATAGACAGGATTGCCCAACTACACTGATGAATATTCCAATAAACACATTCATTTTTTTCCTACTTTTGTTTTATTTTTGTTGTTTTCATTCAAAAGTAAAGTTAGCAGTACTTTTCTTAAAGTAAACACGATTTTTTCTTATACTTTTCAATTCCAATGTTAATAAACTGTACCGGGAGAACATGTCCGTTGATAGAAAATCTAATTAAAGTTAAAGGAATGGCCCTCATGATGTTTCTAAAGTCAAGAAATAGAAAGCATTTGCAACAGAGCCCCCAACACAAGCGATAGGTAAGCAGCCCGGCAATCTCAGTGAATGGACTACTTAGTACATAAAGTTATAGCTAATTCAGGTATAAAAACGTAGAAGACTCCAAAAGTTCCTGACACGAACGCTGATAAAAATTTGTAGGCCACAAATGGAGAACAGAAATAGAATTCAATTTTACTAAAAAATATTCTTGTTCTGGCAATTTTTTCGCAACTTCATGGTCAAAAATTTTATTTTTCTGGATCTTGAGAGAATGATGAAGAAAAGTTTAGGCCCAAAAGCAGTCAAAATTTCTCAAAAATTGTTTAGTTAAGCAACCAATATGCAGTTACGAAAAATACTTAACTTCTTTTGTCTTTTCCCAAAAAAAGATTCAAAAATTACATCACTATTAATTAAACCTACATTTTTTTCTAAACTGTTATAATAATTTTAAATAAAAAAATAAAACTGAAAGTTTAGAAGTTTCGTTTTTATTAAAATCTATATATGTTAAGAATTTTTCGCTCTCACTCCTTAAAACATATAGCAACCTGTAACAAATTTAATTCTCCACTAATAAAAATCAAACTAAATCTTCCTGTGACTTCTAAACACGTTGCACATATTTTACGAAGAGATGAAAAAATAAAATGAGAAGAGTCAAAAATACATGAAATGGGCTGAGGAGCAGAAAAGGCAAAAGGAAAAAAATGTCATTTAGAATTTCCTGACTCACACTCATGTTACTGGTACGATTTTGCAAATCAAAATTTGTTTTGTTCCAACAAAAATTAAAGCGCAATTTATAATGAATTGGTGGAAAATACTCTTCTCTCTTTAATGTATGAATATTAGATATTCCAGCAAGAAAATGTTGCGCTACATATTTCATAGCAATCTAAATCATGGTTTAGCGAACACAGCCTTGTTAGTGTAGAACTTGTGAAGAATTTTTTCCAAATGATGACCAACACGAAAGCATAAAGACTTTAACAAAATTTTAACTAGAAATAAGACAAGTTTGATTGAAAATTGATTCCGATCTTCTTAGGAAATTAGTGGAATCAATGTCTGACTATATTTTTGATGTAATACACATCAATGGATCATCCCCCCATTATTAACAATTTTATGGAGACTGATAAACTTTACTGCGTTAAACTCTAAAATAGAGTTAAAAACAAATAAGAATATAAAAGTCGATCAAGCCCGTATATGAAATACACTACACCACAATGTTGGTTATAAATAATTAACTTAATTTTTTGATTTATTCTTATTTTAATACTAAAATTTATGTGAAATGTTTGTGTTTTAATATAAAATTTGCAGGAGGGTTGTATGAGAGTTAGAAGAAATTTAAGAATTATATCCTCGTATAATCAGGTTTTGATTAAATTTGTTCTAATTTGACTAGTTATTATTACAATACCAACTTATACGAGAGTTCTGTGCCATTCAAAATAATATTTGAAAGATGTGTTGTATGGAAGCTATGGGAAATAATTAACCGACCCTCGCATAATTTGGCACATCGTTTTAGAATATCATGAGACTTATATTTTGCCAAATTTCGTTAAAAACATTTTTTATTTAGGACTTTAATAAGAACCTCATTGCTGAAGGAAGGTACCTAAAATATTGGACCAATATGTTAGGTACCTTGGACCAAAATAACAGACAGACGGACGGACATCGTTAAATCGACTCTGAAAGTAATTCTTAGTCGAACGGTATACGAATGATTTTTTTCAATAATATTTTAAATGAAGTCTAAGTTGATTTAATAAAAATTTTCTTTCCCCACTAAATATTTTCTTCTTCTTAAAAAAAAAGTAATGTGCGTTTATAGGAATATGCACCAGTGTATAACTGTCTTAATTGTTTACTATTAAAACTAATCAAAGTGTTAAAATAATAATCAAAACACACAAAAGAAAACAAAAACAAACAATTCATTTGTTAAATATGAAATTATTTCATTCATTCTTTCGTTTATTTTTTTCACTTTTATTCATTCGTTAATTCATTGATTTTGTGTTCACATGCGATGAAGAATTCAAAGCTAAAACATTAGCAGACCAACTGTACTAGACTGAAATATGACAAATTGAAATGAAATGAAATGATATCGTTGTTGTGTGTGTGTTTTGTAAGAAAAATAAATAAATAAATAAATGGAATACAAAAATGCTGTTTGTAGGTATGTAACGATATTTTTGTATGACGAATAAAAATACGAGAGAAAATAAATAAAATCCCTCAACTTTCAATAATCAGCAAAAAAATGCACCGTCAAAAACAATTATGAAACTCGCTGTGAAAGAGTAACATTTACAGTCGGAACAGCAAGTTTTTATATATATCGGGGATGAAATAATTGTTACATATCAAATTAGCGAATTATATTTTGTGGGGACAATTGTTATTGAGGAGTGAGAACGAAAAATTCTTAATATACATATATGTTAATAAAAATGAAACCATTTCACTCACAGCTTTAATTTTTTATTTGATTGATCTTTGAGCAGCTGACTGACTTTTACAATTTACAAAAATAATATCTCATTATGAAGTCTTATGAATGGAACCAGCATATGTATACAAATCCATCATGGCTTCTTCTTTGAATGGATTCTTTTGACGCAATTGAATATTGCTTGCCATACTTTTTGAGAAATCAGGGCTGCTTCTAATTCCATTTTTTCAACATTCCTTTGAGCATCAGTAACATAAAATTTTTGATCAAGATTTTGCGAAAAATCTGTCAGTTCATACGTTTCGCTGTCCATTATGCAGCAAGAATATTTTTAAGAAAACTTTACTTCAATCTGTTTTTGGCCTTAAATTTGTTAGCATCTTGTATCTCTTAAACTCTGTTTAACTTAAACTTTTCGTACCAAATAGTCCGAGCACTAAGCTTACCGGGCTTTAAAAACATCGAAATGAGAATGATTCTATCAATGGAAAAGTTTTCCCGGTACTGTTTAATAACATTGAAAACGGCAAAACTTTAAATGCTTGGCCAACAATTAGTTGAACTAATTTACTTACAAAGATAACTTGATCAAAAATATCAAATAATACTTGTGTTAAAAGTTATAATGAAAAACGTGTGTTAAGAATTTTGCGATCTCAGTCCTCAAATTACAAAAAATTTTAATTTTCCCCAAAAAATAATAAAAAAAAAATAACAAGACAATTAAGAGTGTAATAGTCTGTTAAGATCGACTATTAAATACCCTATGCCACCCTCGTAGATCTTAATTTTATTAAAGTTATTTGTGTCAAATTTCGCTAAAATATTTCATATCTGTGAGTTTTATCATCTTAAACACACAGTGTGGGATTTGGTTTGTATGCGAGCTACTGGAAATATTGAACCAATCAACACAAATTTCAATAGATTTCATCTTTGGCCTTAAATCATTAAAATACGTGGTGATGTTAACCATATTTTTTCTGCCCGTTACAAACCTCTACACAAATGCAAACTCCTACGTCCATCGTATAATTTGTTTTTCTGATTTATCTTCAGTGTTCAGGACTTTATTACCTTAATTTTTTAAAGTGATTTTTGGAAATGGGTTTTATATGAAACCCATGTAAAACTGATGACAAATCCTCGTTAATTAGCACAAAGTTTCAAAGTAAAACTTATTCGTGTAGAAATATCGTTAATATCTTTACAACGTAGGACTTTAACGGGAGATATAATTTTGAAGGTGAAATAATGCACCCATCATCACTAATTTCAAACACGCCTCGTTGTTGGGTCAAAAAACGATCATCGATATAAGTATCTTTATAACTGCGAACTGTACTTTGTTCACAAGGTTTACATGGGCACCCTGACGGACAAATATTGTTAAATCCGACTCTGATAAAAGATTCGGAGTCGTCACTTAAAAGTGTCCACATTATTTATTCTAACTTGTAAATCAAATGGAAATAAATCTATATATCAGACAGCTTGTTCGATTTAAAATGTATTCCATACGTTGAAAGTAGAAGTGTATGCGAGTTTAAGTTTTTAGTTTAGATTTTGTGGATCTAACGGGGAGCGGTACATAGAGTATCAAACTTGCTCACCTCATATGATAAATTTCTTTGAAGTTCGACTGGCTATTTTGAATTTACAGATTTATACAGTCATCGTATATTGTGATATTGGATATAACAAGTAAGAATATTATATTCAGCTGTGCTGAATCCTTATGACATTTTGTATGAATGTAAGTGTGTCAATATCTGATATGCATAGATAAATAGACTTAGATTTTAATTAGATCCCGGAACACATTAAGGTTTTTTTATACATGTTAGAATTACTCACTGGATTTAACGCTGGTTTTGTTGGGAACTATAAATATATTTCAAATTTTTTAGTGCCTTTATGTACAGTGGAGCTCAATAAAGTAGCACAACTTCGATATGATTTTAGAATTACAAACAAAGTAATACCTTTTGCTAAACTTTATACATTTTTATTTATCTATAACATTTTCTACTTAACCGATTTTGGTAAATTTTGTTTAATAGTCGATCTTAACAGTACAAATCGACTTAGATTATTAATGATTTATATATATTTTTTTTTTGGTGTCTTAAAAGATTTCTTTTTGATAAATATTAAGGAAAAATTTAAAAATCTAAAATAAAATGTGTTTCTATTTCATTGATCTCTACTGTAAAAATAACAAAATCTTGAAAATTGCTTTCTTCATTACTTTTTATATATCCTCAATTCTAAACGCCTGTTAACACGACATCAAAACTAAAACTGTACAAATGTTTGCAATCGAGCAAATAAGAACATAAATGTGAATTGTTTTTATACAGACATGGAAAAATTTACATATACATGAAATTGGGAGAGAGATAAAGACCATTTTTTATTATTATTATTATTTTTTTTTTGCATATCGAGTCAGAAATTCTGTTCTATTATTTGTTTAAATGTATTTAATTGAGACAATAATACTTTTGAACTAATCATGAATAGGTTTTAACAACGTCAATCCACTTTCTACTTTTGCTCCCAAATAAGGTCCCGATTCTGAAATATGTTAATGTGCTTATACAACTTCAAAATATTTATTTATTCCACTTAAACTCGAATACAGTAGAATCTCACAAATTCCAACTCTTCAGAAATTAGATCCACACATTTCAATAACATTTCAATATACTAAACGCTCAGTGATATAAATATAAAAAAGATAAGAGCAATAATAAGGTTTATGTTTGATTTGACCGAATTTGGCTTTAATTCCAATTTCGAAAAACAAAAATAATAATAAGAGTTAATAATATTTTAGACATTTCAGAAATTCGAAATACATCTGGAACAAAATGGTTCTAATTTCTGAGAGTCCACTGTACTTACTGTTATAACTTTTCAATTAAATTTTGTTTACAGGTATTAAACCTTTAAAAATTTTGACGAACTTCAAGATCTTTGCTTCACAAGTGCATAACTATGACTTTTCTCTAAAATATATTATTACTTAAGTTCTTAATTTTATAAAATAATTCATAAAATGTTTAATGTTTGATTTAATGTCTATTTAGTGTATGGTTCATATTTTCCGTCTCTGCGATTAAAAGTGAAATAAAATTGTAGGAAAACGTTTAAGAATATTATGTTCGCTTATACCGAATCTTAAATAAATTCCATCACATTAAAGTCTGAAGAGACATCTACATCAGAAGCATATTAAGAGATATTTAACTATATAATATTTACTAACAAACCGATTTTATTTTTTTAATTTAAGTTTTCAAAATTTAAGCCTTGAGAAGGTGCTTAATTCGTTTAATAAATAAAAGGAATTAGTGGAATTAAGGAAATAAACTGGGCCGAATTTCAGTAAAATTGCTTCATGTTTAAATTTTTTAAGTTTAGAATCTAATTGCAGAATAGCTTTTTCTATGAGCGCTATACCCAATATTCCATATATTAAGGACAGTTAGAAAATAATTGTGATAAATTTCATAGAACCGGTCCGAACGTAAAAGTTGTATAATTTAAAAACCCTAATTTGGGAATGTATATTTGACTAATATTTGTGAAATTGGTAACATAAATTTATGGAAAAAAAACATCCATATTTTATAATTCTATTTGGGGAAAGAGGTTATATGAACGCTTAAAGTTTAATTTAATATAAGAATATACTTATATATACTTTATGGGATCTTAGATGATTTCTCCATAAAGTTACCTGTCGAAAATTAATATACCAAATTATGCATAATGTAGGTTGGTCCAAGCATAACATGCTTTGTGCATTAACGACATTTAAATTTAAATCTTTATTAAAAATTCGAATCGGTGAGGTTCGTGAGATGATAAATTAATGAGCACAATGACGAGTCGAAAACATTTTAAAAAATGTTAACCAGTTTTATTTTATAAATTTAAAAAGGTTCCTTATTCTTATAACATTGGAAATAATATTCCCGTGAAAATCATATCAATATATAATGACGTAGTTAAATTAGTTCGATGTTGGAGCTTTAAAAAATGTACAGTTTTGGGATTTTCCTAAAAAGGTGATTAAATGAAAAGAATTAAGTTGGGACATTGTGCACTAAGTTTGGATCTTCCAAATATTAAGTTACATACAAATGTATAAATATAGAAAATCTATAATAGAATCTCATTATTCATATGTACGCCATGTATTTATAAAATCAATTACCACCAAACTCTCTCATATAACTCTCACACAGACTATAAAAACGATTAATGAATAGACTTTATTTCTTGAGAAACCTTTCTTGTCATGATACCTCATAACTTCCTCAGCCTTCCTATTTGAATGGTGTATAAAATAATTTCTCTCTTGCGTTTTCAAAACTATAAAATTTGAATTCATTCATAATTTTCACATTCTGTTAATAAAATGGCCTTTGGGTATCAGCACCAACGTAAACAAAACAAAAAGGCGCCAATTTAATCGGTATTATATATACCTACCTATGCCTACTATTGGAAGTAAATGTTGGTGTTGAGTAATTGCTCTCTTTTACGACCACATGCTTAGTCATTATATTGTGGAGAAGATGATTTTGTACGATTTGCAAGAATTTGTACTTTTTTTATTGAAATAGTGAGGGATTATTCCATTACTTTCTTTATTCATATGTAAAATGTGTATAAAAATTCTATAATTTTCATGTTCAGCGATAAAAAAAAAATAAATAATTTTTCGCATTTTAAATTATTTATGGTAAAATATTCTAGTCTAATTGTAATTATATAAAAAAATGTGATAGTGAATTCAGATCATGCTGCTCATTTTGCACAGCAATCTAAAGACATTTACAGGAAATCTAGTACAGGACATTCACATAATTGATACCAAATCTTGTCCTCAATATCACACCGAATCTAAATACGGCTATACCGAATCGAATGACTCGCTATCTCTTTAAGAAATTCAGATTATATAAAATATGTTGTAAATCTATTGGTCTGTCCGCTGCCGGTAGAAATACTGGTGTTTCCATTTACCCAATTAAGCTCTTTTGAAAGCTTAATTGGGTAAAGATGTTTTAAATAACATCGAAAATTTCAATATTAAAATCATCTGCTAATCCATCAAATAGTTTGTAATCATCTGTATTAACACTTCTAGTCTCAGCAGTGATAATAAGATTTAATAGAAATTTGACAAAACGATACCATTGAGATCTTGAACAGAATAATGGGTCCGAGAATGGGGTCATGGGGGTTTAAAAACGAATTCTTTGGATACTGAACATATTAACCTCATGCTAAATTTATAATCTCTCCCAAATTTTAAGATATTTTTTACCATCTTATATCTCCCGATGAGGCCTTTCTGTTCTAGTACTTTAAAGGTCTTGTTCGGATTACCCAAATTGTTTCGTTTAACCGACTATAATTTTAATACTTGTGGTTTAAAAATATCCTATCCAGCTATGATTGTGTGGAGTATAATCCTATTTTTAAGAAAGACCCTTACCTTTGGTGTCACTATTTAATTTAATTGGAAACATTTAAAATAAATCGGAGCTAGACTTAAGGCGAGTAATGGGACTTTTTGGAATTTCCTTCTCTCAAAGAACGTAGAGGATCAAATTTTTTGAAATCAACTTGATTTAATAACGAAACTTTGATCTAATAATTAAACAATTAAAAATGTTACATAAACGATTAAATTGTCAATCACATATTGACAGAATATTTAACCACTGTTATTGAATTAATAACATTAATTTTTTCCACTATTATTTATTTGTTTTCGTCTCATTCTGGTCTTCCATTAACTTTTTATCCCTCGAAAAGAAAAATATATTGAATGTTTTTCACGAATATTTTATAGTCAGTCTGACGACTGACTAACTAACTGGTTAGTAGTCGTCAGTAGTTAAATAGTTTGTTGATCTCAAAATACAACTTGTTAGTTATTCTATTCTAACAATAATGATAATAATGATGTAATATATACATGATAATGATGTTTGTAATATTGTTCTTGTTTGTGTTGTTATTAATACAATTTGTTGTCACGAAATGGGGATCAGAAAATAAATGACCAACTCGCCAACGAATAAACTGACTGTGTTTTATATAAACCAAAATTTGTAGTATTTTTTATACCACTGCAAGTAGTGAAAGAAAGTATATTAATTTTATCATTCCGTTTGTAATGTCTAGAAGATATCAACTATTTAGCTTTGTCCCTCAACTGTCTATTGAAAACATTCTCACGTCCAGGCTAATTGTACGAATTAAATAAAATTTAGCCAGAATTGGCCAGAAAACAGCAAAAAAGTTACAGTTATAGTTTGACCTCTGAAACAACCTCAAAATTCCGATATAAAACTTTTCTAAAATTTTCAATAAAAAGTATTTTAATTTAGACAAAATCACAAGAACAGTAAGAACTTCAGCATCAAATGAAAAATCGTCGAATTCGGAATAATAGAAATAAAGTTACAGACCCAAATATAAAATTTTTTGATACTCCTCAAAATCAGTGCATCATAGAATACAAAATTCGCTTAACCATTCAGAGAAGACCATTTCTATTTAATTTATTACAAATTTACATTAATGCAATGAATGTTGTTGTCATTCTTATAGCTTTAAATAAATTTTCTATTCACATTAGAAAAGAGCGATATTCTCACAATTGTAGTTTAATCACTGTAATTGGTAAATCACTGGTAACTACAGTGACTGAAATTATAAAATTACAGTTACTAATAAAGTCGTTCTTTATTATTTGTTGCATATTAAAATGTATTTGTTTTTATTTTGAACCAGCAAAATTACTTTGTGGGTGGAGCTGAGCATAAATTCGTGATTCATTTACAGTGTGAACTTAGAGACTCGCATATCAAAAGAAAGCAATGTCCTCTGTCGCTTTTATTTTCTGAAACCTTTTTAATAAACATAAATAAACATTCTTGTTTTCTTTTGAAATACTGCGATCACTGTCACTGTTTTGAAGAACAGTGATTTTTTTCTGGGAACAGTGATGTTTTTTCTTAAATAAAATAAAACTATATAAATAAATGATAATTATTATATTGGATCCTTGATCTTAAGAAGATCGAATCATAAGAAAACGTAACAAGCATTAAAGATTTAAAAATACAAACAAATATACGTACATTTTTGTAATAAAAGTGTTCTTTGGAATGAAACTATTATTTGTTTGCTATGAATAGTAAAAAATATATTATAGAAAATGACCTGACCAAAAATCTTTACAAAATAAAGAAGTCCCAGCGGGGCCTTGGGGTTCGGTTAAGTAAGATCACTTTGGTGTCTGCTTTAGGGTTTAGAGAGATTGACTTACAAATATATTATTTGAAGATCAAAATTTGATAATTTGCAAAAAACTAATGCAACACTTTCATGACACTTTTCCGCAAAAGTGTCATTAAAATAATTGGTTAAAACTGAAGGATACAAAAGATTCGGCGCAGCCCACTCGTATATTTTTCTTTATCTTTTATTTCATTCAGTAAATGTTAACTTAATTAAAACTTAATTATATCTCTTCTATTTCTGAAATTTTTTTATTTAGTTATAAACTTTATAATAGAAAATTATAATAATTTTTAGCATTCCTGAGAACAGAATCATCTTCATGTTAAAATAATATTTTTAATAATCGTGTGTAAAGTTGTAGTTAAAACGAAAAATTTTTATGTTTTTTATCACAACAACAACAACAAAATCCTTCATAATGATGTTAAGGATTTATGATAAATATAAGAAGGGGAAAAGGTTTAGTAACTACGATTATAACACAGAAATGTACAACCGAATTATGTTAAGTAGTGGAACCATTGAATTTTATTCTCAAAAATCATGATAGAATGCTCCATGTGCAACAAATAGTTCTTTACGCAAATAAGAACATGTACAAACTGGTTCCATTAAATAATTTTGTTTTGTGAGTGGGAATAAGCTCTCAATTGACCAGAGACTTGAAATAGACTTGACTTTAATTGATATAAATTTCTCTTTTTTACACCAATCGAGATTTGAACTATTCACAGTCCTGAAATATTTGAAAGGGAGCTGCAAAAATATCTAGAATAAACGTCTTAAAATTGGATGAAGAACAGATATGATCTCGGGAAAGTATGGATGCACTAAATATAAATAATATGGAAGTTTAATATTATTTACATAACAAATGTTACAATGGTAACTGTCTCATGCAGTAGAAACTTGCGCTATATTGGATGGACAGAATTCAGGAAAGAGATAACCCCAATACAAAGTATATTATATATATGTATATATACTGAATATTATTTTAAGAAATTTTACATAGACATTCTTGAAATGTTTTTCAATTGACTAAGAAGAGCATAAGTTTCTAGCTCCTCTCAGGTCCGGCCTCAAGAGGAGCATGAAACTTATGCTCTTTCAAAACACTCCAAAACTGTCTTACAAATAACTGTGCCCACAATACTTTAAGACATGTTGGAATTGATATTCACTTTTCTACAGGAATAAAGAAAAATACTTATAAATTAACGAAATTCCGCTAGGGCTTGCGGATTAGAACTTTTTGAGCAGGAATTGAAAAAATAAAAACAACCTGTGAAAAATTGGGCCAAAAGTTTATAGTGATATAAATATATCTTAAACTATAAGAGATATCACTTAGAAGCATCCTTTTGTAGACAATTATAAGGGCTATATGTTTGTAATTTATTTTTAAGGACCCACTAGAAGCATATCCTTTTCCAAATCAATTGGACACCTCAGGAATGTCCATGTGCAATTTCTTTAAAAAATATTCAATAGTTCTACAGTTACAGAAATATTTCCAAAAAGGGTAAGTAATGCTTCCCATACAGAGCAGAAAATCTATGGCAGATAGGGTAAGGCGAAAAGTGTTCTCCAATTATATAAAATAATTTAATTATTTTACCATCACTAAAAGTAGCAAAAAGGGCATGTTATCTTTACCCGAATGTAACACCATAATCATTATTAATGCTCCCAGAAAAAATTTGGCATTAATGTTTATAATTGTCCTGTGCAGATAATGACAACCAAAATCGCTTCAGCAGATTTAAAAATATACACCAGTAAGATATAAAGCGTTCAACCACTTCATCGACAAAAGGTGTATCGTGGGGAGACAGTGCGTGCGAAACAACTATAGAAAAGTCAGTAGGTTAATTCCTAGGAATAGCCCATGTTAAAATGTCTATTTATCCTAAATACAGTAAAAGTATACTGGTAAAAATAGTGGTGTCCCCATTTCCACTGTCGAATGATTAATTCGGAACAACGAACAAAGACCTTACCTCACTATGCTGTCCACACAGAGTGAATACAAAATGTCTACCGAATTCTCCAAATGCAGCATAATGCTAAACAAATTCGAGGCCATGTAGGTAGTTTAGTAGTTACCTTTCTAACATCTTACTAAGCTTTTGGGTCGAATGCAATTTCACACTCATCCTAATAATTTGGATTCTTCCTGCAATTTGGATATAAATCACAGTCGTGATTTATATCCGATGCAGAGGCATCGGACTCAATTGGTACCAGAATAAAGTCACCAGTTATGCTTCGTAATCATCTAAACGACTGCCAGTTGAATACTTCGGGACAGGATGGACAACAATCACATAATTAGCATTGAATCAGAAATTGATAAAACGAATGTAATGAAGAACTTGCAAGGTAGGCGGGAATGATGAACAACAAGAAAGAGCTGTAAAGTGCAGCCGAAGATCCAAGAGAACTGTCTCCAAAGATTTTTGACTGTTGCATATACGTGGTTGATGGTGTTAAAAATTCCGCACAGTCGGATAAAAAATTTTTACTTATTATATGCCTGTTAAAAATCGCTTTAAAAGGGACTGCTAAGCTCAAAGAGTATATGTTTGTTTTTTATACAAAACTCACAATATGATGTTGGATATTATATTGTAGCGGTCTCAACCGATTTCTTTCAAAATTTGTTCTCTAATATATTTAATGAATCCATTAATTTTAGTGGATGAGAAGGCAAGTTTCAGTTTGGTTCCTAAAGATGTCGGATGTAAAAGAAGTAAAATCAATCGATTAGAAAAACGATTGTTTAAGTTTCATCACTTTAATAAGATGTTAACAGGTATTTCGGACGAGGATTTCAAGGGTTCTATGGAGAATAAGAAGCTGAAGATTTTACGACTGAAATGAATTTTAAATTGGTAAAATAGTTAAACCATAAACTCATTATTCTTTTCAATGGGATATCAAAAACAACAACAACAAGAGTTTTTTTTAACTACTTGACTTTTCACTAAAATGTTGTTGTTAGTTGGACATTTTTATGTTAAAAGTATAAGAATGAGAAGAAGAAGAGAAAATCAACATCATTATCAGAAACATCGTCATTAATATTATCATAAGTAATATTGTTGCTGTTGTTATTGTTGTTGATGTTGTTTTGTTGTTGTTGTTGTTGATTTTGTCGTCGTCATGCATACGATACTTTAAAAGCAACACAAAGAAAAAGAGAAGAGAAAATAAGCACATTTTTATTTTTCAAACTGTTTTGTTTATATACACTCACACACATACGATGACTACAAACTAATACTCTTACAAAAGGGTATACTCGTACTAGTAAATATTATTGCTGCTGCTAAATATGAACGTAGTGGGTTAACAAAATGCTGTTCGAGGGGGGAAACGACTGTATAAAAGAGGGGCAGGAGGTGGCCTAATGTAACGAACGCCAACCAAACAGCCACCACCGAATACAACTAAACTAAACGAATTGAAAACGTAGAGGAAAAAAAGCAATTTTTAGTGCAAAAATCTACTGTATGGAAGAGTTTCAACAAAAGTATATTTTTCATACTGTTGTGAAACGTACGTAGTACTAGTACTACGAATAAACGAGCTTAAACCAAAAAATTCAACAGCAGCAAAGTGTGTGATTGTATAAGTGAGAGTATAACAAAAAAACAACAAAAACCAACAACAATATAAAGCAAAATCATAATAAACAAAAATTGGAAAATCCTCTAAAGAATTTTTTTGATATAAAATCGACAAAAAGTACTTTTTGTGCCACAATTCAGATAAAAAATTCTCGATTTTTTCCCACAGGTAAGTCAAAAGTGTTCCACTACAATTTAATCCTTAACACCTGTAATATTTTATTTTTCATTAAACACAAAAATCAGTGATGATTTTATATAAGAAATACGTTCAGAAAAATTTCGAAAATTTCCAAAAAATTCAATAGAAATTTGTTCGTTTAGTTGGAATTAAAATCTTTTTAACCACAAGACATTTTTTGCGCGCGCTTTTTTCGCACTCCTAGAACTTGGGAGGAAATTTCCAGGATTTGAGAGATGAATAAGTGATTTGCAATTTTTATAATTAAAAAAATGTATTAATAAATAATTTTTTTTGTGTAATGAGGACAAAAAGCACGGTACTGTACTAAACTAAAATTTTACATTTAAATTCATTTAAGTGTAATTTTTTTTTGGGGAGATTTGCAAACAACATAAAATTGTATGTATTGAGTGTAAAAAAAACTGTTTTAGCCATATTGAAATTAAAATAAAAAAAAAATAAAAAAATAAAAAAGTTTTATAAAAAAGTTGTTGTTGTATTTTTGTGATACGTAGGAGAGTATAAAAAATTACCAAAAAACAACAATAACAACATCAGTACAATATAATACAGTATTAGAGAAAATGAATACAGTGATTATTTAATGGCCACAGATTGATAGCTGACACTTATCATTGATGTTTTCACAAAAAATGTTATATTTTAGGTTTTATGTGAAAATGCCTTTAATTCTAGAAAAAAATGATTATTTTTTGCATAAACGATAATACGCCTCTTATAAAACACAAACAGTCACTTGCAGTCACCCTAAGCGTTACACACACTGTCTGTCAGACTGTCAAGCTAACTGACTATATGTTGCGTATTTTTACACTGTATCTTAAATTAATATTATTTTTATTTCATTACATTTATATGTTGATTTGTCAATTTTAAAAAACCTTAAGAAAAAATTACACACTTTCAAATTCGTTTGTTTGTTAGTTGAGTGAGTGAGTGAGTGAATGAATGACTGTTTGGCTGACAGTCTGACTATCTGACTGACTCCTTAACAATCATTAGTTTTATTTGCAATTGAGTTGCTTAAATTGTTTTATTTTTCAATATAAAATACAAACTACAGTATCACATTTTTCATTTACATCTTGATTTTTATTTATTTTCTTTACCAAATACTTAAGTAGGCTATACACAGTCTTAACAGTCGTGGCTAAGAAATCTACAGAAAAACTCTCCTCATTCTTCTGAAAAAAATTCAAAAAAACCAAATCCTCCCCCTTGTGTTTTTATACAAAACAAACAGTCTCTTGTTTATTATACTTTACCTTCATATCCTCTTCCACCCCTTCCACTTTCATCAATTACATTCTTTTTTATTTTTTTTTATTTTTTAATAAATTTCTAGATTTCTCTAGTTGTTTCTATTATTGTTTGCCTTTACTGTTTTTTAGTATTAATCGTTGTTTGTTATACAAAACCAGGCCATATAAATGCTCTTCTCTTTGTACTACGGTTACACTAATGGCCAACATACAAATTACTTTTTCAGCGAAATTCATATTTTCCATTATTTTTCTTTTATATTTTAACTTAATTTAACTTTCTTTTACTTATAATTAATTTATATTTTTATTTCTTTTAATTTTGTTATAAAACAAGTTTAAAAATAGCTTATTTTGTCAAGCGTTATCATTCTTGTTGGCCTTTAGTGTGTTTTAGTATAAAAAGTTGTTTTGCTCAATGTTGATGGTGCCATACAAATGTTCTCATTTACGTATTAAATGTACACTGTCACCTAAAAGTATAGTTACGGTATATATAAGAAAGTAAGAGAAATATATTGATATTCGTGTAAACAAAAACATATGCGTCATTTGTTAAAAATAAACTAATTTATTTAACAGTACAGTGTGTGGCATAAATAAATTTACAGTCATTATTTTATATATGTATTTTTAAAACTTAAAAATACCTAAATTGAAATAAAATTATATAATTATTATTTTAATAAAAATAAAATAAATTTTTCAAATTACAGTAAGTGCCATAAAAAATTTAACACTACTTAGTTATTATTTTTTAAGGATTTTAAAATCGAAAAATTAAAAATATATTTTTTATATTAACGATGTTTAGAATTTCTTTTAATCTTGTTTTTCGCTACTCTGTGGTTCCAAGATGATTTTGTTGGAAATAACTTTTAAACCGTTAAAGAAATCAGAATGAAATTTAACAAGATTATATCTGAAGTGTTTTTCAGTTGATATGGAGAACAACAAGCTCAGAGTTGGTCAGATGAGAAGTGGTTGACCCCTCAAAGTTGACCATCTCGGTTACGTTAATATTTTGAAAATTTATCAAAAATTCATTTATGAATTGAGACAAAAGAAATTTTCTATTTGAATCATCCTTGAAAGTTTTCACAAAAAATCCAATTAATTGTTCACATTACCTTCTAAAGATTCAGAGTTATTAGATGTTTAACACATATATTGCTTTGATTCTTAATTTTGGGGGCTCAATAAGATGTCTAATTTCTGTTTTAAATAAGCAGCTGATTTCTCATAAAATTCTAAATAATGCTACAAGAGTATAATTAATTTTTATTCGATGGACTCAATAAATTGCAATTTGTATACAAGTTTATCGATTATTAATATATTTGAACGATTATTCATGCACAATCGCAATTTTGATTACACATTACATTTTTGTCTTTACTTCTCTGTTAACTTGACAAACAGTCAAATAATGAGATGTCAAAATAACTTGGGCGAAAAACTTGACTCTATTTGAATGATCTTTTAATATTATCCCATGAACTTTGGCAGCCATTTAATGAGTTGGAAGCACTTGACCTACCTTAACGATAGAACATCAATCGTTTAATTTGTACCATATGAATAAAAATATATATTAATTAATTATTTACAAAAATTCACTATAACAAAAGAACTGATATAAATATTTATAATTTTTATTAAATTATACATTTTTTTATAAAATTATATTAATTTAAATACAAATACATACTGTCAATAATTAAATATTTTATAAACATTTTGCAAATTCTATATTTACATTATCTGGACTGAATAGTCTTCAATTACTTTTACGATAACATTTATAAAGTAAAACTGATAACATGAACTTTAGGGGGAGACCAAAATAAACACACACAATGTTCTCAACTTTATGATAAATGACAAAAATTAGAATTTACAATACTTTAATTAAATTTAATTAAACATATTAAGGGAAATAAATAATATACCATAAAGAAAAATAATATACCAGTCCAAGAAAGTCTTAAGATTTTATCATGCTTCCATTTCCCCCATTAAATGAGACGACGTAATTTATTTGAAATATAATTTATATGAAAAAAAGGAGAAAAGCAATTGGAAGTCCCATTTGATCAATATTGAAGAAATTTAAAATTTTCCAACTCAAAAAAGTATTTTTTAATAAAGATTTCAGAAACTAAAAATTTACAGAAAACTTTGACTCGAATTTTTCTCTCTCGAGTTCATATTAATACTGGAAAAATTGATTACAATGTGATTAAAAACGCATGCAGATTTTAAAACTATTTTTTTAATTATGGTTTTCATATGAAAGTCAAAATTTTGTTAAAAAAGGGTCGAAACTTCCCATAGTTTCCTTATAATCAAGAAGAACACTCTACCGTCCCCTGGCTCACAAAAAATAATTTTAAAAATTTTATGAAGTATTGAACTCTTAAACAAAAATCAGAATTGTTTTATGGTATATTTTCGGTCTTGGCCGACCATATAATTGTTATACCTTTCATTTCAATTCAAATTCTTCATGTCCAACAATTTATTAAAGATAATACTTTAAGGTATAAACTTAAGGCTCTTAAAGGCAGGGTAGAAGTTTGCTTCTCAAGGTGTTTCTACGATGTTTTATTTCTAATTATGATTCTTTAGCACCATTATGATTTTAAGATATATAAAAGTAAAATCTTTATTGATTACAATTTGGGAAACTTCTTGGATAAGACTATAATTTTGAAATTGATTCTTGGTCTTAATAGATGTATAATGATGGAGATTATTGAACTACTTTTGAAGGAATTCCATCCCAACTTATAATAAATGTTAAATTTTATATTATATATTCCGAAAAATGGGATTTATTCCAACTGATAACTAAAAAAAAATTTACATCTTAAATTGTTCGCAACGTTAACAAAAATTTGTTCACGACCCAAAACATTTGCAATGCAACAGGTGGATTTATCATGATATGGTAAACAATAAACAACTGTTGGTTGTCATGAATAAACAAAAATTGATCAAGAATTATACAAAATTGTTTAATAATTTAAAAATAATATTAAAAACTTAATTTTAATCAATTTAAATTCGTATAAAACTAAATAATTAGTTTCTATTTAAGAACAATTTGAAAATTATATTTTAAATATATATTTTTATAATTAATATATACTAAGTCATTCACAAAGTACTTAATATATTTATATAAATATAATATATATTTGAATGCAAATATTTAGCTCACTTTCTCAATAATTTTATACAATGACTTGACTACAACTATTATATGTCCTATGACTTGGAAGTATTTTTATATTTATATCGTTTTGGTTTGAATGGATGAATGTATAACAATGAACATTGTATATATGGTTCATATAAAGACCAACATCAGCACACATCTGGTGAAGAATATGAGAGAGAGTAAAACACACACATACATTTATTCATTCAGACGTTAAATTATAAGCGACTAAATTGCACGTGACTTTGGCACACACTATCTCAAATTGATAAACAAAGTTTTGGGGGAAGACTCTAGTTATACATATGAGGTTAGATTTTTAAAAGGATCAAATTGGTTTATTAATTTACACAAGATTCTTTTAATTAAGAAGATCAGATGAAAACTGTAACTTAAAACGTTTGAGGATCCATTTAAAGATTTTAATAGAGGAACATATAAAAGGTTTGTATAAAACTAGTGAGAGTATAATAATCGGTTAAGACAACTCAGGCCTAAAAAATTATAGACCGGTCCTCGTACAATTTGATTTTGAGATTAATGCTAACGTATTTAGCCTATTTACGCCACGTGAGGTAATTTTCGGAAATGGCGCTTATATGAAGGCTATAGGAAAATATGGACCGATCCTCACAAATGACTTTTTTCTTATCATAATAATACAAAGTATTATCAGAATATTAATATTAATATATGAATTTTTGTATTAAGGGTAGTCCAATCAAAAATTCTTATTATCGATGTTTGTAAGATCTCAAGTTGTTGAACGCGATGACTAGTCGTGATTAATGACTTTTCTGTCGTATTTGGCGAAAAACTCCAATGGATTCCTAAGATCAAATTATCCGACCATTTCCCCAGAGATTTATACATTTCCTACAGCACTGTTTTCACTTAACATCCTGATTTATAAGCCAGACTTATTTTGTCAAAAAGTTTTTTATTCAAAATTTTAATATAAATTTTAGAAATATTTTTGTTCAAAAAATGTTAAGAATCTTCAAATTAAAAAATATCTATAAATTTTTAAAAATCGCAATAAATCTCTTAAAATTCTGCTTTAAAATTCCTGCAAATTAATCGTTTTTATATAACGCAATTATTTTCTATTATGTCTTATCAAAATTTCACTAAAAACCTTTAAATATAACAAATTTTCATACAGAGCTGTACTTAATTAAACACCCTTAACTGTAGTCTTATACATTCTCCTATAAAATTGAATATTTGTTGAATAAGCTGTAGCTGTACTTCGTATGCGCCATACTAAGCAATTAACAATATTAACCATAGACATAAGTACAGTAACTAAAAATCATAAAATTCTTTTATTTTTAATTTTATTTTATAAAAATATTAATTATTATTAAAATTAATAAATTTTTAATATAAAAAATGTAATTTCATGTCTCTAATTCCATTTTATTGATTTTTTAACAGCTGTACTTAATCAGAATTTAATACTGTATTCTGTAGTACATTACTATGAGAGCTGTGTACTCTTAGTACAAAAGAGTTTGTATATATAACAGCTACAGTCTTGCTGTCTTATGAGGACACCTTACGTTAAATAATTTAATGGTGATTTAAGGTTTTTTAGGTTAGAATTTTTTTAGAAATTATAAAATAATAAATTTTTAATAAATTTATTTCTTGAGTACACAATTTAACAAAGAATTGTATTTATTTAGAAAAATTATATTGGACTTCAAATTTGCCTATAGTGTTTTATTTTTGGTGGCTTTTTTTCTGTTCATATTAGAGACGAATAAATGTATTTTTTTTTTACTTGATGATTGTTTTTTTGCAGTTCTGCTGGCTTTTCGTTCATATTAAAAAGTATTCGTAACGTATCGTAGAATACTGAATTTGAGAGTTTGTTTGTTTGTGTGGTATTTTCTCATACATTTTTATTTTATATTGAATTTTGTTATAATATCATGGCGTCGTATACCAAGATAGAGCTGGCTGGCGGGTTGCTGTTACTTTTTCGTATAAAATTTTTTTGCTTTTGGACTGCGTACGTACATGTACGTATGTATATCAATATTTTTACGTACTTACGTACTTAATTGTATATAAATTTGTTCGTTCGTTCGTTTACTCGTTTAGCTCGTATTAATAAAAACCAAACACACACAAACATACATACATATATACATACATATAAACTCTCTATGTAGATACGAAACCAATGCAAAGCAAATTGAACCAAAAAATTTCATACCAACTCATTGCCTGACTGTAGTATTCGCTTTGCTTTTGTCTTTGCTTTGCTTTGCTATGCCATCATAATAATCTCCCTTTGTTACTCTTTGAAAACCCCTCTTATCTATAAAATAAACTCAACTGAATATTGTATTCATGTATATTGTACAAGTATCTACGTACGTATAAACGTATAAACGTACAAAACAAACATTCGCCCATCTCTCGTATAAAAAGAAAACACATACAATATAATATTGTTCATTCGACTCGTAATATGGCTGGCTGGCTGGATGGTTGGTTGGCTGACTGCTTGGCTTGTTCGTTGAGTTGGTGTGTTTATTTTACTCTCTATACATTTTGCTTTAGTACAGCCAGTACAAAATTTTCTACTATTGAGTTGTTGTTTTTTTTCATGATTTCGTTTCCTTCCTCTGTACACTCTTGTCACTTGTCTTTATATCTTTCTATGTGTTTCTGGCGCAGTGTTGTGTGTTGTGCTGTTTCAGTTTCAGTTTCAGCTTCTGTCCATTTATTTGGTTTTAATACTCGTGCGTGTGTTTGTGTTTATTATTATAATATTTTTACATACATAAAAAGCATTTTTCTTCTTGTTCTTCTTATGCTGTTTTTATGAAATACATATTGACATGTAGGAGAAATGTTTGTAGTTATTTAGTTTTGTTGCTGCTGCTATTATTGTTATTATTAAACTTAACTGTCAGTATTTTACGGATATCTTTTTTCGTTTTGTTCGTTCACTATTCGTATTCATATAAACGAATTGTACTAGCTAGTACTATAACCTATACATTTACAGAGATATACAGCTACAATAAAATGTAATGGTTTATGCTTTGCTTTACATCTACTACTCAGCCCACCGTTGCCATCAACATCAACTAAATGCCATCAAAAATATAAGCCATGACAAACAAACGAACAAAAAGACCAACAAACAACCTCATCCTTATCATTTTTTGTCTACCAGTTGGGTATTGCCAGAATGTCAAATCTGGGGACATTTATGCAATTCCATTATAGAAGTTTTATATATAAAAAGTTAAGAATGTTTAGCATATCCATAAGGAGCCAGACTCAATGGTAACTCTTTTTTAAGTATGTTATCCTTAAGGATATCATTTAGACATCGAATAATAGTATTTATGAACTGAAACATATGTAAAAGTGTCACTTCATTTTATAAGCACAATATATCCTTTCAAGCACCTTTATAAAACGATTAACAAGATTTCATTGAGTTCTTTTAATTCCTTTCAACATATTGTGGTCTAAATATTCTACTGATCCATAAATTTTGAGATCAGGATATAAACATAAAGTTTACATTATGTTAGATAAGGTTAGGTCATCAGGCTACCATGAAAGATTGAACCATAGATATGACTCACTTGGATTCTGAAGGTCACTTTGTTTTAACTGAAAAGTGAAGAATTAAATAGGAAATAAAGAAATAAAGTAAAAGTTAGAAGTTGAGAGTTTAAATTAGGGGATCGAAAAATAGCTGAGGCAAAGTCATGTTTAAGGTGAAGAGTAAAGGGAGATTGAGAACTATATATTACAAAAATATAAATATATTGTTAAATCAATTCTTAAGCTGTTATTTTATTTTTAAATTTTATGTATTTTTCCACAATCCCTACATTCTAATCTTCCCGTTATAAAATCGTAAAGACTTTAAGGAGTTCTTGCAATCAAACTTGATTTTTTCTCCTACTAAATTTAAGTTTTACTTTAAATAATTTAAAGCTTCTAGGATTGAAGTCGTGTTGCATCCTAAAGTTGCCGGTGTTGTTATTAGGAAAGTTGAAATCTCTAGAGTAAAATGACCTTCAGTGCCAAAACTAATCTAAGTCACAGAAGAAATGAGAAATTGTTTCTTTATTTTCCTCATTTCCGCAATTTCGACAAAGGTCGTTAAATAGAAGATCCATTTAGGCAACATGATTGTTATGACCCCAGTGTCTCGGATTTACTGTTGTAGTGTTCCGGCGATAAACTTTTCATTTAATCGTAACTAATAATATTTGGACCAAAGCTTTATTCGCTTTACTATTATATTCTTTCTAATGTATATCTTTAAGAAACTACATTCTTACAGTAGTATAAAGATGTTACGAAATCCAAATTCATTCATAGTACCAACTACGATTCAGATTTTACTAGTATTCAGCGTAAAGCCTTAAAGAACCATCTGTAAGTAAGATCGAGTGTTTATGTTTATGACACGAAACCTTAAGTGAAATAAATGTTGCAAGATCAAAATAATAAAAATCTTAAAATTTCTATATTTTTAAATTCTACGCTCCAATCCGGCTCAATTTTACACAACAGAATATCATATCTAAACGATTTTGAGTCAAGTAAATGTTAAGAATAGAAATTCTATGTTTTCTTGTTTTGACTGAGAACAGAATGATGGATAAATCACATGTTCTGCTTTTGAATTGTCTCAAAGATTGAGAAAAGTTTTAACATCCCCACCGCCTACCGATAACAAACGAGAAACCATGCCACAAGTTAAAAAAAAAACAGCAAGGAATCATGTTTCATACCCAATTGCATTCCAATCTTTTCCTAAAGTAAGTAAAAAATAAAAAAAGAAAGAGAAAGGCAGATGGCAAATGGGGGCTCATTGTTAACCCAGTCACAAAAAACACGTGACTTTGACACCATAGACAAAAAATCAAACAACCGAAGGTATTGTGAATACATCTTAATGTCATCATAACCAAAAATAAACATCCGTGTTGGAATGAACTGAGAAACTAGATAGAATTTTGTCTTAAAATCATATCATAAACAAAGAGAAGATTGCAACTCTTATGGTTAATAGTGATAATTTTTGCTATTGTTGTAGTATAATTAGCGATTATAAAAGAGGATGGTTCAACCAAAATGCATGGTGTTGACAGGAAGAGTGTGTAAATTCTAAAAATGAAATTTTCATTAGTGATGTTTCCAAAATGTTCAATTCATTGGTATGTCTACGAATCGAGGTTATCTGCCTCTATTTCACTCTCTTTCACTCTATAACGCACAATAGGAATGAACAGGACATGTATACACATTCCAAGAGATTTAATTTACTGATCGTTGTTCAAAAGTTTTTCTCTAGTGGGCACATTTGCTTGATTGTGCTTATCAAACAATCACAAAGTGCATGAAATGTATTATTTTGTTTAAATAAAAAATTCCCATAAATATTTATATCGATAAAAAGTTTATTTTATATTAAAATATTCAGTCTTTAAGTAATCATAATTCCTATATCAACATCTGTTAAAAATGTTCCTAAAATTATAGTTTTCGCTAATTTTTCCCTTCGAAACATTCAAAATTTTAAATAATAGTTTCTGTGCAACGCTGCTCGCACCAAAAATGTTCTTAGATATTTTTACTGTTGTGCAAACATGCATTTTAAATCATTATGATAATACACAGACTAATGTTCTAAAATATCTAAGATGGATAATTTAGTACTATGACAATCTAAAGTATTTATTCCCAAATTTATGCTAATAAATTTTATTATAAAGATCAAATTATAAATTTCTGTAACTAAATACGACCAATTAACTTTTAGTACTAAAACAAATCTGTTCAAGCATTCAGCTTGAACAGATTCTTCACGTTCTTTAAATGAATTACTTTTCCAGAAGTATATTCTTGTCATTCAGTACAAATGTTATCAGTTTAAGTTATTTTCAATATTGCGTACAGAAAATTCTAACATCATGGCATCTTTAATTTATATACCTTTCAGAGATGGCAAATTAGATGTAATAGAACTCACTCATATAATGAAATAAATTTAAATATACTCATTCCCACAATTTCCACAAAGATCTTTAAAGACCTATTCTAACATCATGGCATTTATTACCCACATTCTTGAAATTGAGACTACTATATTCTGAAGATGAACTCTAGCTTTTTCGGCTTTGCTGTTATATTCCTTTGGAATATTCTAAAATTTTAAAGGCAGTTTTTAAACTTCCAGTTCTAAAGACATCAATGTAAGGAGAAGTGTCAAATTACAGTCTACATCATCTACAGTTCCGATACGACTCGTTTACTCTACGTTTCTAATAAATAAAGGTCTAAATATTAGTAATACCTTCAAAAAACTAAACGTCTTGAAACCTAAAGAGAAAAAATATAACCCATAAAATGAAAAACTAAATTATACTTTTCCTTCTCCCACCCAATTTAATACATATCTTAACGATTATCCCACAGTTGGCAGTTTGGGAAATTAAGTTAAGTCACATATTCTCTTTTTGAATTACTATCTCAATGAATGAGAAGAGATCTATCCCCACCCGACTTAAAAAAAAAACAGAAACCTTTTTATATAGATAAAACTTAAAGCCAATTGGAAATCACATATGTCACAAAACAAGTGAGTATGCATCCCTCTGTCATCATAACCAAAAAAAAATTTCGTGTAGGTATGGCTGGGACAGCCTTTTAAAAGAGTCCCAATTCACTCAACATTAACTTGTATTCGTATCACATAATCGCTAATTTTAAATTTAATTAAATTAAATTAATCTGGCAACTCTAAACATATAATTAAATTCCAATATTTTCAATAAATAATTTTGAAAAATTTGAATACACTGATTTTGCCACATTTTAAAAGTTATATAATTCAAAATAGGTGGCAACATTCAATATAACATGAAATATTATTATATGAAATTCATTTTTTCATATAAAAATATTTAACTCGTATTATAAAATATATTCGTAAGAGTAAAACGAATACATATTTGTATGTCATAACTACATTGTATTGTATGTATGTAAATTTGTTTTTGTACGTTTATATGTATGTATTTATGTGTGCTCAGTATAAAACTCTACCTATAAAATGCTCAGAATAAAACATCTCTATAGATACATACAAACATGTACCGTATGTTCATATTTTCATACTAATGCTTTACTTCTCTATACCACAGTATAGATAGTAGTATTATAGTAGTACTGTACTATATAGTAGTCTTCTATATATCTGTGTATTATATTATTTGCTTTTGCTTTGCTTTGGCTTTGGCTTTGCCTTACATTCATTGCTTTGCCGTTTTCCCCCATACAATTTTTGTGTTGAATATAAAATTTTGTATACTCGTCGTTTGTACTAAAGCAACGACAAACAAGCAGGCAGGCTGATACAAACACACACACGAACACATACAATTACATACATAAACACACATCTACACAGTTTAGTTCAGTTCAGTTCAGTACAATACAATTCGGTTGAGTATTCTGTTCAGCGAGGCAGCCAGGCAGCCAGCCAGTCAAGTCACTTCAGTTCAGTTCAGTTTAACTCAGCTCAGTTCAGTTTATATATATATTTTTTGTATTCTCGTCTCTATACAATTTGAACATTTTGAAATTTTCTTCAGTACATTTGTTCATAGTACGATTTTGCTTCTGCAGTAGTGCTGTGCTGTATAGAGTAGAGTTAAAATACATTTTCTTCGGTGGTCTTTTGCAAAAATATATCTGTGAACATATATTGTGTGTTAAATACAACAAAATTTTTTGGCTTCTTCTTGAAAATCGTTGTTGTATCGTCTCGTCTACAAAGAACATCTATAGAACTTGTGACTGTGAGTAATAATTTCTATCTTTTTGTACCTCACCAACTACAAATACCAATAAACTTTTTAGCTTTAGAGCTCTACAGAAAATAATTCATATATAGTTTTCTTATTCTTGTTATTTGTGCAAAAATGTTCATCATAAGATTTTCTACTTGCTGAACATTCAGAACAGAAATAAAAAAACACATTAAATAATGCAACTTTGATAAAAAGAACAACAAATTTAGAGTGATTGAATTAATTAAAAAGAAATCTATATATTAAAAATTAGAATTAGAAAAGGATCCCTATAATTTTGGCATAAAGTGTAAGTTTAAAAAAAAAACTCCTTTAAAAAAATTGAATTAAAAAAAAATATTTTTAATTTTTTTTTAACATAAAATATTTTCAAATAAAAAAATAAATTTCCTTAATTAAAAAAAAAACTTACTTAAATCTTCCACTTTTTTTCCTTAAAATTTTCTCTTCAAGCAAATTCAAATTTAAAAAAACCGTTACATTTTTCTTTTTTGAGAGCGTGTGATAGAATTTTATTGTCATTTCAGTGTGTGTTTAAAAATTTATGGCGCTAAAATATTTCTAATGTTGAATATTATTTGAAAATGTGTGTAATTTAGTTTTCAAAACTGAATACAATTCACTTATGTGTATGTGAGAGTGTGTGTGTGTTTGAGTGTGTAAACTATCTATCTAATAGAAAGAAAACTGCTTATTCAGTTATAATTTATAATTTGTATCTATTGCTTATATACACATATTCTTATAGATACATGTTTTCTTTTTGTAATTGTAATACTTTGTATACACATATATATGTATATATGTATATGTGTATGTATATATAATTTAAATTAACAATTGTTATTAACTTGTTATAGATATTTATACAAATTTCTATCAATTTATTGAAAATTATTACCTTTATTTAAAGTATTTTCTTTTTCTAAACAATAAAATATTTAATATTGATTAAATATTAGTTAAAGTTGTTTAAAAGCATTAACACTAATTCACACCATTTCCAAAGAAAAAGTATATAAAAGTTTAATAAATTAAAAAAAGTATTCAATAAAGAATAAACCCAATTAAGAGGTTCGATCTTAATTCAAAACGCTTTTCCACTTTAGGTCGTGTGAGTTAAATGTATTTTTTTAATTCACTTCGTAAGTGTCCCTAATATATATATTTTGAAGTTTCTTCAAAAAAATATTCTAATTTCAAACATAAATGGCGTATATTTAAGTTTGATTACACCGTAAAAATTGCTGCACATAAAACGTTATTTTTTATTTTCTAAACGAATTTTAAATCTTTTATTTAAAATTTCAGAATATTAATCCAAATTTCCAAAAAAAGTTTAGAAGTGTTTTTGAAAACTATTGAAAATTGCTAAATTTCTATCATAAATGGTGAATATTTTATGGTTCTCTATACAATGCAATTGAGACTTTAGGAACTTGTGGTATTAGATCTCATCAAAGTTGCACGTAACCATATCGAACCAGATTTTTCTAATATGGGTATCAACTTATAGATGTAAATCTCTGCGCTATATTAAAATTAATTGTTTTGAATATAATTTTTAAAGATATTGAATGGTTAAAATAATTAAGGAAATTTTATTGTATCTTCAATTTTTCAAAGGAATATCATTTGGAAATTTCTTATCCTTAAAAATATCAAAAATTTAAATATTACAAATAGCCGTTGTACAGTGGGATTAAAAAAATATATCTCCAAATCAATTTTGACTTAAATGATATTTTAATGAATTTTTTATATTTTCAAAGTTTATTAACCGAAAAATTATGAATAGAATACATAATTTTTCCTTTTTTATTAGTACATAATTAATATTTGCACTTATTTAGATTTTATATAAATTGAAAAATATATGTTCTTTATTTCTGAAATAATTTTGAATAATCGAAAAAGAATTAACAATTTCTTGCATTTTTACTAAAAATCACTTAATATCTCAAATACAATTAAATAATTGTCTTTTAAACCAGTGTACCTATATTTATTACATCTACTGTAAATACACAAGATTATTTAGACAGTTGTATTACCACAATCATTAGAAATGTATCACAATATGTTTTATATATATTTTGATTGAGTACAAAAGCAACAAATAAACAACATCATCGATTTCAATAAAAATTCTAACAAATAACGCAAGTAACCCAGCAAACAAAAATATTTAAAAATCAATATTAAATTAAATTATTAAAATTTTTTAAATTTAATTGATTTTGAAATTTTTGGAATTAAAACAAAATCTGCCCCGGTAAAGTTAAATGCTGATAAATTCGAATTAATTCTAAAAAATATTTGACAGTTCAATCTGACGTTTATGTCTAAGAGATATCGGTTAATTGTTTAGTTTACTAAACTGATCCCTATAAAGGAAGGTTTCACAAATCTTTCCACCCCTAAAGAGAGTTAAATGAGCAATTAAAACTATTTTTAGAACTAAATGCATTATTTTACTTTAATCCCCTACGGTTTTTGTTTATTGGGTATAACCACAACAATAAAAACAGCAAATAAAACCAATTGCCAACTAAAAAACAACAACAACAAAAATACAAACAATCATTTAACATGTTTTAACCTGTTCACACTCTTACAGAAAAAGATGCAAATAACTACAAAAAATATATATAAAAATGAAACACTCACACACGCACACACTTTCAAACCTATTAATCTGACTGCTTTTAGGTTCTCTTTCCTTAACTGCATGAGTTTAAGAAATAATTTAAATATAAGATCTTTTAATGTACAGTGTAAATGGTCACGGAGGTTCATGTGTGTATCAGGGTTGGAATGTTGGGTGAGGATTGACATCTCAGCATGCAATTTTTTACATGATAGTTTCACTTAAGTGTATATGTATGTGGTAGATATATATGTTTAAATATGTAATTGGTTAACAGCGGGTAATGTGAGATCTAAATTGGTATTCTAAAATGCCTCTAAGCGATTTACACATCGAAATTAAAAATAATATTAAACTGACCTTAATCGGCCAATCTGTCCATTTGAAAAAAAATAATATAATTAAATTATAAATAATTCGTTTTAATTATATTTAATTATTTTTATATATAATTCGACTAGAACCAAAAAAAACATGAGAAAAATTACTGTTTCAAACACGCAATAATGGTCCCAAATGGGTTAATATTGCCATATTTAACATGAAAAATTATTTTATTAAAATCTTTGACATCCTGCTTTGAAGTGAAGCAGATTTCAATAAATCAAAATAAATGCAATCAAAGGCACCAACACTTTCCATCCACTATTTTCCGAATAGTTATTGAGAGTTATATTTTCAAATGTTTAAATTGACAAACTTTGGGTAGTGCCTGTGGGCAGGTCTTTGCCCCAAATTTTCGATTAAGCGATTTAAGTAATTTTGAATTCTCCACGATGAATACTTGTCTTCTTCAAACATTATTTCGAAATTGACTTTCAATTTATCTCGGCTTTAGTGCTTTTGAGGTAAATGGCTTCTTGTTGATTAATACTTCCAATTTCTCCTCTCAAACTTATTCAACTGATCAGTCCTCTGCCTGGTCTTATGCATCGAAATCTGAATTTTTATACAACAATTTCTTGGAGTTACAACATGTTGACTTTAAGCTTTTAACAACAATTGATATGTGATCTTAAGAATTTTATCAGACTGCAATTTTCGACAGCGGTTGAAAGGCCTTTACTGCTGCATCCATCACATAATTCCTCACTGGGTTGTTGCACTCTAGCTAACAATTTATTATTAATTTGTTGGATAAGAAACAAGTTGCAATGTATTTGTATGCATTTATGTAAAAATGCATGACTGCTTGTATGAGTTCGTTTATTTATTGGTATTAACGATATTGTGTGTTTGTTTGTTTGTTATGGATTATAATGATGACAAGCAACTTGTTGGAATTTATACTTTTGTGTGTAAGTGTAGACCTTTCTTTTGGATAATTTGTGTATTTTTGGTTAGAATTAGTCAACCGTAAATAATGATTTATAATTATGGTGTTAATTTCGTTTAACAGCTGAAAATTAAAGTGTTAATTGTAAATGAAGATGATTAAACATAAAGAGAGAAAGAGAGAGAATCGGGCTGTAAATATTTAAACTAATAAAAATGTTAAAAGTTTCTTGTTAAATGTGTGAAATTAATTCATTTTACAAAAAATTTTAAAATTTAATTTAAAGTTTCACTTATTCATAAAAAAAATACTTCATTAAAATACCTGCGAATGTATGAATTGTGCAAATATCACCTGCATTTTATTTATTGAATAATTTTAGTTCAATTGACCCTAATCACATTATTATTGTTGATTAAGTACTTTTTATTAATTTTATAACACAAAACTACCCACGTGAGTTGTAGTGATCTTTTCAATGTAGCCGGTATTTTTTTCATATTAATGTTGTTGTTATTATTATAGTTGCCTTTAACCGCACTCTTGAATGTATGAATTTGTCCATTAAGAAAAAAAATTGCGCCATAATTGTATAGAGCGTAAAATAAAATACAATAACTACAACAACCACAGCCGGTGTCGAAATAAACAGGCAGCATTAAAACGATGTTGTTGTTGATGATTTTATTTCGGTTGTACTTGTTGTTGTCGATCATTAAAAAAGGCACACGACTTGTTTTTGTTTTGGGTGTAAATATATTTAACTAGCTATTCTCACACTTTCTGATACGCTCTCACTCACTCTCTCTCTCTTGAAACAAAAGCCATTTAAACACCTTTAATAGTATTGAGTCAATACATGTTTAAGATACAAATAAATATATAAACGCAAATACCGGTAAATAACAATTATGTACAATGATCTTTTTTTAAACAAATATCTTAATATGAATGAAAGAGAGAGAGAGAGAGAGTTTAAATTATTTATAAAGTATTATAAATTCTATTATTAAATTCTAATGAATTTAATGTGTGTTTAGTATTTTTATTAATTTTTTATGTTGTTGTTTTGTTTTTAAAATAGTGTTAATTAAGTTATCTTAATAAAAATAAAAACAGGGCAATATGTAGAATACCCTACACCATCATAACTTGTTGGGGTATTATGCGTTTGTGCAAATGTTTATAACGTATAGAAAACATTTTTGCTTAAGTAAAGCGATCCACGCAACATCACTTTCTTAATCAATTTAACAATGGACAAAGACAATTAAGTTATCTTTCCTAATTTTCCGCCTTATCCCATACGAATTTCCCAATAGGATGAGGTTTCAAACACATAGATTTATTATCTCAAACCTGCACGCCTAATACTCCCGTACTAACCGAATTTCTAAAATCATAGGTTCAAATCCACTCTGCCAAATCTAAGTTTGATTCGTCCTCACATTATCGTAACAGGGTTAATAAAAGAATCACTTTAAATTGCTGTATTATGATAACATTTCGTATAATTAAGGCTTACAACAGCAACGGCAGACATAATTTTTCACTACGTTTTCGTCATTATTTTTGATCAAACTTACTACATATTACGATGTTTAACATTAAAAATAATAGAAATATTTTTACAAAAGGAAATAAATTTAATTCCTTAACAAGTATTAAAACTATATTCGGCTATGCCGTATCTTCAATACCCTCCATCACAAATGCATGTAAATAAATTTTGATTTTGATAATTTTTGGATTCTTTTTTTACGAAAGTTCTTCGCTTGAATTTAGAAGTAACTTCAGATAGCGGTCCATATCTTTAAATATACAAAACCGATTTTATAAAAGCAATAAAATCGGTAGGAAACTTCTCAATTTTATAACAAATATACAGGCCAAATTTTATTGATCTCTGTCTATTTTTGTGAATGTGATCAGACCGACGTACAAACAGACGAATATAGCTAAATCGAATATATATACAATATGTGGTCAGAGATGATTCCTTCTTAGCGTTGCACACTTAATAACAAAGTTAATATACCCCTTCCACCATGTATGGTGTTGGAGGATATAAAAAAATTAAGAAACAAAACATATGTTACATTTTTTTTGAAACTCACTCTCCTTTTTTTTAAATTTATTTACAGCCTATTTTCAGGCTTAACGCTAAGTTTGTAACTTCCATATAATAAACAATATTGAAATATTTATTTATTTATTATTTCAATAATTCATAGAAATCCCTTTTAACTGTTATATTTGGTATAAAAATAATTTACTTATTTATACAACAAAATTAAAAGAACAAAAATCGACAAAAAATGTTATAAAATAAAACTGTTCTCTTCCCTGTTACACTCTCATACATTTATGCCAATTAACAGTATACGAATGATGAGTATTAAAGTACAACAAAAAACAACAAGTCATTAACATGGAAAAATGTAAAACCAACAGAAAAAATATTGTTATAAACAACTTCAACAGAATTCAGAGAAAAAGAAAAAACTTAACTACGACGTTGTTGAACTAAAATTAAACCCACACATACAACAACATCTGCTCACACAAAACACAAAGAAAAAAATTCACAAAACTCATAAAACTTTTATGAGATTATAAAAGAGAGTAAGCGAACAACAGTGTATAAATGTTCGTTATTTTTTATGTTTTTTGTTGTTGCTTTTGCTATTCACCAAATTTAATGCTACAGCAACACTTTATTTTAACAAAAACAATAACAAAAAGAAGCAAAAACTGAAAATAATAAAGTTTTATTTTCTGTGCAAGTGTGTATTAGAGTGTTTCCTGTAACCAAAAACATTTATGTAGGTGTATGAGTGTATAAGTGTGAGTGTAATTTATTAAAGTTTTCAAACAAATAGTAAACATTTTTTGAGCTTGTGCGCTGTAAGAGGGTTTATGAATACATACTTTTATAGGAATTTGCGCAGTGGAAAATTTACACAGAAGAATAATTTTCAATATTGTTGCCATAATACACCAGTATTCTACTAAGTACTAAATGAAATATATATTGTTTCCTTTTTTTCCTTAATGTAACAGTATTTGTTATATAATATAAACATATGTATATATAAATAAAAATATATTTTGTAAAAAAAATTATGTATATACATACAATAATAATCGTTATAAAATAAAGGACATTGATGACACAATGATGCTTTTTTTAAATACATTAATTTTTATATTAAAAATAGCCAAAAAGTATGCAACATTTTTATTCGGTTTAATTAAATTTAATCAAATAAATTTATTGAAGAAAGAAAAATACGTTGTATTCGGCCACGCCGCATCTTATATATTTTTTAAATATAACACAGGATCATTTTATGAGTCATAAAAGCAGTTATATTTTTCTGCTGAACCGATTTTGATAATTTTTGTAATGGTAATGAAGTACATTTAGCTTAATATTAGGACAATATTTTATTCTAATTTTCGATTTTTAGTTGACAATTCTAAGAAAGGATTTTTGCTTAAACTAAGAGCTGCCTCAGATATCGGTCTATATCTTGAAAATACTGAACTGTTTATAAAAAATACACAGGTCAAATTTTACTGAGCTTTTCCAATTATTGAGGATGTAAGCGTACCAACAATGGACAGAAAGACGAAATTAATTATGTTTCAATATGTTCCTTTAAGAGCTGGAAATCAATATTAATTACTAAAACGGATTTAGGATACAAATTGAGATTCGATTTTGAATTTTATGAAAATTTAGTTTATTAGGATTTGATCTTCGGTTTAATATTCAGGCTCAAAACATTTTTCAAAATCAATACTTTAGATAATGAAAAAACTGATGATTAAAAAGTGAGAAATTTCGGTTTAAAACAATTTCTCCTTTGGATCTTATATATCCTTATATATGGAAAAGAAATTGAATGGAATTTTTCAATGACACACTCAGATGTTAAATAAATAAGTAATATTCATATCCATACAAAGATTGTTACATACAAACATCCCAATTCAGCTTAACTCAAACATTTTTAATTACTAAACTCAACTTTAAAACAATTTGTGTGAGTTATTATTACTTCCTTCGAACGATTAGGAAAATTATAAAACTGTTTAAAAATTAAACTCTGAGCGATATGTTAAAAAAATCGATGTTCCTACTCTGTTGAATCTGATATTTCTTCATGCGCGCCTTAAAATACGTTTGCGCACTAATTAAAATGTTAAATATTTAGCGATATTTTCTAGGATTTTTCTTTTAATATTTTGTTTTTGAAAACATTAAAAGAAAATAATGAACAGAATATTTAATACATATATTTCGTTAAACTTCTCACAAGATCAGACATAGTCTAAGTGCTGGAACACATGCATAGACACATATAAAAGCAACTAATATGCTTTTAAAAACATCATACAATGTTTGAGTTTTATTACAGGAAAAGTTCAAAAAAATAATATTTTTCTGAAAAAAACTACAACAACAACTTTAATAACATATGAGTATGTGTGTATATTTTTTTGCTGTATTTTTTATATAAATATATTTTTAAAATCAACTAGAAATATAGAATTCCTTCTATATGTATGTTTTAAAGCTAAACAGCAACAACAACAACAACATTGAATAAATATAATCCTTAATACTACAAAGCTTTTTCCCTAGGAAAGAACAAGAACTCTTTGGTATTTTTGTTGTTGTTTTATTTTTCAAATGATTTTTTTTTTTAACTCAAGTATTTAATGTTTGTAGGCAAAAATATATTTCAAAAAATATTCATATAAACCATATTTTATATAGTTAACACATTTATTACAAACACTTACACACACATATATGCCAATAGATATACATGTGAATACTAAACAAAATGTATGGTTATATTACCGTTACATATCATTGGGGAATTTGAGAAGTTCTAATAAATTCAGAGAATATTCTCGTATTAAATACATTTTTACAATCATTTGTTTCATTCTCTTTCTCTCTTCATTTTTTCCCCATTTTTACTCTTCATTATTTTGGTGTGGGTGGTGGTAATGACTTTTCATCATTTTGTTTACTATTCTGTTTGTTTGTTAGTATGTATGTATGTGTGTGTATGTTCATGTTGATATGTTATTTAATGTTTAAGAGTAAAAGTTACATGTTTCGACAGCAACATTAAAAAACCAAGATATCAACTATAACTTTATATGTAATAATGTGTGTGTGTATATATATAAAAATCGTATGATAAAGATAATAATTCCTGTGATTATTATAAAGTTTTATATACACACACAAACAGATAATGAAAAGAATTTTATTTTTTTGTTCTTGTTTTTGTAAAAAGAATTAAAAATGGCAGATTTAAGTATCGAAATTCTTGAAAATAATATTTTGTTACCAGATTTGTAGATAATTATATAATTTATATCATTTTTGCCTGATTTTTAAATAGACAAGGATCATTGTTGTTGACTTAATTATTTCTTAACGAATAAAAAGATTTCAACTAATGAATAGTCTCGGATCTTAAGCACTGTTTCCGCTTTTAAGATTTAAAGTATATTTTTTGCTAATTTAAATGATTTTTTTGTGTAATTCCAAATGGTTGAATTGTTATATAATATTTATACTTAAAAATATCTGCTTGAATAAAATAAAAAAAAATATAAAAAAATATCAAAAATTGTTTGGACTTTGGTCTACAAAATTCACATTTATTAGAAGTCTAGATAAAATAACTACCAGATGATTAAAACTTATGCCATTCTAAATAAGGAAGTTTCAAATAGCTGTCTAAAATATATGTATGCATGCCTTTTAAGAGTCTCAGCATGTACCATAAGAAGAGAATTTTGGAATTGGATAAGAAATTTGGAAATAATTTTTTTTGAAGTTCGAGATAACTGTTCAAAAATTGTATATAAATTTAATTAATTAATGATATAAATTTATTTCGACTTTCAGATGGTAGTAAATTTATTTATTTAGGGAATTTTTTATTAAATTCTTTAGAATTTTTTTAAGACTTTAAATGTTAATTTACAACTTGTGTCACTTAAAAGTTGACAACACTAGTTTAGGTTTATAAATCTATTATTGGGTATAATACCTTAAATTTAAACCGATTAATTAAATAAACATAACCTCAAGGGTATACATTTCTTAACATATAGTTAAAATAAGAGCTGATATAATTGATAAGAATTTTTTGCGTTTTATTATTTCGTTTGCTTTATTGGTCAATGAACTTAAGTCCCATACATATGTACATATATACATACATATGTTTTAATATAAAACGACTTTGTACATATGTATATAACTGACAATATTTATTGTCAAAGTGATTGAAAATATCATGTATTTTATTATATACATACCAATACAAATGAAAAGTATATACGTAATATGTATGTGTTTATGTCTGTGCATGTGTACATGTATTTCATTTATTTGTTAATTTTTTATAAAATTATTTGGGTGTTAAAAAACCATTTACCTGTAATTATATATACAGGTGTATATATTTACACAATATATACATAAATATGGATTGGTTTACATATATATTTATACATATATAAATATTTATATAATATAGGGAAAATTATACATAACATATTCACACATACATACAGGTATTTGTAAAATAGGGTGTCCAAATTAGTAAGACAACAATGGAGTATTAAAAATTCTCCAATTTTAATGACATACATATATCAAATGAAAGCTATAAAAATATTGTGAGTGGTTTCTATACAAGCTTAAATCTTCAAATCAAATTCTACGAGGGACAGTCAATAACTTTTTTTTTCATTTTTTAATATTCTTTGTTATTATATAAGCGGTCCTAACCTTTCATTCTCGATTTTCAAAAATTCGAATTTGAAAAAAGCATTTTTTAAGTTTGCAAAGCTTTCATTTAATATATATAACACAATTTTCCAAAATCTCTCATTTAGCAAAAAAAAAAAAACATAGTTAGTTAACCAGTTCCAATCAATTTTGGAGGCAGAAATTGTTCCCATTGAACAATGTCCCATTAAATAAATTAACCTCGTATTGATACACCTCACAGAAATCCATTATGAACCACCCTAATGTAAATATAGTTGATTTACAATAAAGTCAATATTTAATTAGTTGATGAATTAAATGCACTATTAAATATATTTACATAAATAAACATACATTTATTATTTATTTATTTATATACAGACTCCTACATTTATGCCAATGGAAGCGTTTATATATATAATTTCATACCTCCACTTTTTATTATTCTGAATAATTAAATCAATAAAGCAAAATTTCAGTTATATAAAATGTAATTAACATAATTTAGGGTTTAGAATAGAAGTTACATAATATTAAAATTAAAAAAATATATAAAATTTTATTAGGATTATTTAAAATTTATAATAACTTTAATTTAAAAAAAATAAAAATTTTATAATTTTTTCTTTAATATTTTGAATTTTCTTTTATTTTTAATTTTAGAAATTTTTAAAATCCTTAAATCCAAAAACAAAACTAAATAAAAATGGCTGGTGAACGTCCAAAACGTCCTTTGTCCGCTTATATGTTGTGGTTGAATGAACATCGTGAACAACTTAAAAAAGAAAATCCCGGCAGTAAAGTAACCGAAATCGCCAAAAGAGGTGGTGAATTATGGAGAGCAATCAAGGACAAATCGGTAAGTTTAAAACATAATATATATATATTTTTTAATTATTAAACAGATATCTGGACTAATGGAACCTGAAGGTCTAATTTTTTAAAATTATTATCTCTGTTATCTTATAACGATACTTTTAACAATTTTTATCGTTTTACTTTTTTAAATAAATTATATTTATCAAGAGGTCTACTCACAATTTCGGATCTTAAAGTTTTCAATGGAAAATAAAATACAATTTTCTGAATTGAAATAATCCCACTTTTCTATACATAAATACCCAAAATGCCAATCCGTATAAAACGAGTTAAAAAATCTGCCTTTTTTTATTAAAATGATCACCCTTCCTTTAGAAAGGGCGTTCGGATTTACTTTACACGCTTTTGTGATAAAATTTCTTTTAAAAACATGCATAAACATTTGAAAAGGTTCGAAACAAAATTTTATTTTATCACTGAATAAACGTTGCCACATTTTTCGAAAAAAAACTCGTAAATTATAACTCAAAACGGTAAAAAAGAATCTGAATCTGGTGTAATTAATCTAATTTAAAGTGATTTTCCAAAGTGGGGTTTAATTTAAGACTTTAGGAAATTATGGACGGATTTTGGCAAATTTTGATACGAAGTAGTCAGCTGACATAAATTTTAAATATACGAAGATTTATGAACTTTGAAAAAAATTGCCAAAGTGTCATTTATGGACCGATCTTGTCGGAATTTTGATTTACAGAATACAGAATTGTTGTGTGTATTTTTTTAAGCCTAAACCCCCATTCTGGGAGGTCATTTGAAATATAAGATCGATCATCATCTAATATTTTGGGGTGGAGGTTGCATTATTTTTGAGTGTTGCAAATTTCTGGACAAATGCATAATACACCAACAACATACCTGATGGTGTAGGGTATAAAACATCGATTCTGTCTCACTTGATATTCAATTTTCTTAGGTAAATTTATTTTAAAAAATTTTGGATTTTGGAAATAAGGTTATTTTCGGTACCAGATATCTGTTTGAGGGTTAACAAAAATTTAAAATGTTTTATTTAAAATAGAAATGATTTCATTTTTAATTGTTTTTTTTTCTTTTAATCGTTTATAGGAATGGGAACAGAAAGCCATTAAAATGAAGGAAGAATACAATAAGGCTGTTAAGGAATATGAAGCCAATGGTGGTACCGACACTGGTGCCGGTAAGAAACGCAAGAGCAAGGGTGTCAAGCCCGCCAAGAAGGCCAAGAAGAAAGAAACCTCAGAAGAAGAGGAAGAAGAGGAAAGCGATTAAATTAATGCAAATAAAATTAAAAAAATCATGAATCGTAAATAAAACCTGCAAAATTCTTTCATTTTCAATTATTTTTATTTTCGAATTTTAATGATAAAATGAAAGAAATCCAGATTAATTTATATGTTTAACTTAAAAATATAAGTTTTAAACATTTTATAAATGTAAGCTTAAGTGGCATATATTTACAAAGAAAACAAAAGAAAAAACAAACAAACAAATTATATACAAATAAAAAATAAATATATGCAAAAAAAGAAACAAAAAATACAAAAAAAACTCTAAAAAATTATTAAGTTAAATGCAATAAGTATAGGAAATATTAAAACAAAAACAAAAAAAAAACAAAACAAAAACAAACCATAAAATAAAATTTCCAGTTTTATTTTCATTTCCTTTTTTAAATTAAGTTTTAATTTCCTACAAACCCCCAAACAACTACAACCTCCCCCCACTTTAAGTTCACATATACTTTTTTATAACAAAAAAACAACAAAACCTAAAATAATTATGTCATTTATTATTATTATTTTTTTAATTTGTTCTTCTTCGTTTTTATTATTTTTTTTTACTTTAATTTCGTTTTTAAGTTAAATTGTATGTAAATTTATAATAATTATTTTCAAAAAATAATTACAATTACAAAAAAATTTAGTTTTCACTTAATTTTTATTAATGTAAAATGTATATTTTTATATACAATAAAACAATTTAAAAGGAAAAACATAAAAAATAAACAAAAAAGTAAACATGAAAACAAATAAAAAATATTTGAAAAAATGTGTTTTTTATTTAAAAATAACCGCCAGCATTTAAATTGTCTTTTCATTTATTTATTTCCTGTTCCGTTTCCCTTGTATCTAATCAATCTATTAAGAATATTTGTAAATGTGTGAGTTTGTTAAAAGAAAATAATTAAAAAATATATATAAAAATAAAACAGATTTTTTTAAACAAATTTCATAAAAATTTTAAATAAATAAAAATAAAACAAAAATACAAATTTTTAACAACAACAAAAAACCTTAACTTTAAATGTACATGTATTTGTAGATTGAAAAATTTAATAAATCTAAAAAAATATAAAAAAATAATAAAATAAAAAAAATAAAAAAGATAAAAATCAATTATATATATTTAAAAAAATATAAACCAAAAAAATCCTTTAAAATGAAATTGTTGTTATTATTATTTGGAATATTTTTTTATAACTTTTATCTTTATCCTACGTGGTCCTCACAAATGCTATTCAAATCATAAAATCTAAAACTAAATACCTCTGTAAAGAGAGAATAGATGGATACTCGGTCCTAACATTATCGGGATAATATGTCGGTTATGTAGACGAATCCTTTACGACTAGAAGTGTTGTGATTGTGTTTGGATGGTTCCGCAATTTCACGATGTATTTTTTTTTCCTAAATTTACGTCATTCGTCCTTTACATTCCATTTCTTAAGCACCACAATACTCCCCTTATGGTCCTTCTGTCAAAAAAAAAAAAAAACTACAAAATTACGAAATCCGTTATTAAATTTTCTTTAAATTATGAACCGACCCCCGTAGGATTTGATTCTATGAATCGTACTTCCATAAAACCTATTCCGACTTTTTGCATTGGGATAATATTTTTATAGCTTAAAATGGGTCAATACTTCTGTATAGGTCTTTTCCAGGTTTAGGTATCATAACAATTTATTAAATCTTTTAACGATTTGCCGGCATTGAATTATGTTGCTACTGTGTGGACTGTCAAAATGCAGACTTCAAACGTCCTCAATTCACCATCTACATGAGGAAACCAAGATCGTTCCAATAAACGAACGAAATGAAATGCTAAGTTAGCAGTTCCTTCTAGGTTGTCAACGGAAAAACCAACCTAATTTCAATATTACACAATTGGAGTTACGGCCGCGGCATGTAAGAAAGGATATTCGTATATACAAGTATAGCATAATATGTGCAAGATCCTTTGGATCAGAACTCGTATATGACAGCTTTAAACGACATTCACAGAAACGCCTCAAATTCCGCGATTTCAAGTTACAAGATTTCAAGTTCACTACTAAGATCATTATAGAGCAACAGGATCAATGCCTTTTGGTCTCGTATTGACCGTGCCGTCCAACCTCACACTGTCCTGAAGATCTTGGCCCGGAGTTGAATAACGACATGAACCAAATTGATAAACCGACTATAACATTTACTTGCTATTTTTTTGTTCTTAACTGTCAAGTAAATCGATGTATAATAAGACTAATTCCCTGGAAGAAAAATATTATAGCGGATTACGAAATAAACGTGATTGTTTGAAATCTATATATATATATATATATATATATATATATATATATATATATATATATATATATATATATATATATATATATATATATATATATATATATATATATATATATATATATATATATATATATATATATATATATATAACAATTTCGGTAGAACCATGGGGATGGGTACCCCATATAAAGCCAATATTGATTATCGAATATCTTAAGAAGATTTCTCAAATGTGGTCCGAATTATTTTCTCAAGAAACATTTTTACTTAACAAACTGGAGGAGAGGAATATATAAAGACCTACTGCAGCAAGAGTTACCAAATTGGTCTAAATTACTTTCTCCAAGAACTGGTTTCTTGAATCAGGGGAGAGGTACGTCCCATACCAAGCAAATAAAAATTAATGAATATCAAAAGAACTATTACAGCTAGAATCTTAACATTTTGCAAAAGTTATGCTACTGTGAGACACTATCACTTAAAAAATATGGGACGGATAGAACCAAGGCCAGATGTACTCTTCATTAAAAACAAATTGAAATTACTACAACAAAACTATTGTTATTAAAATAAAATATTATTTCAAACTTTTTAACACAACCACATAATGGTCAGCAGGATGGGTGAACCAGCTAGACTAAGTTTGCGATGATCATAATAATTGTTGACCCACAAACTTTTATTATGTGTGCTGTTTGTCTTTACATAATTAAGCCTTAAAATAATTTCGTCCTTATATGTATAATATCGTAATCTAAACAAACAGCATCATTTAGAAGCTAGCGATATATATTCTCTAAAATATACATGGAAAACGTATTTCAGAATAATAGTAGACTTTGTTCTCATTAAAACAATACATGTTTTCATATAATCGTTGTTATTGTTTTATAAACAACAACAAACAATTGGAATAAAATGTTTATGAACCTATTTTGAAAAATTTGATTTATTTTATCTCTTCAGCTCAAATCTCGCTTATCTTACTGCGAAAAATAGACTCCATAAAAATGTTAGAAAAAACAGCGAAGAATATTGAAGGTAGCTCCAATTTTTCGGTAGTTTCTCCGCCATTTATAAACAAATTTACCTGGAAATCATTCTCTATCATTTGATATGCATGTCAGATATGATCCGAATATACGGATAGACGGTCATGGTTCAATGAATTTCTCTTCCCATACCAATCCAGTATATGCACTTTTGTGCGAAAATTGTGGAAATTACAAACGAAATGACAAACTTATCTTGTTAGCTAAAGGATATAAAAATAAAATGTATTTATAGGAATATGCATCAGTGTATTAACAATCATCTGTTTGTTTTATTCCATTCGTTTCCAAACAAAATGATTAGCAAAAGTAGTGCAGCGCAGTGAGCTCGAATCATTTATTTTTCAAAAAAATCCTGTATCTTTTGAACGGTTAGAGATAACTTGATTACGCATAGTTAGAGTTGAGGTGCTTTCAGGGGTTTTTGTTAAAAAATAATAATATTTAAACGTTAATAAAAAAGAATAAAAATATTAATCTATTTAATTTTTATTTTCTTTCTATATTAAGAATTATTTAACGATAATTCCATTTTTTTACGACGAGTTTTATTGTTAATCTATTTCTATTATTATTATTATTATTATTATTATTATTATTATTATTATTATTATTATTATTATTATTATTATCACACGTTACCTTATTCAACTTTACGTGTCGCTAACGTTTATCGCTTATGACACTCATATTTTCAGTTTAAACTAAAATTGCTGAGTATGGCATCATCAGCATAATAAACAAGTGTAAAAACAGTTGGCAACTGTTTAAACAAGTGAAACATAAACAGTGTTGACAATTTTATTGTAGATTAATATTTTACTCAAAATAAATAAAACAGGTTTTTATTAAACTTTATTAGGAAATAGGCATTGATCAATATAATTATGTTTAATTCCTTCACTTTTCAAACAAAAACATCTTATTCCGCTAATTTTTATATCATACAATTATTTTAGAAGTCATTTGGACAATTTTTTATATTAAAAATTATTTTCAATTTTTTTCCTTTTCCTTTGCTTTGCAAAAGATTGTTTTTAAAATAATTTTATTTAAAACGAAATTATTTTTGTATCCTCCACCAACACAAGTGGTCTCTCTGTTGTTGGCATACTCACATCCACAAAATTGACAGAGCTCAATGAATTTGGCTTAGTTATAGATCAATAACTGAGGGAACCTCTAACTTCAAGGAAAGAACTTTAGTTTAATTTTAAATCAGCAAGAAAAATAAATTTTCCCATAATATTATGTTATTGCAATTCAAAAAATTATCAAAAACGGTTCAGTAGAAGGAAGTTATAGCTAAGAAGAAAAAATTTTTTATACTGTATACTTATGTGAGTGCTTATGTTTTGCAATGTTATTTTGAAAAAACAAAATCGCAATTTTATTACTGCATTTTAAAATCGCTTAACCTGCTAAAGATGCAAAAAATTACCATCACTTAACGTGAATTAGCTTGGCTTGGTACAAGTTTCATATACAGGTACAGTCAGTAGAATACTTTCAAAGTGAATTGAATTGTTGGTGTTATTTTCAAAAAGGAGTTTTTAGTAAGAAAATTTAGTTTTTATCTGAAAAAACAAATAAGAAATTTTACCGAAAACCTTTAAGATTTGTTTAATTACAAAAACCCAGTAACATTCTAGGTAAGAAATTTGATATATTGTGAAAATAACTGGAAAGAAAATTATTCATACACAATTGGTTTGAAAAAGGCTGGTTGCGTATGTGTTGCAGACAAAAGATGCCCACTTATTGTGGAAAGAATGTTAAAAATGTGTTCTTATGTTGAATAAAACATATTAAAATATCGTATTATTTGGATTTATTAACTAGTTTTCTAAAATGTAGTAATACTTTTGTTAAAAAAATTTATAAATTAATTGCATTTTTTGCCAATTTGAAGAAATGTGTTTTGGGTCATTTACTTCGTTTATTACCAGCCAGCCATATTGATTTTTAACCGGTTTATTGTTTGTATGTACGCGCTTTTAGTATACCATACATCATGTAATTAATTGCTTGATGTCATATTGGGGAGGTTTTTTTTGGCTTTGTTTAATTAAAATTTTAAATCCGGCTTTTTTAAATAAATTGGAATTTAATTTTGTTAATATTTTTTATCGATTTATTTTTCTTTATTGCTTATTCTACATTTCTTTTTTGGGTTTTTGTTTTGGCGCCATTTTCCAAGTAGTCTGATTGTTTGAAAAAAGAGAAGAAAGCAAAGAGAGAGAAAAATCCAGAGAGGGATGAAAGATTTTAAATATTGCAAATAGAAAACAGTGTTGGAAAATGATAAGACTTAATTGACACATTCTTTTTAAACAATTTCTTTATACAAAATTTAAAATCGAAAAACATTTTTTAAACAACTCATTGAATAAATTTTTTTTATTAAAAAAACTCAACTTTAAATTATAGTTGAGAAAATAATTCGTTGAGGTGAAGTATCGATGGTACATTTATCCAGTTTGCGGTGGATTTTCTTTTATCTGTGTGTTTATTTTTTATAAAATAAATTTTTGTACCGTTTTAAAAGTTTGGAAATAAAACCTGGATTTCTACGCTACACATTGTGGTAAATTAAATGTAAAGACTTTTCAAAATACTTGAAGTACTTCATAATAGATAGCTGGTGACATTATTAATAAAGTTATATTTTGTGATCGATCCTTGATTTCGCCTAGCTCCCCTATACCAGGGATCAGTTTAGTGTACTTTGAAACCACAATTTATATTAAATTTATGATAAATTATCTTTAAAGTTTATAACCAACAAATTTTCTCGAGCAATCTAAGTAGTCTTACAGTGTTTATTTCCATGGGTCCCATATAGGGCACCTTAAGAAAACCAGTTGTACGTTTACAACTGCCTTACAATTAATTTTATATCATGATTGGCCCATGGATCCTACTTATGTATGGTGCCTTCAGAAAATTAATTTTTTTAACCTCTCTACTTGTTTTAAAAATAGAATGATACATTATAAAAATTTTATAAATTTCAAATTTCTTCTGGTGCAGGAAATAGAGATTTCAATTATTATGGAGTGTAACTCTAAACTTCCCAAAACAATTTTTCCCAATAAACCTTTATCTTTGAAATAAAATTAGAAATAATGTAAAAATGCTAATTATTTAGACAAAAGTACTATATATACACAAAAATAAAAAATTGTAATAATAAAAAATAAATTAACAAAATCTAGTTATTTTGGCGGTGTTTTAAAACTACAAATATCTCTCCCTCAGATATAGAAAATTTATTTTATAGTGCGGCACACTCTTGGCTGACGAACTTAATTTTAGTTCGCTTATTTTTTAAATACTATTTGAAGTAAAAAGTATCATAGTTTTTTTTAAGTTCTTATAATTTTCAATAAAATAATTTCTATAAGTATTTTCATCTCCAAATAGAAAATTATTTTTTAGTTTTATATCCATAAAATCATTAAATACCTAAATTATTATATTACGAAAATTAAATGCTTTAGGTCGTCATAACTCAAAACTCAATAATGTGTTTTATTATCTGGCAAATTTTTGTGAATGAACCATATGATTTATCGGATAGGATGTCCGAGAAATATATTACGCCAATTAGATAGTTTATTGATTATTGTCAGAATGCAGCAAATGAGCGATAGGTACATATGCATGTATAATTTTTTTAAATCTTATACATATAAATTAATTAATAATTTTTAGTATGCAGTATATTCATATTCATTATTATTTACGCATATATGAACTATTCATTATGAATTCATCCCTCTCTAGAATTTCTTCTTTTGTTAAAGATTTGTTGTTGTATTCTAAACCATAAATCGTTTTAGTTATGTTTTTGTGCTAGTTTTTTATGCTATTAAATTTATCCATTTTGTTTTGATCGTTATATTCTTTTTTTGTATAGACTCATTTGCAATATCCAACTACTAATGAACTAAACTACACTACACTTTTTTGGCGCCAAAAATTTCAATGTTTTTTTTTATATAAAAGAAATATTTTCCCAACATTTTTCTTTTGTGTTCGCTTCTGATATCAGACAAAACAAACCCGCCATTACATTTAATATTCGTTAAATGTTAAACGAGAGAAAATATCATTTTGTTTATTTCTCAACAATTCATTACTCAAATACTCTGAAATAAAAATCCAACGAGTAGATTTTAAGAAATCGTTATTTTTTCTTTATACAATTTTATTTGTGTTGTTGTTCTTTAAATTTTGACAAAAATTCTCTTTTCATTTCATTACTCCCTTTTAAACATTTTTATATGAGTTTTTTTTTGTTTTTTTCTTTCCTTTAATATATCTTTATATCTTTTCATATAATAAATATAATCGTTAGTGTTTATTTGTATTATAACGAAGGAAAAAAATGCATGATGCATAACAAGTCCCAAATATTTCTCTTGTACAGCACAACTTCCATACAAAACATAAAATTATTGTATATTTTTTCCTTCTTTCATAATGGTGGATACTTAAAAACGTTGTTTTTGGTTTCGGTCGGTCGGTTAGGTTTTGGTTCGTACATAGTCTGCTTAATATTTGCTTTAATTCATTTAACTACCTACTTTCTGGGTACAAATGAACTGAACAGAAACTTACTACAAATCTATATCTATAATGCAAACAGTATCTACTACGTACAGTGTGTATTAAAAGTAGAAACAAATAAAAATCATTGAAAAAATATATAATTTTAATTTTGTTTTCAGAATTTTAAAATCGATTCAAGTATTTAGAAAGACTTAAGGAATTCTATTATTTCTTCATGTTTTTTTTTATAATTTTTCAAATGACTTAGAAGTTGAGATCAATAATTGTATTGAATTTGAATTATAATATATATAGATTTATTTAATTTTTTTTTAACGTTTTGAATTGATTAAAAAATTTGTCCGAAGATCTTCCATTAAAGTTTTTATAGAGCTTTCTGACCACACTTTTGAACACCTTTTTGTACTCTTCAATTCTCGTTAAACAAGAGCCAATTTCTCTCCACTGGCCTTAGCTTCGGGTAGTTTGGACGATTAGTCTCTATTTGTACAAATACAAATTCGACATTATTGTTCTTGTACCACGCAATGGTTTCTTTACCTAACATAAAATCCATAGCGACATTATGCTGGTAAATAGTCCGTTTTAAAAAATGTAATCTATTTTTGCTGCAACTGTATGTTGCTTGCCATACCAAAAACTTTTTTAGGAATTTTTGGCTGCATTTGGGTTCTAAACTTTTCTTCAAAATTCCTTCGAGTTTTAGCAACACATTTTTTGTCCATTAGTATTGACATCAATTCTTGTGCTCTATTTTTGGTCTCTAAATCTTCAGCAGCGTTTTTTCAGGAACTCTTGAAGCTCGTATGGTTCTCCCGTTACTTTTAATAATTTTAATTTTAATCAGATTAACAATACATTGATTTGTTTGATGTTAAATATAATTTATTTTACGTTTAAGAAGGATTATATGATCAAAACAAAATAAATCAGATAATACTTGGGTTAAAAGTTTAAATAAAAAACGTGTACTAACAATTTCTCGTTCTTAATTCTTACATCACTTTTCTTCATAAAGCTGAGATACAAGAACTTAATTCTGAATGAAGTAAAAGAATATTTCAATGATGGGAAAATTGGACACATTTCAATATACATTTTCCTAAAAAATTTAACTTAATTTAAAAGAAAAGAGTGTGGACAACTGTATATCAATTTTAAAATTCTTCGAATAATATTTCAAATGGATGTAAATTGGAAAGTAGTGCGTTTTGTACCCAAATGATCTTTTTAATTTTGAATTTTAGGAAAACCTATCACTTTATTTGACTTGTGTCACCTTATCAGTTTTTTTTTTATCAGAATAAAAAAAATTGATTCCGTTTTCCCCCTTTTCTTAATTATTAAATTTTAAAGTCTGGTCCAAATGTACGTACAATAAGGAATTTTTCGGTTTAAAAGGTACTATTTTTTCAATATTTGTTTTTTTTTCGGGATTATATTTGATACAAACGTTCAGACTATTGCCAATTTTTAATATCACTTTATATTTTAGAATGTCTTGAACTTAATTCTTAACTTAAAATAGTAAAAACATTTTAATTAATTTAAAATAAAATATAAAAAATAGAAAAGTTAAAGGAATCAATATTATTTGCAATTGTTTAATGCTTTTGTGAAATTATGAGTTTTAATATTATTAATTCATAAACTTATGCGACATAGTGTATTCATGTATATCTTCATACATTATAATGAAACATTTTTACTGTTTTGTGAGCTGCTTTTGCAAGTAGAGATGTAGAAGTTATTTTTAATATACGAAATTTTCTTAATGGGAACGAAATTTCCAGTAGTAAATCAAGCCACAAACAACCAACGAAGCAAAGGCTATAGAAACATCAGCATCTGCTGTTTTCAACAAAAATTGTATACCCAAATAACAACAATAACAACAAGGGTTCTTTTTACAAAACTCTGTTGTTTTATGTATAGAAATCATCATTCGTTTTGCTGCTGCTATTCTGAGTACATACAATTTTGTATTTCCTTTGCTTTGACTCTGACTGTCGTCTGCTTGCTATACGCGTATACATAGAGATATACATACGAAATAATTTAGTAAGTTTGTATGGTACTGTGTTGTGTGAGGATTTTTACAACATTGCGTTGTTCAATCATTCGTTGGTGCGTTTATTTCTTTTACTACCACCATTTTTATTTGCTTTGAAGTTCCTTTTTTAATACGTACATCGTGGTTGTTAATGTACAAAATTTTACTGGGTCTTGTGTGTCTGCTACTTGCCTGCGTGCCTGTCTGCTTGCTTAGCAGTGTATATAGAAGAATATAATATTTTATATTTCTACTGAGATACTTTGCTTAACAAGACTCACACCTAAACGTTGAACATTTAACTCTACAGTACAGTTGAAGTTAAGGATCTCAAGGAAACAGTTCTATTAACAATTTTTTGCTTAGCAAATTAAGATTTAAACAAAAAAAAATTTAAATAAAAAAGAATTGTTGCTAAAAATTATATTCATTATATAATTTTGGAAATCAAGAAAAAATAATCTAGTGAAATTAAAAAAAAAAGTTTTTTTTAAATAATTAAAGAAGTGAGTGTTCAGAAAAATTAAATATAAATAATAGTTTAAAGAAATATTAATTAAAAACAAAAATATTTAAAAAATTTTCCAATTAAAGGAAATTGTACAGAATTTAATCAAAATTGTTTGATATTTTAACAATAAAATTTTTTTAAGAGCTTCAATGACAAAAAAGAGCGGGAAATTTAATTTTGAAAATGTATTTGAATTATAAAAAATATATGTATCTTAGACTGGAAAATTAAAAAAAAAACGAAATTAAAAAAATAAAAATTTTGAAACAAAAATTTCAAATATTTCTTTAAATTATTTTAAATTTTCAAACTTAAATAAATCTCGAAGTTAATTGTTTTTTTAATCTTTGAAAATTATTTTACAATATAAATTATTAAAGAGAATCTAAATGAAAATCACTTTTATTAATGAAATTTGTGTCTCTTTTTATTTTTAGGTTAAATACAAACAGCTTTATTAGCTTCAAATTACATTCTTTTATAGAAAACTTCACACAAAACCAAACAAACAAAATGACAGACAAACCAAAGCGTCCTCTATCCGCCTACATGATCTGGCTCAACTCTGCCCGCGAAGGTATCAAACGTGATAACCCCGGCATTAAAGTCACAGAAATCGCCAAAAAAGGCGGTGAAATTTGGCGTAGCATGAAAGACAAATCTGTAAGTTTATAATTCTTTTAAAGCCTTTGAGATACTAAATGATTAAGTGCTTGAAAAAATGTTAATAATTCTTTAATATAATTTTTTATTTTCTTTTTTATTATTATTTTTTAGGAATGGGAAGCAAAAGCTGCCAAGGCCAAGGAAGATTATGAGGATGCTGTTAAAGAATTTGAGGCCAATGGTGGTAGCACAGCGAATGGTGGTGGCAAGAAACGTGGTAAGGCTGGTAAAAAGGCAGCGAAAAAGAGTAAGAAAGCCGATTCTGAGGAAGAAGAAGATGATGAGAGCGAGTAAATTATATTAATATAAGAAAACAACACACACTCAAACAAACAAACAAAACAAAAAAAATTCTCACAAGCAGCGCGCGCAGCAAAAAGTCCAACAAAATTAGAAGAAAAGAAAAGGAAAATAAACATCTTAAATATCAACAACAACATCATCCCCCCTTTAATAGTTTGTTACAAATACAACAAAATCATTTATACTTAACTCGTCATAATAACTTTGATTAAAGTTGCTCTTGTTGTTCTTGTTTATTGTCAATGTTGTTTATTTACTGCCAAAATTCCCACCAAAATTTGTAAACTTTAAAACAATATTTGTTTTTCAATTATTCAACATAAAACAACAACAACAATAGTTAACTTTATAACAACTTTCTTGATTAATTTTAAGATAATCTTAAAACTCCCTCTCCCGCCACCAGTTTATTAACAGTCAAAAACTTATTATATATGCAAGTTTAGTATTAAAAAGAAAAAAGAGGTTTTATATTAATTTTTCTTATTGTAAATCTTATGTCACCAAACATTAACTTATCCTAATACTTAAAGAAATTGGCCAGTATTAACATTTGAACAAGAAATGAATTTTGTAATTTTTATTTATAACACCTCTTTTTATAATTTAAACAAAAAGTATCGTTTTTTTCTTTTTCAACTTTTTATTGTACAAAAAAACCTAAATAATTAATTTAATTTTAATTAATTCTTAAACAAAAAACAACAAAAATATATTTTTAAATAACACAAACAAAAAAATATTTTATTATTTTTCCTTCTTCCCCCAAAAAGTTTATTAAAACAACTTTAAATAAAAGTTATTTACACTTAAAGAAATTCTTAACTCATGATTAAAACATCAACCAAAAGAAATTCTTTACAAACAAAACGAGTAAATCAAAACTTTTTCTTTTTATGCAGCAGCCTGTTTTTTTATATAAAATTTTAAATATAAATAAAAATAGTGTATTTAATATTTTTTTGTATAGAAAAAATAAAAAGTTGTGTAAAAGTCTTGTTAAAACGATATGCATTTCTATTTCTTAAGATTGAATAAAAAAAAAAAACAAAAAACGAAATAATAAGAAAAACAAATGAATTTTCTAATAATAAAAAACAAAATGTTATATTGTATAAAAATCTCTTAAAGGAAATAAAACAAATTTTATTTTTTTGTCTTGCAAATATTTAAACTCTCATAAATTTCTCATTCAATCAATGTCATTATTATGTTATATTGAATATTTCAATTGAAATTACATTTTATTTAAAATCTACTACATTTAAAGGATGTTTATTTTAATGTGGTAAAACACAAAAAGGAAACATTCATGTTTTATATGAATTAGAATTTCATTTTCCTACATTTCCATTTCTAATAAATTTTATTTAACTTGTAAATCAGTTTCCATTTAATTTCGTCTCGTATATTTTCAATTCAACTTTTTATAATTCTGATTTTCTTTTATTTTTTATGTTTTTATTGTATATTTAATACAAATGCAAAGAAAACACAAAGTCGTTTAGTCATTGAAAAATTATAAATGTATTAATATAATATTAACAATTAAAACAAAGTAAAAATAAATTTAAAAAGGAAAGAGATAAAATTTATAAAATAAATAAAATGCGAAAAATAAAGAACCAACTGATTTTGTTATTTTAAGACATAAAAATTGATGATGATTAAAAAGATTTAAATTAAGGTGCCCATAGTAATAGCATTAAAAAATTCGTCAATTCTGATACCTTAAGTTGTTCATGTAATTGCAAAACCTCGGCTGTATTAGGTTATTCTCTTTTTGGGGAAGATTATTTCGATTGATACAGCTGTCGATTTTTAACCGAATGCAACTCTGGTCGTTCTAGAACGAAATACCATTGTCCTGGAAACGTTTAGGTGAATGGACGACAATCTTCCGAAAATCTATTTATGTCTTTAGCTCATGACATTGTAACAACGTAAAACTGTCTTATAAGTTTCTTATAAAACCATTAGTAAACGATCAGTGATAAATTATGCGCGATGGAGAAATTTTTAAAGTTGCCAAAAAACAAACTTAAGAACCCTAAAAGGCTGTGTACAAATGTCTTCAATAGAACATCTACTTGAGGAGGCGAAGATCTTTGCGTTAAAAGAACATAATGAAATGCTCAGTAGGCAGTTCCTCCTTTGATTTCATTGAAAACATCAACTAAACTTCAATATAACAGAGTCTCCCCCGTAGTATATTCGAAAAAATCTTCAAATATATGAAGCAAGACCCTTAAATTCAGATTCGCATATAACAGTTTTGAACAACATTCATAGACACAGTTTTGAACAACATTTATAGACTCGGATATTTTAGTCAAGTGTTCTAAAAAAATTCTTGTTGGTTAATGGATGACGAAACGTTTGTTCATGCAGATTTTTCCCAACTGATGGTCAAGGGAGGAATGTTAAAGAAATGTTTACAACATAAAACAGTCAAAATTTCCCAAAAAAGCCAATCATTTGTTATAACGAGCACTATAAATACCAAGGAATGATTGCTAAAGGATGTATCTGACTTGTCATTATGTCACTATGGTAATTTGGTATTTGTGTTTTTAGCAAATGAGGTTAATCATCCAAACTGCCCGAGGCAAAGGCAAGTGAAGAGATATTGGGCTTTTGTTAAACGAAAATTGAAGAGCACAAAAAGGGCTCTACAAGTCTTGTATTTATAGAGCTTTCGAGTGAAAGTATATAATATAAAACGTTAATGGATGAGTTTCCAAAAAAAAAAAAAACCAAAATAAAAAATAAAAAGGTTAGTGGATTTGTTGTTATTAACATGTATGTTCAATTTTTTCGATCTCACTCATTATCCGAAAATTGATGCTTATTCTCCCGAATTGTTCGTTTTAATTCGAGTAGAATCTATTTCTGGTTCCGTAAATTTTGCTACATCTGGAATACGAGACCATGCACTTACTGATACATTATATTTTCCTATGCGATGATTTGTAGAAAATGTAAATATGTATAAATCCCACATCCACATTTAATAGGACGCTCGGCAAGTCCTTATAAATTTTTCTGTTTCATTAGCCACTATATTGAGTAAAGGTCTGTTATAACTTCAAACTCTTAAAGTTTAATATAGCATCGAGGGCAGCTATAGACTCCCTCTAAGAAACACTAAGGTTACGCAGGGATGTATTTAATTTTTTGACATAAAAGCAATAGTTTTTATTAATTCCTGTTAATAATTTGCGCTTAGGTCGTAATCGTATTATTTATTTCAAAAAAAAAAAAAAAAAACGGGAAGTTTAAAAATCTTTTGATACCTTCAAAAGATTTTTAAACTTCTGATTTTCAATAAAACTTCTGTGTGTTTAATTTTTTTTTTTGCCAAACAACATCATACCCTATAAAATCCACGGGTTAATAAACTTTACAATACGATACCACTCGTATTGTAAAGTTATTTGAAAAATGTGCATTTCAAAAAAAAAAATCGTTTTTTATGCCAAAAAAAAAAAAAAAAAAAAAAAACGATTATTCGGTTTTTGTCTGATTATTGTAAATTTATAGCAAAAATTATTATTTAATAGAAATTTTGAGTTTACACCGCGTGATGGCCATCATATGGAATGAAGTTGAAATAATAGTTCCATCATAATCAAAGTGTGTAAAGTTTAACAAATTTCATCAAATTATTTTTGCACCGTATGATGTTCTAATGGGTGGGTGGTATACACGTTTTTGTTTTCGGTGTCGTATATAAAATCATGTGTCAAGATATCATGATTTTATTTAAATCTATTATTTTACTTTACAAAAATTTTTTCTTTAATTTCAGAATATATCTAAATTATACCTCTTTACCAAAAGAAATGTATACTGCTGAATTAAAATCTCATTTAAAAATTTTTCATTGATATGATTACGTCTTAAACAGTCGGACATTGCAAAATCGATTCAGAATATGATGTCAGAGAATGCATACAAGTTAAATAGTTTAGTGAAAAGCTGAAAATCGGTTTCTGGTTTCGGTTTTTGAATACACTAGGTTCTCACAACAATTGGAACTCTGTTCCAAAGTGTTTTCACTGAAAATGAACTATCGGATGCAACCGAATTGCTACGAAAACAACAATAAAATAGCAAGTTAAATCCAACATATATTTTCACTTAAACAAAATTTGCTCATGTGTGTATTTTTATTAAATTTTTTTATTAATAAGATTTCTAATATATTTTATTTGAGGTGAATTAAACCGAAAATATCGTTTATTTATATTAATTTTTATATATTTCTTTGCTTTATCGTTTTGGACTTACAAAAGTAAACCTAAATAAAATATAGCTCGATTCATTTAAAAGTATTCACAAAACAAAGTCACACAATTTACTCATAACAAAATTCTTATAAACTAAAACATTCATTTTTGATAACAACTGATTAAATAACTTTTTTATTTTATTTTATTTAATGTAAAACTCTTTGTAATATTGTGCTTTTTTGTTAAAAAAATGTATATAAAATAAGAAGAAAACACAATAGTTTAATTAATTTTAACTTTAAGTAATTTTTATCCATTTTATAAATATTTTTGTTTTGATTTTTTAGCATAAAATTAAATAATTTACAAATTTTATTGTTTTGTTTAGATAAACTTCATAAAATGTATTTTTTTATATATAAAAAAAATAAAATTAAAGATTTAAATTATAAAGAATTATTTTTTATAATTTTAGGGTGGTGTGTTTCCAAAATTTTTACTAATGGTTAAAATTTGTCTTAACCACTTGGGAAATATAATAAAGGACGTGCTCTTCAAATTGTAAATATCATAAGATATAGAAAATATAATTTCTCAATCGAATATACTTGAAATTCGACCTTTAACTAAATATAATCTTAATTAAGGCATCAAAGTTACAGAGACATCTTGACAACTTTGAGAGTTTTCTTTAATAGGATTGTAATGAGATACATGCTGCTATCGCTAACTATAATTAGTAAAAAATGTTATTAGACCAGCTGCAAATTTATATTCAAATTGAAATTATGAATCATTTTCTTTTTTATTTTAATTGGGCATGAAAAAATCATTCCGAACTTCGATTTAAAAATAAAAGAAAATAAAATGCAAATAAAATTAAATAAAGGTGGTATTTTAAAGTTGACTTTTTTGTATGAATACATAACAATAAATACGCTATTTTCCTCTCATTTCATTTCATATTCTTTTTGACACGCTGATGTTTGAGTGAGTATAATAATGTATGTATATTAATTCGTCCATTTAACCAGACCAGGCACCTTCTATAAACTGACCTTAGGTAAAAAAAAATCTTATAAATTATCAAGTGTCCTATCTAGCACCTTCTCATTTTATTTGTTGTTTTCTTTTTTTCCATTTCCACATATGTTATACTCTACTCCTTTACATCTTAATCATTATACATTAATCTATATTGTATTTGTTTTATGAATGGTTTTTTAGCGTTTGTTGTTATTTTAATTACGATTTAGCCATATGATGGCTTTCAATACAAAATATGCCAAACCTAAACAGTAGACTATTTTCTCACGTTGTAAACGTTGTTCGTTGCCAATTTCTATATTCAATACCCGACGATTTAATTTTGCCAATTGACGTCTTAAATATAAGATTTCCTCATGAGGTGTCAAATCTCCCATTGGAGTACCCTCACGATGACTTATCATGGAAGTATCATTTGGATTATATACTAAGGTCTGCGAACGTTTGCTTGCACCGCCTGTAGTTAACTGCAAAAGGAAAATAAATATAATAAAGAGATAAATTATTATTTCTTAAAAAAGAGATTTAATTTTAAAATAATTAATTTTTTTTTTAATTTCTATAACAATAAAAAAAGATTTTTTTATACCTCAAAATTTCTGAGCACCATTTCTTATTTGCTCGCTCTTCCCTAATGTAAATTTTAGATATTTATTTAAATATATGTATAAGAATGTAATTGTTGCAATAGACGCGTTTTTAAAATATTAAATACTAAATAAAAATATGTATTTTTTTCTGGCAAAATGTCAATAGAAATTTCAAAATATTTAAATAAAATATAAGAGAAAAAGTACAGTGTTTTATGAAAATTGTTAACAAAATACACATACATTTTATGTTACTAAATATTCAAATAATTGTTAATAACAAATTAAAGTAATTATAAACGTAGTACTCTGATCAATTAATTCCTTTTTCCATAGAAAGCTAGATGACATGTCAGTTATCATGTTTAATGTCAAATAAATGAATATATTCCTAATCTGATTAAAATAATTCAGGTTTAAAAACATACAAAGCCAAAAAGTTCCTGTCAGGAATGCTGCTAAAAATTTAGAGGCAAAAAGAAAAGAGCACGGAAATTGAAGTCAAGTTTTCTAAAAAAATCTTACTGCAAAATCGATGACGAAACTTATGTTCTGGCTGATTTTTCGCAAACTCCTGTTCAAACAATTTTAATTTGCTGATGCTCGAGGAATTTTTAAGAAAAGTTAAAGACCCAAAAACAGTCAAAATTTCCTAAAAAGTTCTTGGAATGGTAAACACACAATACTGTTGCTGCGAAAGAAACCAATCATTTGTTACAACGAGCTCTATCAACACCGAATTTTAAGAAACCAACTGCTACCATTTATAAGACTTTATAATGTGTCCACTTATTTTTGACTTGACTTAACATCCTGTCAATATGATAAGGAAGCCTTAGAATAGTACAATAACAATAATATGATATTTGTAACAAGAGAGGCAAATCTAAGGATCTACCTTAACTACAATTACCTTTTACAATTTTATTAATATTTCTTTAAGGGTCACGCGAAGAGAATTAGCAATATTTTCTATATACGCATTTTTAAAATTTTTAGAAAACATTAGAAATTGTTTTATTTGTATATTTTATAGTTAATTTATGACTCAACAAAAAGTATTCTTTCATTTCTTTCCATTTTTGAACGGTTTTATATTTATCTATTAAAACCACAGAAGAATTAAATCATAAAATTTACTTGATTCATATACGACGTAACAGATATTTTACTCATGAAATTGAAAACTTTACTTCAGATTTCAAAGCTCCTTTAAAGCATACAAAGAATAAACAATAAATATTATATATATTTGACCATAATACGATCAATTATAATGCTAAGAGTCTAAGAAAATGACCAATTTTCCAAGAGTGTAGACCAAAATAATATCCCTTTATAATTATTACATTTTAATATCGTTGTAAATTTTCAACAAAAAAATATACGATGTTGGATTGAATATTTTGCCACATTATTTAGATGCCCATTCTAGCAAAAAAGCCTTTAAAGTCAAATTGATTACATTTCACTTTTCATTCAGTTTTATTTGTGTCATTTTTATACATTTTTCCCATCAAAAATCAGAAAATCAGTCAGTATATTAAAATACATAGATCGATATCGAATAAAGCATTCTCACTTGTTTAGTTGTTTAAGATGGGATTTTCTTAAAGCAGAGATTAATTGGACTGAAGCAATATGAAGAACTCTTATTTAGATGTGAATCTTAATTCAGATAGAGAGCATCATGTAAGAAGAACAAAGAAAAAGTGGCTTCATCTGCGGTGATTCAAGAAGAGTTCACAGCATATCTGGGAAACAAGGTCTAATTGTAAAGTATTAAAAGCCTTAAGTTTCTGGATATGAGGTATATTTTGAGGAATGTAATTGGATTTGTGGCAGAACACTATCATATAAGGAAAAAAATAGTGAAACTAGATTCAGTCACGTTCGGAATTTATAAAAAATTGTCCAGTTATTTTAAATGTTCTAGGATACCTAATAAATGTCGGGCTAGATAATCTCGTAAATACTATTTTACGGAGAAGCTGGTTGAAATTGCCACTAAATAAACAAATTAAGTGATCTTATGGAAACTTATTTTTAGAATATTGGACTTCTTAGCCAGATTTATGTTTTACAAAGAGTATTTGTCATCCAGTTTTCTCTTCTCTAGTGAATTTTCATTTGTTTTTGTCGCAATGGATCATGTTGAAATCCTCCATTTGATTAAGTTTTTCTATCTGGTGGCATCCTATATGTTGTACCTTATAAGATCTATGATAAAGAAGATAAAATTCTACAGAAGAACTGACGTGCCGACCCTCGATTTTTGGTTATATTTATCTAAATTTGTCAATTTTTATTACAATAACATCGTTTATGGGAGATTTATGCCCATGAAAAGATATAGACCGACTTTAAAACCCCACTCCTGGAGGACATTTGTATGGTAGCTATCTGAAATATTGCACGAATATGACCATTTTTAAGAGGCTTCGTCCCAGAGCCAATAAAATAACATTTCATTAAGATGCGGCCTCTAGACTGTTCAACCGGACAGATAGACGGACATCGCAAAATCGACTCAGAAAGTGATTCTGAGTCGAACGGTATACTTAAATGTAGGTTTTACATCATTTTTCTGTTTTATTGTGCAAATGTTACCACGTTTTTAAAGTATACCGTTCGTCTCAAAATCATTTTCTGAGTAGACTTTAATCTACTAAATTATTACAAAGTCTTACTTATTTATTAACACACATATATGATTTCAATTTATAAAATTCCACCTCGATATTTTAGTAAGATTTAAATCAGTTTAGATTTTAAACATTATTATTCTAAAGAATAATAATTAATTTTAGTATTACACTGAAAGACGCAAATGTGTAGTATATTTCACGTATTATACAAAAATTATCATTTTAGTATTACACTGAAAGACGCAAATGTGTAGTATATTTCACATTATATTATACAAAAATTATCATAATGTGGGCCAAACAAAATACAAATAATTGAATTGCTAGTGTTTTAATAAATCAATTTTCTTATCTAATAAACAAAAAATGATTTCCAACACCAAGTCTCAGCTAAAAGAATAAATTCTTATCAAATTGTTAAGTGGAAATTATATTTAACACATGTATTTTCAACTAACCTGTGAATCAGATTCAACTGAATTAGCATCATTCGTATGAAAGCCCACAACAGCATTTGATATGCCATTTGCCCTTACATAAGGCGGTGGACGTTCGACATCGTCATCATCGAAATCGTCATCGTCCAAATCATCACCATTTTGTAATTTATTGGGTGAACTTTCCTCGGATGCCGAAGGAAAATGATGATCATTAAGGGTTATGGTACGTGGAGGTGTCTGTACTCTTACAAAGCCTGAAGGATTTTTAGGTAATATAGAATTCTCTAGTTGTATTTCACGGGGTGCTGATCGTGTTTCGAGATGTTGATTATGACCCAAGACTACAATACGATCTGGTACATTCATATCAATTTTATCGTGATAGTTCCAAGAGTTAATCATGCCATTTTGATTCGATAGTAAGAGATCTTCGTCAGAGAATTCGCCAGTCGCCTTAATACGTTTGGGTACACGCATTTTGTCATTTATTTCATGGGCGAATTTTGCTTCATTGTAAATATCTTCATCCAGACCATTAAACATGCGGGTGGGCGATTGTGGAGTAACCATTTTCTATTTCTTACACTCTAAGACACTCTCTAGTATATTCAATTAGGAAAGAAAATATTCTTTAATTATTAAAAACGTATTTGTTCCTTCTTTTTTGAATTTCCTGCTTTCTTCTTTTATTTTGTAATGGAATTTTTGTTTTTGTATTTTTATTTTTCATTTAAAGAAAATACACACACATAGACAAATATTTAATGTTTTCAATGCATCCCCAATTAGGAGCCGAAAAAACAAAAAAGTGGTGTTCGTTGCCAAAAAATATGAAATTTTCCCGTAAAATTAGAAGGGAATAAAAGAAAAAAATAAATTCGATAATTTGGAATATTGCACAACAAATTTACAGATATTTTAATTGATTTTATTTCTTTGTAGTTTTTCTTTGTTTATATATTTCCTTTATTTTATAAACTTTACTTACATTTTCTATGACAAATTAAATCTTTTTTATTTTTACATAAAAAATACAGACAGAAATACGTTTTTTTAATATTTTCTGTCTCTTCTTTTACAGCTTTGCAGCTGTCATTTTGATTCTTTTGCAGACAACTGGTTATACTACAAATAAATAAAAACAGTGTTGTATAATTTAGCATCAAAAAAGTGATATTTCTTCAGTTTATTATTCTTATACACAATTACATAAAGGTATTTTTTAATATATGGCTTAAAAATGAAACCAGAGTTTATCTTTCCAAATTCTTTTTATTTTCGGGAATTTTGGAAAAAAATATTGTTAAAATAGTTATCAATTTCGTTATTCAACAGTGGCATTGGAGTAGCCAACATCAGTGAATGCATGGCATATGGGGAAGACATTGAAACGATTTCCACGTCATGGATCACCCCTTTTAAAACTATTCATAAGTACAATATATAAGGGTTTTGTGGGAATAAAGTGCAAATTCATTGGGAATTTTTATAGGAGCTAGGCGAAATTATAGACTTATTACAACAAAAAATGAGTAGGATTAGTCATTTGACCTAACAATTTTGATTTTATAATAAAATACCCATTTTTGTCATTCATGTAAAATATTTGGAACAAAAAAGTTTTTCAGTTATTATTATAAATTTTTTATTGATTTTTAGATATATCAATTTAATTCTGATACGATAATTAAATATTTCTATTACATTTCCCTTTTTGTATAAATATAATATAGTTTTTTATTAAATTCATTATCGTTGTGGCTACAAAGAATACATTCTTTTGAATGTGCAACCGTTAAACATTTTAAATTGTTGCATAGGATATTTATATGTGTAGAAACGGCCAACAAAAATATGACACTAATGCAACGCTACTTCTGCACATTTAAAATACTTTTATTATACAACTGTTAAATTTTTTTATAGTTTTCGGCTTGGCTTGTTTGTCGGGCATAAGAATAGTTCTTTCACATAAGGAGTGTGGAAAATTTAAAAAAATTGTGAAAAATAATAAAATATAAGAAAATCTATGTGAATTAGTAGCAAAAAGTTAAAGTAAAATAAAGTGAATTAAAAGGTAAGACTAAATATTGGATGCCATATAAAAATTAACGCCGTCAATTAAACGAAATTCAGTGAAATGATAGTACAGTCGAGACGCTTTAGGCGGGAAAATACAAACAAAAAAATAGTCCGTAAACCCAAATGAACCTTTATTACACAGAAATAGACCCAAGCAGTGCAAATTGTATACGCGTAGGAGCTATAAATAAATTATAATAGATTAAAAAGATTTAATGTAAATAGTAAAAAATATGTTTCAATACTTTTATTTGTAGTTAAAAAAAGAATTTTGAAATTGAAATAAAAAATTTGAAGAAAATGGATAATCCACGACGTACAACACGAGGTCGCTCTAAAAAAGATGTCGTGGAAACGGTGCCGGTAGGAAAAACAACAACAAAGGTATCTATTCCTGTAGCAAATGCTGCAGTTAGCTCAGTGGGAGGTAGAAGAAGTGCTGCCATTAGTACCGCCTCAACAACAAGTACTGACTCTTCTGTATCCACTAGAAGAGCCTCGCCGGGACGTACTACTAGAGCTTCACCCTCCAGACGATCATCACCAGGACGTACGCGTACTTCGCCAGCACGAACACGAACATCACCGGCTAGAACACGTACTTCGCCTGTACGTAGATCTTCAAGGCCTCGTTCAACAATACCCACTGTACAGCCAGGCTCAGTAGCTGTTGCACCAACTTTATCGTCTACAAAGGAAGAAATAGAGGTAAATTAAAAAAATTATTACATTACATACAAACCACCAAAGATATTCTATAAACAGAAACATGTTTATAAAAATATATTTGTTGTTACCCAGACAAAAAAAAAGAAACATTCATTTACTATAATCGAACGTAAAACTAGTTTTTTTTTTGTTTTGCCATATTTTTTGTTGTAAATCGTTTTGTAGGAATTTCGTGTGTGTGTGCAGACACGCGATAAAATAACGTTAAGAGCACTAGAACTCTTGAACAAGCATTAAAAGTAAAAAAATAGTTTGGATGTTTTATTTAGTAATTTATTAACATTATAATTAATTTGGGAAATTAATAGTATATATCATTTTTATATATAGGCCAACGTTCATATAAAAAATCTAGGTTTTTGTACAAACTTTGTTATCTTGAATTTAGCATAAAATAAGAAAACTTTAAAATGCTTTTAATATAATTTCATTTAGTGTAATATGACAAGTGTTTTTGACTTGTTACTCTGGAATAAAAAGGAAGAAAATCGAGTTCATATTTAGGTATGGAATTTATTTTATTTTCAACTTTAAACTAATAGAGATAAACACATATGAAAACATGTTTAGAAAACAAAACTCATTTATATTAAATCGATCAAAATGATGGTGTTTTTCACTAGAAATTATTAATATTCATGGTATAACTATTGTTATATAGAACGTTTTGGAATTTATTTCACTTAATTTGGACCGATATTTGTACCCTAATTTACCATAATATTTAATTTAATAGACGAATAATTCTTTTTTAACACCTTTTCTTGGATAAGAGAAATCAATAAAATTGTTCAGAGAAATAACTTCAGTACAAATTTTATGAAATGAATCAACGTTAGCAAAGTTTGATCTATGAAATGGAATGAACAACGGATAGTAGAACCTCAACATCCGATTCGGAATGTTAATTGAAATTTGTCCAAGAAGAATGGCGGAATCAATTTCTCCATGAAGCAAGTCCATAATAAAGGATATGTTGAAAACTGTTATTCAACTTTGAAGTGTTGTTAGTTTAATTATGCCGTACTCTAGAATAGGCCTCATGAGAGATGTATATAGACATTTAGTTACATAAGGATCTTTAAATTCGTTTGACCAACGCTTAATAAAGGAAAGTACACCTCATACAAATAATAAAATCAAGTTCTATGAAGTTTGGTCCACATTTTTTATACCTCTTTCATGGAGTGTTTGGAGTACTATTAGTTTTATTCGACTTTTACCCTCTCGATTGTTTATATTTATTATTTATTTTTCATTAAGATAAACGTGATTTTGTTTGTGGACATTTTATTTGTTTTCTAAAATCTCTACAAAATTATTTATTCTTGTTATCATCGTTGAGTTGGAATTTCATTCTTATCTCATTTATTTATTTATTAATGATAACTATTTTGTTGTTATTAAATTGTGTTTTAATATTTCAACGTATAAAAATCTTTAGATAAGAATAAAAGATTTTATTTCAACGTATAAAAATCTTTAGATAAGAATAAAAGATTATATTTAAAAAGGTTAAGGAAGGTTCATAAGATTGTTAATTTTTTGTAGTTGTCTTTAAACTAGGGTCCCGACTTTCGTCGGTTATTAAGATAAATATGACATTAAGTAGTAACGAAAATTCTTGGTTGGAATTGTTTTTTTTTTTTTTTTTTTTTTTTTTTTATAAATATAAAAAGTCAACATTTTTTGTCTTGTTTTGAATATTCTTTCCAAAAAATTAAATATCAGTGCATTTATATAAAGTTGATTCGATTTGTGTGCGATTCTCCCATAAACAAAACAAGTTCGGGCTCGATACCCAACACAGTCAGATATCATAGACAGACATGAGACTACTGTGATCTAACTAAATGTCTCTTCAAGGCCAAATGCTGAATGACTGTCATCATAGAACGTGATGGTGGAGATTACCGGAACGTGATCCTGACCAACTCGGTCACCCTACTAATCCGTAGTATATCCGCCTGGAAGACACTACACTCTCTTGTAAGACTCAATACCATCATTATATGACATACTTTTTATTTTTGGGTTTTATTTTGGCTTTAGAAACATCATGTCGAAAACAATTTCTTATTTCTATCAACGGACTAGTTCTCCAGGTACTGTTTAATAACTTTGAAACAGATTAATGGAATATATTAAAATGCTTGGCCATATTAACAATATATTAATTTGTTGGACATAAAACATAATAAGAAAAAGCAAATAATACTTGTGTTAAAAGTTTTAATGAAAAACGTATGTTAAGAATTTTTCGATCTCACTCTTTAACAACGCACAAGTTATTTCCCAAATGTCATGTCCTTAGTTTTTCAAAGTAAATGCGTAATAATTATATATAAGCATTTGTTTCATTTAAAATAAAACACTTTTTTTGTTTCTTTTCAGATAAAAGTCTCACACACAAATTTGCCCACAACACTAACAACTAATACATCAACTAGGGCACCGGCTAAAATTACAACAACATCATCGACACAGAGCTCTTATAGTTCAACCACACAAAAAACAGTTGAAATTCGCACAACAAATGCATCGGATATAAACAAATTAACTGATTATTTACGACGCTCTGTATCAAAGACATTTTCAGCAAGTGGTGGCGTTGGTACTGAAACACGTGAGGGATCTTTCACACCCAGTCAACATACTGAAGGAGAAAGTCGTTATAGTCGTTCAGTTTCACGTTCGGTGTATGATGGCGATGATCGTTACTCAAAGGCTGAGTTTTCTGATTCTGAAGCAAATGAAAGAGATGATATTGTTGAAGACAACTATGAAGAGGAAGAACATTTCAAAAGTTTTAATGCTACTAGTGCAGTACAGCCATCATTTTGTCGTAAATTACCAGTACCTAAGGAATTTGGTGGCTGGTTCGGTGTAACTTTGCTTATGATTTTAATACCCGGTTTGGTTTATTATTTGCAATGGTGCTGTACTCCCCAGTTATGTGACTTTAAAATGCCAAATTTACAAGGACTTTTGGATAAAAAATATTGGTTTGAAGATATATTCAATGGACAAGCTGTAGGCGTTTACTTAGCATTTCATTTTGGCGTTTTTGTGTTGTCAGCATTTCTATTTGGACGTGGAGTACGCTTGCCAGGTTCAGTAGAATATAAATTCAATGCATTACCCATGACTATTGTATTATTGCTGGCATTTGGAGTGGGAGAATATTTGAAATATACTGTAGCTGATTTTATTGTTAAAAACTATTTACGTTTTGGTATTTATGGTTTATTAAACGCTTATGTGATCGCCTTATGGGCGTACATACGTTCCGATATGTTAAGAAATAGGGATGCAGCTGTGTATAATGTATATGCGAAGTCTGGTAATATTTTAGTAGACTATGCTCTTGGACGTCAATTGAATCCAAAATGGTTGGGTTTCGTAGAATTCAAACAAGTTTTCTATAAGGCCTCTTTAATATCAACTCTTTTGTATGCCGTTTGTTTGATTTATAAGAATGTGCAATTTCCCTGGCTGCCCAAAGAAAATGAGGGTGGTATTGAAGCCATAAAATATTTCTTAACTCACATGAAATACGATTCTACCGCTTTATTGTGTGCCGTTATGCTTTTACTTTATGTTTTGGATTCTATTGTGTTTGAACATCATTTGGCATCTTCATTCGAGTTGCAAGGTGAAGGATTTGGTTGTTTGTTGCTATTACGTTATGCCGCAACACCATATCTATTGTCGGCTGTTGCCAAATACTTTTATGAACATCGTACACCTTTGCACTGTAAGTTTGCTGCTTATATTCCATTGGTGATTTTAATTTTGGGACTGAGTTTGAAACGTTTAAGTAATGCCATCAAATATAAATATCGCGTTCAGCCTAATCATCCCCACTTTGCTAATATCGAAACCATACATACCTTCCAAGGCAAACGTTTATTATTGGGTCCCATTTGGGGCCGTCTTCGTCAACCCAACTATTTGGGTGACATTATAGCTATCATTGCTTTGGGTTTACCACTTTTTATGCGTTTTGCTTGGCCTCCATTGGTATGCTTATCCTTAATTGTTGTATTACTAATACACCGTTGTTTCCGTGTTAATGCCAGAAATACTTCACGCTATCACTCCTCGTGGGTAAGATACCGCAGTATAGCTCGTGATTATTTGGTGCCCAAAATATTTTAAATTGAATGCAACACATTTTAATTCGAAATTTCTTTTCTTTCAACTTTTTTTTTAATCCCACCGTTTTTATTTGTAATTTTAGTTAATTTGGCTTTTAATTAGAAATTAATTTTTATTTTAATGTTCGTGCATGATTAACAAAATTTTGTAAATATTTTTTATTATTTTCAAAATTATTCTTAAAAATTATTACAAGTCTGTGAAATTTGTCTTTGTCCTTTCAATCTATTGTCATCATTAATTTTAGATGGTTATATTTTAGTAGCTAAAATTAAAACATATTTTATTTTCAAAATATGTTAACAATTATTTAATATTTTTTTTATTATTAAAAAATGACAATTTTTTTACTAAATAAAATTTGCTTTCTAACTTTTAATTTTCTTCCAAAAATAAATTTAAAATATTTTCATATTCAGAGAAAACATTTATGAATTTTGCTCAATAATATTAATTCATTAATTCATTCATTCATTTAATTATAAGAATATTCCATAACAAAAAATACAAAAATCAAATCAATTTTTAATTAATATGAATTTGAGGAACGTTTAAAGTGATTACAAACGTTTCTCATTCTGCTAAAACTCGATTATAAAACAAAATCCCAATTTAATGTTTAAGTTATATTTAGGAGTCACTGTATATAATTTATTAAGACTATTAATTATATTATGTATTTAACTCATAGTTTTAGTTTAAAAATATATATTTTTTAAAGATAAATAAAAATTTAGACTAAAACTAAAAGAAAAAACTTGTTAAAGTCTTTGAAATTAAAGAAATTAGATTTTAAAGAAATGATGCGAAGAAATTAGTTCTTTTAAACAGCTCCATAAAATTAGCGCCAAAAGTCGAATCGTTGTGAAATTGCTTCCAACAACTTTTCACACAATGCTGTCTCAAATGAATTAATGAAGTGATCTTTCCGACATTATATGTTTCCTATTTATTCTATCAAGTATAAACATTGATTTTCAAATAGAATTTATTTCTTATTTTATACTCATAAACCTTTTTGGAAAGGCATAAATGAATTTAAACATATTTGTAAAACGTATTATAAAGTGAATTTTCAAGTTCTTAGGTTGATATTTATAGTTTTGTACTTCGCTGCCAAAGTCGAGAAAGCGAACAAAAATTCAACGCGATTTTATTGATTTTTGCTAATTTTAAGTTTTTTATTTTTTCTAACTAAACATTAAGTAGTTTCATGTTGATTCTTTTTTATTTCAATGACTAGACCAATGGCTATTTCTATTTCTCATACATTTAGGTTTTAATCTAAAAAATAAAAAGAATGCAAAATTCACAACTTTTTGAAAGTTTTTTTTTTTTCATTATTTCATTTAATTTTTGGCAAATTGTATGCTAATTATATGCTAAATTATATGCTATTTATCGTTCTATTATTTTTCATAGCTCCTTTGGAAGGCATTAAAAACTTAATTTTCCTAAGGCACCTTAAGTTGTATGCATGGGACATTATGACACGATTTCATTACAATTCGGAGTAATCATTAGACTAAATATAAATTAAATTTTGTTGAACTAAATAAGTGATGTTAGTTTATTGTCCTTGTGGTGGTTCTAGCTTCTTCAGTTTGGCCACAAAATGCAATTTTAGTTTTTCACATAAAAATTCGACTTTTTCAATAAAAAGTAAAATAAAAGTTAACAGAATATCGTCCCTGTGGATCTAGCACCTTTTGTTTAGTCAGAAAATATAAAAATTCGATTTTTGGTAAAATAAAACTTAAGTGAAACAGATGGATAATCTTTTGGCTTTAGCTCCTTTAAGCAGATGAAATAAATAAGTGATAACAGGTTATTGTCCTTTTTGTGATTTTGCTGAAATAAATAACTGATAACAGATCATCATTCCTTTAACTCTACCTCCTTTAGTTTAGCCATGAAGTGTCATTGTTGTATTTCATATAAAAATTCGATTTTTGATGAAACCTATAAATGATAACAGGTTGCAATTTAATGTCAATCAATATTTTTTGTCGAAATCTCCCTTATGTATGAATGATTCCTCTTCAAAAAATTTTCAAAATATGTAACTTAAATTTTGTTAAAAGTTACTTCGATATTTTATAAAAAAAAAAACTTTTCACATAATGATCCCGATATATCCGAAAGTAGCAAAAATAAAAAAATTCTAATAGGCCTCGGGGGAAGGGTAGCTATCATACAAAGCAAATATTGATCATCGAATATCTAAAGAACTAAAACAGCAAGAGGGGGAGAGGAGGTAGCCCTAATATAAAGCAAATATTGATTATGGAATATCTTAAGAACGACTACAGTGAAAATTTTGTTCAAATTACATTCTCCCAGAACTGGAAGAGTGCAGCAGAGATTTTTTTTATTAATTAATAATGTACTATTTGATATAATATAATTATTAATGTAATTATTTCGGAAACTATATTCAGTAGCTGTGAAAGATTTATAGTAAAAAATCCACAAATATTAACTTCGTGTTCCATCAATAAACGTCCAAAACAAATTGTTTCGATCTGTAAATAAAAAAATGTTCAAATTTTAAAATTTTCACTTCATTAAAAATAAAGAAAAACAATTAATTGACCTCCTGTTGATTTTCTCTGTCACGATGTGTCCTTAAAATGACTCCAGTTTCAATCGTTGTGATTTTGATTTTTTCACAAATCAGAAAATACAAAAACATTTCATGGAAATTAATAATAAAATTAAAATATATCCAACCAAGTCTTTTGTCCAATAAACTCATGTTCATAGTTATCAAATTAAAAATAAATATTGAATATGACAACACTCGAGATATGATTACGCAGAATATGACCGTTCCATTTATATCATTGACCTGTTTTAATAGCAAACAGAGTTTTACATAAACTCTGATATGCACTTCATCCAGGGGTGCAGTGTATTTCAGATGATTATTTATCTGGGTAAAATATTGTTGGATGCAGCATAATATTAGACCATGATGAAATAAAATATAATGTTCCATTACTGAGAAATAATTACTATAACAAGAAGTCAATATTAATGACCAATAGAGTCCAATTCTAGTTATTACCACAATTGCATTTAATACCGAACATAAGCCCCGGATCATTATTAGGCACATATTTAAAATTAGTACACGTTTTAATGTTTCATTTTTAAGCGGTTTATCTTTCAGTGTACTAAAATATGTATTCTGGAGATTTAAAATTAATTTATACCATTTCTTTACAGTCATTTCTTCTTTCAGGCGCATTATTATCAAATCGATAAATACAATCGCTTCAATTATATATTGAAGCGATTGTATGTGTGCCCCCACATCATGTCCCATAGGTATAGTAACCAAGTAAGAATGTTATATTCGTCTGGGCCAAATCTTTAATACCCTCCACCACGAATAGCTTAGACATAATAAAAAGAAAAAACAAATAATAAGTTATAGTCTGTTCGATTATGCTATACCCAACATCACATTGTTGGTTGTAAATGGTAGATACGAAAATTTAATGAACGACCCTCATATAATTTGCTTTCTGATTTTGTGCTAAAGAGTTCAGTATTTTATTATGTGCGATTTATGCATTCTAAAAGGGTTTTTTTCGGGGGCGTTGTATGGGAGCCAAAAGAAATTATGTGCCGACCCTCTTTAAATTTTTAAAACATAGATTGCTTATGTTTAGTTTAATTTGACTACTGTTATGCATATGTGAGATTTAAGCCCATTTGGAGGGGTGGTTATATGGGACCTATGAGAAATAAAAAACCGATCCTCGTATTATTTGGCACAGCTTTTACGATTACTATAAACTTGTTTGTACACAATTTTATTTATATTTTGGACCCATTCCGGAAGGAATATTTTTATGGGCCATTATCACCTACATTTTGTTCACAAGGTTTACATGGACAGCCAGACGGACGGACATAGTTAAATTGACTCAGAAAGTGATTCCGAGTCAAACGGTATAGTTAAAATTGGTAGAAGCAATATAATATTTTTTCTATGTGTTACAAACTAAAACCACTAACATTTATGGTGGTGTAGGGTATAAAAAGTAAGAATATTATTAGTCTGTCAAGCCCGATTATGTAATAAATGTAACAATGTTGGTTATAAATTATAGTTACGAAAAAGTAATAAACAACCCTCGTATAATTTTATTTTCTGATTAATTCTTAAATATGCAGTACATGATTGTGAAACTGATGTTTTTTTGTGAAATTTATGCATTTTAAAATGAATTTTTGTGGGAGGTTAAAAGGAAGCTACATACAATTATAGATCGACTCTCGTAGAATTTCATACATTGATTTTTGCTTATATTTATCTAATCCAATTCTTATCACATATATATGAGAGAGGTTATAAGTCTTCCAGAGAAGTTATATAGGACCAATGAGTAATAATGGACCGATCCATGTAAAATTTAGCACATGATTTTAGAATATTATTAGACTTATTCGTTTAAATTGCTTTATATTCAGGACATTTATGACCTTAAATTCCAATTCCGGGAGGAACATTGTATGGGGGAAAGGAGAAATAATAAATCCATCATCACCATTCATTAAGATATCTTTCAAATTGCGGTCTGTATTTCATTCACAAAGTTTACATGAACAGCCGGAAGGACGGACAGACATAGTTAAATCGACTCAGACAATAATTCTGAGTCAAACGGTATACTTAGCAATATAATTTCTTCCCGTTACAAACTACTGCACAAACGCATACAAATTTTATAACTCATTTAGGGTTCCTGTGTTATATTTGTGGTAAAGGATATTGACGATTTGACGTGTTCAAACGTAGCATTTTTACTTGTTTAATAAATAAAACTTTTTTTACATTTTACTAAAGTAAACCGGTTAACCAGATATTATAAAAATCGAAATGCAATTTATGCAAACCGGTTTCTAAGACATATCTTAGAATCGACACCCTAATGAATATAAGTGATCAAATTCACTTTATCAAAATTGAAAAATAAATAAAAAATTCATTCAATTTTTATTAAAAATACAAATTTTAACTTTTCAAATGGGTACAAACAGTTCACTAAATTCTTGTTTGTACTCTAAAGGAACTTTTGGGTTTTTGAACAGCTGCCTCACGAATTTTATGTAAAGTAAGAATATTTCAATGGCTTTTTAAAATATTTTCACAGCTTGAGTTGCTGGAATATATTCGTTTTCCAATGGAACCTCAATATCATTATCTGCGTTATCTGTACTAATACTAAGCTTTGAATGCAAGCAAACGACGTACAGTCTGACGTCTTCCCGTTGCCGTTTTTCATTACATCTAACGTATGGATCTAAAAGATTCAGATTCATCTGCGTTGTATATTTGTTCCATAATGGACTTTAAGCCCAGCCAACGCTTGCATTGAATCCTCCAAACTAGTGTAATTGTTTATGAATTTTTATTACTTTTGCCTTAAGCATTTCTTCACTAACTGGTGTAATCCCACTCCACAATCCAATATATAACAAAAAAACTTTAGATTTTAAATTTTTTGCAAGAAACTTCGAATTCACTTTAAAGAGATTCGCGATGTTCTTTCTTTAGAGTCTCCATTGTAACAATCTGTGCGTTCGAAGTACATACTTTATGGAGTGTAAATGATTCCTTCAAACTTAATATACCCTTATCACAACTTGTGGTGGTGGATACCTCAGATATACAATTCTCTTGCATAAATGATCTATTGGCAAATATCTAAACAACGTCCGAGATGGTCAAGCTGGGAGCGTGTAATCAATCAAACTTATAACCATGATAAACATTTTTAAGATATCTCTAATGGTTAAAAAACTACAGAATTATTTAAAACAATAAATAAAATTTTGGAACCTTTTTTTAATGTTGAAAACTATGCCGCGGATTGAAGTACAAACATTAGATATCGCATTATTATATTTTTCTAAATACATAAAATAGTTGTGTTTTCATTGGTTATAAGAAGACATACGTGTACCAATCTAATGAGTCCAAACACCTCTGGTAGAAAAATTGAAAGATCATTTAGGTTTTAAAATATACAAAGTCTAAATAAAATGGGTCAGATTATTTCACATAACCCTGGTCGGATTTAGTATAATGTCACAATAGTTATGACACTTCTGAGTGATACCAAAACAATTGTGTAGCATTTGTAAGCCTTGTAAGTTTTTAAACCTGTATATTATATAAATCAAGATTTTTTCGACCTTATTAATTTTATCTCAAAAAGTAATAAATTGTATTCATTTGTTGAAGAAATTATTATTTCTTTAATTCTAAACAAACACTTGAGCATAAATATAATTATTTATATTCTACTTTAAAATATAAACTAAATTTACTGTTTAAATTTAAAAAAAAGTTATTTAAAATAACAATTTAAATTAAAACAGTAAAATTAAAGTAAATCCGTGCAGATTATTTATAATAAAAATATACTTAATAATACATTAGAAAATAAATTATAAATAGAAATTCTGTATATTTACAATCACTAAAACATTACACTTAAACTAAAAGATTATCATTAAACAATTAAACTTAAACTAACAGCCTTAAAAACTACAATATTTATAAGAGAGACAATTGTTTATAACAATTAATTAAAGCGTCTTTATATGAATTCACTAATAACTAATACGATGCTAAAATTATTTAACTTATTTCTTAATAAAATATAGAGAGCATTCTGTTTTTGTTAAACAAATATGAATATCATTTTCTATATTAAACTGGGAAATAATTCATTAAAATCCGGTGGCCATGAGCTGAAGTCATCATTACTGAGTTCTTCATTTAATGGCTCAAAATGATGACTGGGTGGTGAAGGTGAACCGATTATTGATTCATAACCATGATCCGATGTGGCAGAGTGTAATGAAGTTGCTGGAGATTTTGCTAAAGGTGAGACTAAAGGACGTTTGGGACATAGAAATTTTTCTATGGGATCAAAATTGAAATTAACGTCATTATCGTCATCATCAACCTCGTCATCTGAGCAGCTGGTGACATTAAGAAAAACTTGTGAGGGTGAAGCCACATTTGTGGTACATACTAACTCTTCTGTAGAGTTGCTGGAAGTTACACCATCACAGTAAATCTCTTCAACAGCTTCACTAACTGGAACTGCCACATCGTCCATGACTATAGTTATAGAATTTGTTTTAGCATCGTAAGTACCATAAACTGTATCGGGTGTTACTGTTACTGGAGTAGAATCTTTAGGCGTTGTTGTTATTAAGGCTGTTGTTTTTGTTGTGCTGTTTGTGTTTAATGTTTGTAGTGTTTGTGTATTGCTTGCGACAGTGGCAGATGTTTCTTTTTCAAATTTATTCTCTAATGTAAGTTCAGGTGTTTGTATAGAAATATTTTGTGAACTTTGTGTAGGGGGTATCAGGCTGCTGCCATTGTAGCCGATTTTATGTTCGCCGGATTCCATGCACTCTGTTGTGGACCCCACCATTGATCCAAACAATCGCTCTGTTCCGCTTGTAATTTCGGTAACAGACGCATTGCTCGCTCTATCGCTTGCTTCCAGGTCTGCTGTGATATCGGCAAGCAAGCTTTCGGCAAGTTCTTCCAACTTTCCGGCATCAAACTCTGCATCATCGAGCGCTCCTTCGTCGATTTCGATGTCGGGTAAGAGCATATCTTGTAAAGAAGGCAGAGAGCTATTACACGCCATAGGGACGATACTGTTACGCTCTTTTTCAGCTGTTGTTTCAACTTCAACACGGCGAGTGTTTCCTGTGACGACTGGGAATCCTTGAGGTTTGAGCCCTGCGGCAGAGGGTCAGTATTATTGGATACTGCAGATCCGTTGAGTAAGGATTCACAGCCGACACAGGTTACAGTCTTATGTTGTTGTTGTTGCTTTTGTAGTTCTTGCAATTGTTGGCGTAAGATCTCGACTTCCAAATCGAGTTTCTGATTTTTCTCCAATAGCGAATCATTGATGGCTTGTAGGGATTCACATTTATTAACTAAAATCTGGGTTTTTTCTGTTAAATCATGAATTTCATGTTCCATTTCTTCCATGCGGGCCTTTTTGCGATCTCGCGATGTTTGCGCCGCAACACGATTTTTCAATTTCCTAAAAATTTAAATAAATAAATAAATTAAATTATTGAGTATGAAAGATTTTCATTAATAAACTTTGCAAAATGTAAAACATTTTGTAAATGATTAGAAAATTCATTCTATTAAGACTCTGTTATTGTTGTGGTGAGATATGGTGACTTTAGAAATGGTATTTTTTTAAATTTCCACTATTAACAATGACTCATACGAGTTTCTTATCTACACTTAAAACACATTCGGAAGAAAAACTTACTTTCTTTGGACTTTTTCTTCCCATGTTAAATGATCCAAACGTCTCTTTTTGCCCTTGGGGGCTTGTGTTTCACTTGTTGCTGCTCCTTTGGCTGTTGTATTTGAGGCTGATTCTGTACATGGAGCCCGGGTGGGAGCTGGCCTAATTTTTGGCAACGAGGTGCTACCCACTGTGGTAACAGCAGCAGAGGCTGTTTCTGTCTGTAGGGGGGTTATGGCCACATACTTGGGCACGGTTATAAATACCGTTGGTTGTGTTGACATTTTGTTTATAATTTAATAATTTCACACTTTTTAATATTCCAATAAGATGCGTTTAATTTTAAAAGAATTTTTGAATGAAATTTCAAAAATTCATAATTTATTATTATTTTACTTCTTTGTAATTAAAATTGTAAGTTTTATTTTTGTTGATCTTTGCTGTTGAGCGTCTTGTTATAATCTGACGTGTGCTTCCGTTATAATTTTATCTTCAAGGTAATAATGATAACGAATTTGGATGACCATAGTTTACATTCGAGTCAATCCAATCCATGACACACAATATACTTTTACAAATTACAACAATTGCGTATTTTGCTTGGAATTAGTTTTTTAGTTTTCTTCATTGCTCACGCAATTTTTTACTCTGGTTTAGTTTTTTTGCACTTTTGGATCTGCTTTTTCCAATTTTAATTACGTGTACTTTAATCGACTGATATTTATTAAATGAAAATATGTCGTGTTCTTTTGTTAGTGGTTAAATTAAACTTTTTGTTTGTAATTATTTTTTCCACAACATTCCGAAGACCTTAAAAACAAAAAATTACGTATCGCGCTCCCATTGGTCGGTTAATATTTTATCAGTGATGGTAATTTCTTCATTTTCTAATTATGTAAAAAATCGCTCCAAAAAGAAACGCTTAATTTGTTAATTTTTTTATATAATATTGAGAAAAGATGTATTTTCTTAAATTAGTTTAATATATAAAAATAACACATTGTATTAAATTGTGAATTGATGTACATTATGTTTTGTGCATTTCAGTTTTTACGTCAAGAAGAAATTTTGTAATATCCTATAAAAAATATGCAGTATTGGGCAATTTTTTTATTGAATTTACTTATTAATTGAATCAGTAAAATATGGGTCTCACAATAGGTATTTAACCCTTTAAAATCTAAAACTAAATCTATTTCGCTCGAAGTAGAGTTGGTGTGGGTGGTCAATATTCACATTAATAAGATAATATGTCAGTTCTGTGCTCGAATCCTCTACGACTAAAAGTCTCGCAATGTATTTTTCCCTAAATTTATAGAATTTTTCTTTTGCCAATGGAAACTCGAAATTTCTATGAATATTCTCTTATCTTTTGTACCAGAGTGCTGCCGTTAGGGTTTTAAGAATTTTCGATTGTGCCCCCTGTATAATGTCGATACCCTTGTAGCTGGCCATTCCCCATAGTTGGATGTCATATGTCCAGATTGTCTTTTTTACGGTATTATACAGGATGATTTTATTGACAAGGCTTAGTTTGGAATGGCTTTTAATTTGCCAGTGGAGGCTAGACGATTTCATGTTATACATTTACGTGATGACTATTTATTTTCCGTTTGCTTAGGCATTTTTCCAAACATCGGAGATTAGTTTCTAATTGGCCTTCTGTGGGTCCTTATAGGAACAAAGTATCGCTGTATCATCAGCAAATGTCGATATTACCAAATTTTTAGTTTATTTCAAAATCATCAGTTACAAATTTCACTATATTATACTCGAAATAAACAGTGAGTTAAATCGGATTCCATTGATCTGTGAGTATATGGTGGCAAAAAGCATTTTATCTTTAAAATTAGCCCTTCATTCCAAACATTGTCAATAGCCTGCGCGACATCTAAGGAAATAGCAGAATAATTAATCTTAGTTCATTATATTTTTTATCTCTCCAAAATTTTTTCCAAAAATGTAAACTGGTGTACTGGAATAATATTTCTATCAATTAAAAAGGCCATAATTTTTTTCTGTAAAACTTTCTGAAATATTTTCAATAGACATGGACGTAGTCTAGATTAATTTTAATATGATTTAATCCTTTCGAAGGCAAAAAGTAATTAAGTGACTTTTTAATTTATATAAAGTTTATTCTAGTACTTTTCTCAATTAATTTTGAATTGACTTGGTAAGATAGGAAAACGCAAAAGAAAACTAATTTTTTGTTTTAAATTTATTAGGAAATTTGAAAATTTGTAATTACTTCTCTGGACAATTTTGTATTCTTCTTCGTTAACATTTAATTCATCAAATTAATTTTAATCATAAAGTTTTTTATTTTAAATTTTTGTTTTTAGTCAGACTAAAACTGCTTGACAATATTTTTGTCTATGGGTAGAATTTCCTGTAAACTCTGACTAAAACTTGCAAGTTTAATAAGTAAATGAAAAAATGTATGACTGTATTACAAATCATTTCTTTTTTCTTTAAAATAAAATTATAAATGTGTTGTTCTGTAAAGAAAAAATTACCTAAGCACTTTCCCTCTGTGCTAATAAGAAAATTTGGTACATTTAAATTTATTATGCAGAAAAGTTACATTTAGCGAAGCAAATTTAAAATGTTCCTATTATAATAATACACTCTGAACGTAAATTTTTTGTTTACTTTGTGTGGTTCCATATCATTGATACTAAGTGGTTTATGTACAAAATAATGGATTGAATTGTTGTCTATAAGTTTTGATATGAAATAGATCACCGTTACAACGATATTGTTACTTTTGTATATCACAAAAAAATGTCTATTAAAGACCTTGCAGCTATACTCTAATTGTTATAATACAAAAATATGAAACAAGAAAACTGATTACGAATATCGAAAGTTCAGGTCATCATAATTCGAAAACTGTCGAAGAGCGGAGGGACATTTCAACTTTGTTTTACTTTTCATAATACTGTTTTATTTTCATACAACAATATCGTAGAGATTTAAATTTAAGTTGCCGTAAATTGTTTCTTTTAAATATTAATATTTTGTATAAATTAAGCAAACATTTAGTAATTATTTGTATATAAAGATGCCCTCTTATGTATCGCTGCATTTTAGCCGGCAAACAATTAATTTCAAAACGACGACATTATTTAAAGTAGTTGTCGTCGACGTATTTAATTGTTCGGCGCAGGTTTTAGACGCTAGTGGACGGATTTTGTGAAACGGGATTTGTTTTTATAGTTTTTATTTGAAAACGCTTAAATTAATAATAAAACTTCTAGAAATTATTAAAAGAATAAGTGCCTTAATAGAAATAAATAAAATTATTACACTTTAATTTTTTTAATTGATAATTTTTTAAAATATAATAAAGTGCTTTTTTAATGTCACAAAGTGAATGCAAACAAGTTAAACAAACATACAAATACACGCACACTAATACATCGCCAAACTAATAGACCACAATGCAAACAGGTAGAAAGAAATGGAATGCAAAAAGGTGTAGAAAATAAACAACTTAAAATGAAACGTGTTTGAGTGAATAATAAGAATAATAAAAAATGGTAAAAAACAACAATATGAAAAAATCACAACAAAATAAAAACAAAATATTGCATTTACATTTCTTTTTAACTTATTTTGACAATTAGAAAACAACGAAATAATTATTTGTAAGTATGTGTGTTTAATTCGTTAATATAATTTATATATAAAAAAAAACCATAAATGTTAAATTGTTTACATTCATTGTATGTTTTATTAATCACATTAATAGTTCTTGAGTTTGTTATTATTATAAGATAATGACCAAGATTTTTAGTCATTTAAGATTTTGCTTATTTTTTAGAAAAATAAAATCGTTTAACTTATTTTATTATATACGTTATAAAAAAGCCACTGCAATTCTATATGTACATACAGATTGTCAATTTTTGTATGTTTTTATTATTGAAAGTATGAATGACCTCAACTTCATTTAAGAATTTTAACCCAGTAAAAGCTATATCAAAAGTTTTTTCACTAGAAGGAACTACCAGGTACTGCGTAGTTCCTTCTAGTGAAAAAACTTTTGATATAGCTTTTACTGGGTTAACAATTTTTGGTTCTGCTTAACTCTGCAATGAAGTTTTAATTGTGTTGAAACATCATTGCAATCTTGTAACAGCTGCAAAATATTGTGTTCATGTTTGGGCTCAGCTCAAGGCCTAGAAATCGGGCAAACTCTCCTGGAGATAGGAAAAGTTGGACTGGCACTTGAACAAATATCGCTTATAATGTGGTCCTTGGTAACATTTAGGACATAGGTTCGGGACGGTATGGTCAATCTGTAGGCGATGAGCCTATTACTCAATCTCGATCATAGTTGTGTCAGAACTGCTCCTGTAGACAACCGCATTTTCTAATCTACTAAAATTATTAAATATTTTCAATAAAACCCAACTTGGTCTTACAAAAATTGGGTGTGCCAATGTTTTTGACAGGAACATTCCATAAATAAAATAATAATAATAATAATAATAATAATAATAATAATAATAATAATAATAATAATAAATAAATAAAGACCATAAAACAGAGCACGGAAGTTGAAGTCAAGTTTTCTACAAAAATATTCTTGCTGCATAATGTATATTCACGCAGATATTTTCCAACTTTCTGTTCAAAAATTTTATGTTGCTGATGCTCGAAGGAATGTAAAAGAAAAGTTTAGAACCTAAAAGCAATCAAAAATTTTCAAAATGATCTTGATATAGCGAGCAATATACAGTTGCAGCAAAAGAAGTCAATCATTTGTTACAACGGGCTCTATGAATATCGAAATTTACATCGAGAAATATTTACTTCCATTTAAAAGACTTTGCATTTTGTCCACATATTTTTGTTCTTGGCATTTTGTCGCAATGGTAAACAAGCTTTTGAGAGAGTGTTATAAAAACAATAATGTGGTATTTATACGAAGAGAGGAAAATCCTCCAAACTGAAAGAGAATTGAAGAGCAGAAAAAGGATGTCAAAAATGTTAGTTAGATTTAAGCGGAGATGGACTACCTGTTCGATCAAAGTGACAGAAAGTATTATAAAAACAATAATAATGAAACTGTTTACAAAAAAAGATTAAAAATTTCATCACTATTAAAACTATATTTTTTTGTAAATTGTAATAATTTCAATCAACTAAAAATAATTCAATCTGTAAGTTTATTGGTTTTGTTTTTATCAACATATATGTATATTAAGAATTTTTCGATCTCGCTACTTATTTCAACTATTTTTGTCGTTTAAAAATATATTAAAGGGAGACAAAAATAATCGAAATAAAAATAGTTGATTGACAAATCGTTAATCGATTATTCATTTAGTTTACAATTCACTACTGGGAAGTATTTTCTATTTTAGTTAATTTAATCTGGTCACTTTAGGTAATAATAAAAAATGGCAAAACAGTGCATAAAAGATAAAACAGTTTCAAACATTCAAGTTATTATATGAGCAACATGTTTGTCGTGTTTAGATTAAAACCAAGTGTGCAACACATACAAAACATTTACAACCAAAACTTTAGTTGAGTGCGGACCTTTTAACATGGTGGACGTGACTAAATTTGGTGCAAGAATAATATTGTTAAAGAAATGAATAATTAATTAAAAAAAATAATTTAAACTAAAAAATTATTAACTAAATATAAAACGAAAAAGAAATGTTGATTAAGAAAATGCTTTTTTTTAAGAAAACAAATAAAAAATATTAAAAGTAAAGAAAGAAAATATAATGTAAATAGTTAAAATATTTGACTTTTTGCGATCTTGTCTAACGTGTTTTTTCTTTTTTCTTGTCTTGTGTGCTATTTCACCTAAAAGTATATTGAAGTGAATAAAGTAAGTGAATGAGTAGTGAATGTTATTTGTTTTTATTCGACGAGATACTTGTTTCTTCGGATTAAATATTTGAATCTGCGGTTTTCGATCTTTATATATATATTAATGTGTATGTGTGTGTGCTTTGCTAAAAGCTAAAATAAATATTTAATACTTGCTTGCATGTATGTATGTTTGTCTCTCTGACTTTAAGTCAATTAGACAATTAGTTCGTCAGTTTTTGAGTGTGTAAGTAAGAATAGCAACAAGTTAACTATCATCTATCATTATAAACATATTCATCATCATCATTATCATCATAATTATTATTACAAAGTACCAGCAGCAGCTCTAACATCGGCAGTCGCACAACCACCAACACCACCAGCATCTACCGCCAACCAAACAACCAACAAACACTTTATCTTATTGTGCCGCTTTGGCAAGTGTCTCTCCTCTGGTTTGTTTTCTTTTTTTAACTTGTTTTTTTGTTTTTGTTTTTCTTTTTCATTTAAACGAATATTCGTAATATTTATACAAAAATTGTATGCGATTTTTTTATTTGGATTTTTGTCTCGTCTTCTCTGAAATTTGTTTTTGCATTTAATTTGTTAGTGTTTTGAGCCAGAGAAAATGGAAAGTGTTTAAATTTAATATAACGATGGTTTAGTTCACCATTTCAATATTACTTTATTTGAAAACTAACTATTACTGTCATGGCCACTATGGCTCTATGTCTGTCTGTCTGTCTGTCTGTCAAATTGTTGGTCCGTCTCTAAATCTTGTTGACTCTTAATGATTGTATTTTGTAGTTAGTTTGCATTAAAATCTTTATGGACATAAATGGCTTTGCCTGTTATGTTTATTTTTATGTATTTGTATATGTGCGCGTATTTGTGTTTGTGTCAGTAGATTTAATAAAAATAAAAGCTGCTAATTGTCAGTGCAAAAAGGTGCGAAATGAAAGTATTTACCTTAACAAAAAATGTTTTATTTTTATGATCATAACGGGTCTTTCTATAGGAGTATTAAAACTTTTAGAAAAAATAACCGAAAATAAAAAAGTTATAGTTGATCAACTATAACCTTAAAGTATATTTTATCTATAATCTAAGTATGGAATTTATATAAAAATTTTCTCATCGATAGTTGGACAAAAATATTAAAGTTCTATTGACGATTGTCAGATGGATCGTTGGGTCAGAAAGAAAAGAACAGAATTGAAAATTTCTTTAATAAATCTGCTACGAATACAGATCCATTACCTCCTTGTTCTAACTATTCAGGGGCATCAAAAAATTTTAAAAGTTTTTTATAGTTACTCTGAATTTCTGATAAGCCAACAAATATGTACATTATTTATAAGGAGTGAGATCAAAAAATTCTTATATATTTTAATAGTTTTAATCACTAGTGATGAAATTTTGAACCATTTCCGGAAACCCTTCTATTAATGTTTTTGTAGTGCCTTCTGTCTCTTTGCTCGTACATCTTCATTTAAAATCTACCACAATTTTGGAAAACTTTTTTGTGTTCTTCAATTTTCCGGGCAGACTGGAGGATTTGTCTCTTTTAGTACAAATACCTTATTGTGCTTATACCACTCAATGATTGATTGGCTTCTTTTGCCGCAATTGCATATTGCATGCAATGAGAAGAACTTTTTGGGAAATTTTAAGTGAATTTGTGTCCTAAATAATTCTTAAACATAAACTAAGAAGTTGAGGAAAATCTTCAAGAACATATATTTCGTCATCCATTATGCAGATAGAATATTTTTTAATATAGTTTTTTACAAAACGTTTGAAATCGACCACACTTTCGACACCTTTTTAGTGGTCTTCAATTCTGTTTTAACAATAGCCCAATATCACTCCACTGGACTTAGCTCTGGGCAGTGTTTGGTAAATTTTTTGTGCTTTTACCATAGTGCCAGAATGCCAAATAAGTGGACACATTACGAAGTCTTATGAATGGAAGAGGCCTTTTCTGTAAACATTTAAAGCCAGTTTAAGCAAATGGTTGGCTTTTTTGGCAGCAACTGCATATTGCTTGTCATACCAAGACCTTTTTTAGGATTTTTATTTGCTAAACTACTTTTCAACATTACCTCGAGCATCAGCAACATAAAATTTTTGACCAGGATAACGTTTCGTTATCCACTATGCAGCAAGAATATTTTTTTAAAGAACTTGTTTTTGACCGCTAAAGACCCATAAAAAATTCTAGTTCCTCTATGTAATCGAATAAATATCTTTCTGAACTTTCTCAATTTAATTTTAACAATAAAAAAAATTGTAATTCGTTCGCTAATTAATTTTAAATCTACAACATAAATGAAAAAAATATTTTTAGAGAAATTATTGTAAATAAAAAATTTTAGCTGAAAGTTGCTATAAAAAATAAATTCAAATAAATGTAAGTGAAAAATATGTATTTGTATATGTATTTTAAATTGGCATTAAACATGTTTTCCATTTTCACAAATTACTGAGTGAGAAAATAAAGTCTATAAAATTAAAATTATGTGAAAATCATGAATATGAAATTTAAATAAAAAAAAAAAAAAACCAAATGAGGTCTCAACAATCCAAATGCTAATGGAAGAAATTAAATATTTATAACATTAAAAACCAAACTGAATTTATTTCAGTTTTTATTATAATTTTCAAAAATGTTTTTAAAATACAAATTTTCTTCATCTGGATTATAATTTATTTATTATTTATTTGCAAATTGAAAAATGTTGTTAAAATTATAATAAATTTATGAAATTTTGAAAAATAGATTTAATTTAAAAAATAAATTTTAGGAATTATTTGAAAATAATTTTTATTATAAATTTAAATGCAGAGGATTTATGAAATTTCTAAATTTAAGGAAACGTTAAAAACATAACAGATTTTATATATACATCCGTTGAAATTGGCATCAAGAAAAAAATAATTTGGTAGAAAATTGTTCCTTCCTTCACTTCCTCATGACATTTCTCTCTCAATTTAAAAACGTAATAACTCCCAAAAATTAGCGACATACTTTATTACGAAATAATTGCCTAATTTTTAAATGAAATAAAGCCCCTATAAAATTAAATAACTGCCGAATTTTGGGGACTTATTTCATATAAAAATAAATCCCGAAATGAAAAATGAAATAAAACATGATTATTCATTCCCGTTAAATTTCAATTTCACTGGCCTTTGGTTGCACTTAGGAACTCTCTTCTCTGTGGTATTTAAAAATTGGATTATCCAGAAAAACTTACTTTTGCGAAGTGTCGGGTATTAAAATATCACACAGGTTTTTAGGAAGAATACCGAAATATACACTGAACCAAAAGTCGTAATATTAACGAAAAATTATCGTAGAATTTAAACGAAAAAAGGTGTTAAATGTTATTCGAATTAATATAATTTTTCTTCAAATTGAAGAATTTTCTTTAAATATAATAAAAAAATTTAATAAAAAATTTTTAAGTAGAAGGTGTTAAATTGAGTAAATTTTCGTTAAAAAATTTACGAAAAATATGTTATATTAACAGATATTTAGTAAAAATTGCAGTAGCGCATCGCAAGTAAAATAACACACAAATTTATTCAATTCTACGTACTAAAATGAAGTTAATTTGAATAAAATGTTTGTTAATTTAACTATTTTTTTCGTCAAATAATTTCTTATATTTTCTTTGTCATATGAAATGAAATATGACAAAGGAAATGTAAAATGAATATAGAAATCTTAAGGAGAAACTATTTTATAGAAAATTCTTATTAATGTGATTGAAATTAAAGGCAAATTAATGAAAATGCAAATGGAAGATCAGCTGATCAAAAAACATGTAATTCAACGTTTTCTATAAAATTTAATTATTATCTAAAAATGATTATTCTATAATCAATATTTGCTTTGCATGGGGACAAAGGGAAAGAAGTACTCTTTCCCTTTGTCCCTAATAGTTTATGTATAAATTTATAAGAACAATTGAACATAATTCTTTCCTCAATTCAACTAAACTTTCGTAAATTTAACTTAAATATGATATTTAAATTGAATAACATTCATCAATATAAATAATTTATTTAAGTCAATTTGAATAATGTATTAATCAAATTGAATAATATTTATTCAAGGAATACAAATAGTCATATCCATAATTTTCCGTCAATATTGCCGAAGAAGAATGATTCGTTTAAAAGAAACTGTCAATGATATCAAAGCAATAATCTTCGATCACGATTTCACTTGGTCATATGTTGGATGGATATTTTGAATCAAATCTGAGTTTCCGTTCTTTTAAAACCCCTATCCGACTTATGGCGCTGATTAAAATAAACTAAAATAATTAAAAAAAATTTTGTTCATAAATTTTCAGGTGAATAAACTCAATTTTAAATGCATTTTTTGCAACAAAAATGTTGAAATAAAAAATGAACAAAAAAGAACGGACAGACAGAATGACAAACTAACTTATGATCATACCATCTTGTTTTGTTCTCAATTTGACAATAAACACCTGTTCCGCTACGTCAACAATACAAAAATATTTACAAGATACAATTGACCAAAACCAAATACAAACAAACAAACAAACAAACATTCAAACGAACTGCAAAGAGATACTTTAGGAAACGAATGAATTTTTCGTTTTGGATTTCTTCAGAAATAAACGGTCTTTGTTGTTGTTTTTTGGTGGTTGAGTCATAAGCCAACCATGTCAGCACGAGTCACAAGGAAATCTCCAGAGTAACAGAGAAATATATTTTTCTTGCAATAAAATAAAAAATGAACCACAAAAAAAAATAATGCGAAATATAAAAAAGAAACGACAATAATAATTTTATAATTTTAAATAATAAAAAAAGAGGAGATATTGTTTTAAGCAGTAGTGCCGACTTGTTCTGTACCCTACATCGAAATATAATTGAATAAATTGAATGATTTTATTTCGGAATTATGCACCCCGATTTTTTTTTCTATAATTTAAATTCTAATCTTCCTATCTTTTTCAAAATGTCGGGAAGGTTTCATAACATTCCTCCATTTAAAGAAAACTGTAGAAAGTAGTTTATCGGCTGTTGACATAAGCTTACGCTTGTATGAATCTAAGCAGGTAAATTCAACACAGAAGTCAGGCCTCTAATCAGCGATTAAATTTTTATCGGAAGAGCATTACTCCACGAAGATTGTTTGTGCGTTTCAAAAGATTCCGAAAATGTTGATAATTTTGATCGGCAAATAATAGGGATCGGAAGCATTATACGACCATTATTTTCAAATGTATAAAGAGCATGCATTATTATTGGATTCACCTAAAAAGCAATTTCCTTATCTTCAAAAGTGTTTGGAAACGAAATAAGGAAATTGTATCGCTTATGAGTTATAGCTGAGGGAAGTTATGGGCCAATTTAGTATGTGGATCACATCAATTTAAAGCTAATCAGTGAAAAAACGCTGAAACAAAATATTCATGATATCAGAAGGGAGTTTTGTATTCTGAGCTGTTGAAATTCCGTGAAATGAATAGTGGGTGTTTTCTATTGGTACGTCCTTGGTCTTGATAAAAATTATTTTGGATCTCTTCTTCATCGGTTAGGAATGTTTGAAATTTATCGATTAAATTAGAAAATTATTTTTGGTAATTTTTTATACCCTCCACCACCAGAAGCTGTGAAGAGGGTATATGAACTTAGTCATTTCGTATGTAACACTAAGACCCCATAAAGTATGTTCATATTCTTGTATGAAATCAAAATCTGAGTTGATTTAGCCATATCCGTTGCCTGTCTGTTGTTGACATGATCACATCCGCAATAATTGATATGAATTGTTATAGTCTTTCAAAGTTTCCCATTTAAAACTAGCAAAATCGGTTCAGTATATTAAAAGACATAGACCGTAATCAAAGGCAATCACTAAGACCAAACAAAACTTTCGTAAAATTGTCAGTTAGACATCAACAAACTATAATGAATATATAAGTACTTCATTTCCATTTCAAAAATTATCAAAAACGGTTCAGAAAAAAGTGTTCCGTGTTATATTTAAGAAAAATCTTAAACGTATATATATGTATACGTCTATGAGTGTATATACGAAATATAACGTATTTACTTCACAAGCATTTCTGATGGAAGTTATTAAAGATTCGTCATAGCCGAATATGACATTCTTACTTGTTTAAAAGTATTTTTCAAGTATGCGTTTATAGATATATTCAACATAAAATTGTACCAAGAACATTTGATCGCATGCATAAGGCAAAAATCAATACTTCGAAAACAAATATTGTGTTCATTTACAAAGTACCATGAAGTTGCCTCTCAGAAAAAACTTTGTGATAAAAAATATGGAAAAAATTAAATGCGTTTATAGGAATATGCATAAGTGTTTATTATCATTTGTATTCTCTATTATAACGATATTTAAGTTGTTAATATTATTTGGATTTCACTTCTCAAAATTCAAAATCATTTCATTCCTCTTTCAACTGCTGTAACCAAAAACAAATGTTTGAGAATCCCCTTAAAGCATAAAACATGTATGATTGCTGTCTTAATACCAAAGACTTGAACCACAGACAAAAAAATTGTTGAAACTAAATACAAGACTTTAAAACTACTCGTAGTACCACGCTTGGTTTCAGAATTTATAAACGAACAAAAAAACAAAAACAAAACTGAACAAAGAAGACGAAAAATAAAAATGTTGCAAACAATAAAAAAATTGCGAAAATAATAAAAACAAAGTTGTGGAAAACTGGTCATTCAATACATGAAGTCCATTGTAAATAACAGAAACAAAAAAAATGTAAAAGATAAAAATTATGAATTAAATTGACCGAATGATGAACAAAGAAAAAACATTTATTCCCCTAAATTACAAGGACAGTATGATGAAAATATGTGTCTTACAGAAAATATGAATTTGCAATTTTATTATTATTTTTTTTTTTAGTTTTAATTACAAAAAGAGTAGAAAGAAAATAACGAAAAAAATGGAGTCTCATAAGAATTTTATTATTAATGTTGGTCCATTAATAATTTACTGTTATTATAATGTTATTATAATGTTTATTTAAGATGAAAATATATCAGAAAATATATCAGTTCTTGTCCAAATTACCGTGAATATCTTTGTCACAACTTGTTTATCCCTGATCAAAAATCTACCGAGAGTAGCAGTTTTTCCGTTGATAGTATTTTAACTTGAACTTAGATCTCGGAATGATCTTTAAAAATGTTGGAAGATCATCCCTTTTCAGAAAAGTCTATTATTGTACTGTCATGTCTCTCGAAGTTATCTCACTGTTTATAACGTGTAAAGTATAACTCCTTCATTAAAGATGATTTCAAAATAAATCAACTTAACAACGTAAGAAAATATGTTTTTATCAACATTTGTAAATGATACAGAGACTCTTAGCTCCCATTGCGATCCAAGCGAGGTATCTAGATAATTGAGTACACATAAGCAATGTTTGAAAGCGTGAGCAGGCAACTGGAGAATAAGTATCATTTAAATAAAAAGTCATCATGTGATTTTCATCTTAAGAAGGGATAACTGTAACAATTTATACCTCAATTGGATCACATAATACACCTTAGTATTCACTAGGATAGAAGGCTTACTTAGTGTTGTCACATTGACTCTAAATGAACTTGAAATCGTCTAGAATTCATTGGCTATATGTTAATATTATCTTGTATAACATCGTTCTATAACCGATCTGGACATATTACCAATAAACAAGTATCGATAAAAATATATAAAATTGTAAAATGCCGAAATGGAAAATAAGAATTTGAAAGCATTGCATGAGGAAAATTGAAGTCATGTTCAAGAAGAACTTGACATCATTCTTTGTCAGCATTTGAATTCTTTTAAATGCAATTAAATTGTTTCTAATAAGGCGAAAAAGACTTGAAAACCGGGAAACGTTGAAACAATTTATTGGAAATGGAACCTTAACGCCCCAAAAATAAATAATTTTTCAAATTTTTTGTGCTGGAAAATAAGTTGCGGATTATTTGTGACGCAAAGATGTTGCTCTATAGAGAACTAGGGTTGGTATAGCAGTGAAACGAATGTTTTGTTTCATGGACATGGTCAAGGGCCGTAGGGTATAAATTTGGGACGGCATGCTGAATACGAGATAAGGAGGCATTGAGTCTATAGCTGCTAAGATATCTTGAAAATGGAATTTGCTTAAAGTTAAACGGATCATAAACATTACTAAATATGCTCTGTTGATATACTTGAATATACTTCTAACATGCTTCCAGTTGTATGATATTAAAGTTAGGAAGATGTCTCCGATTACAGCTGTTAATCGAAGGCCTCTTTCTAAGGAACTGTTTACTTAGCAATTGTGTTCCTTTAGCGATAGAATAATTGTCTCCTCATATAGTTGGTGTATTTAGGGCATCCTGTAACTGTTCAAAGGCTGCGTTTTGACAACGAAGAATTCCGCATTGGAGCAGCATAAGTGTTAATAGATCGTTTTCGTTATACAAACCTTAAGTGTGAACAGAGGAGTTAATTTAGATATTTTGGTGGTAACATTTGGAATTTGATAGAACATAATGTTCTTATTTGGGTGCAGCACACTTTTAATTTTAAATTGAATCATTTCCATTGACACATAACCTGTTTGCAACCGGGAAGATGAAAAAGCTAAAGACATTTCTATAATTAATGTGAGTTTCTAACTTTAAGTCTAACACCACGCTCCCAAGTCCTTATTTATACATTCGGTCTACAATTTCGATTTTAAATTGTCTCTGAACATAAAATATCTACTTGTTTAGTGGTTGCTGCTATACAATCTCCTGTCTCACTAAAGCTTAATTCTGTTACATTGCAGTCAGCACCTCCCGAAGGGCCTCCCTAACACTGAAGCCTATATGCCAGAGGACAGTAAAATTTACCTTGTTAGGGTCTCCTGCTTCCTCTTCTAACAGACTTAAGTAACTGGTTAAACATCGACGGTTGTAATTTCTTAGCTTTGATAACCAGTGTTGGTTCATCACAACTGTACCATTCCACTATCTAGATATACCACATGAAGTATATAAACGATCAGTAGTGGGACTAGTGGGAGTCGTTATTATCCAAGGAAGTGTAAATTGAAGTAAATGCATTTTCAAGCAAACAAATCGACATTAATAACTTCTATAGTCAACAAAATTCTTTGGATCTGCATACTCCATAAAAATTCGCTATACTCCTTTTTCACCTTTAGATGAGTCCATAAAAATTAATTAACTATGAAATATTCTGGTATGTTCGAGTTTGATTTCTATATGGGAAAGTTACAACATTTTTTACAACTTTAATTCTTTTTATTTTCTTGTCGCAGTCAAGAGAGAAACGAATCGCGAATTTTAATTATAATCACTTTTTTGTTGTTGTTTCTTTATGTATCTTTTATTTTTTGTGTTTTTATTATTAATTATATTGATAATTTTTGAACCTGATGTTTTCCTATAGTTTATCAATGTATGTGTGTCGTTCAGAAATATACTATAAACACCTGTCGATGTCGATTCAAACTGAAACAAAGTAATGAAAAAAGTTATGAAAAAAGTGAAACAAGTTGTAAGTTTGATTTTTTATTCCATTACGCGCCACAAATATGATCATCAGGTTGTTGTGGGACAACAATATTTATGTTGTACTTTATGTACTTTTAACCACCATTTTTTTTACAGAAAAATGCAGTCTGTTAATTCACGTTCATATGTTTGTATGAGGGTTTGTACATGAGTCATTATAATTGCCAAGACCAAAACAAAAAAAATTGTTAATAACACAAGTTTCTTTAAAAAAATAAAAAAACCTGCCGGACAACACATTTATTTTTTGTTTTTGTTTTTGGCGTTGTTTTCGAGATTTTTTTCTAAATTTTTGTTGGTTTTCGCTAAGGGAAATTGGAATTTGTATTATAATCATACGTTTAAGACATATTTTCACTTGTTAACTGTTTTCATGGAAGTGAAAATAATTTAATTTCACACTAAAGCAAAATGTGCGCAGAGTTGTGTCGGGTATTTGAGTCGTATTTATTTTATTAACTCATAAAGTAGCAAATCGTTATATTCATATGATATTTCATTATGACGTGTATAAACTTGTTTTTGATTTAGAGAATTAATTAATAATTTCACTTACAATTTTTTTTTTTTGCAAAACTAACAAATCTTGGATAAGGATTATGGGTTGAAAGCAATTGCATGAGGAAAATACCAAGTTTTTGGAGAAAAAAAAACAAAATTCACAATTTTCTGAGTTCCAAAAACCAAAAGAGGCAAAAATTGGTTTACTAAAGTAAAATGTAAGCGCATTTTTATAAAGACTTAGAAGAACTTTCTATTAGTTTGTCTCGCGTGATTAAATCTTTTTTTGGGGAGTTTAAAAAACATATCGTAGCTCTCGACCCCGTAGACAACTCCAAATCAATTCAAAAACACCTCAGTTGTAAATATGTAAAATTTTATTTGCGCATAGTGAACGGCTAAATGGTTACAGAAATACTTCCAACAATGACATTAGTAACACTATGCTTGGTTGTTATACGCCACCAGAAGGCTTCTTCAGGTTTTCATTGGATCTTAATATCTATGCGGTACTAGACAAATATAGTCTACCCTTCCTGAGATTGTCTGCATAATTAAATGAAACTGAAACTGGAAACAAGTCAATTCAAAAACATCTCACTTATCAATATGGACAATTTTATTGTCGTATAGCAATTATTGTCAAACATTGCTTTGGAACCACTGTACTTGGTTGTCATACTCCTAAGATGGCAGAAAATCGTTTTTAGGTTTTCATAGGATCCGAATAGTTATGCGGTAGCAGAAAAATATGCTCTAGCCTATCAAAGTAAGCTAAATGAAACTGGTGACATATTTTCGAACAGAATTCTCGTTTGATATAACTTTTTTTAAACAAAGTCCATACATTTTTTTCGTATGTTCCGGATTCTTATTCTGTTTAAATATAACGTCTGTTTTTTATATGCACATTTGCCTAAAAATTAAGTAATAATTGGTTGCAAAGGGTACTCCCCTTATACTATTTCTATAGATCCAAGGTTTCACCAAGTAAAACAATACCACACTTATCAGTTTAGCACATACATGTTTTGTTGATATTTTTTCGCTTTCATATGAGTGGATTATTACTGATCCTTGTTATCAGATTGAAAGCGTATAATTTTTGTTTCATCGAACCTCATAATCGCTTTTTCAGTCATCTATGCATAAATGCTTAGTAAGTTTCTTAATGGAATCAGAACGGGTTTCTTGTAAAATTTTAATGGATGATTTGAAGGGAGAAGGCACTCTATCTCTGTCTGAAGTTAGAAGTGCCTTCAGAGCCATACGTTTTGCAGATCGGATTTGCGGGATTCCGCATAGGTTATGAGGCAGAAATGGTCCAAGTACGATCGATTTGTCATAGTCATAAATATATTCAAACTGGTAAATTGTTTCGAAACCATTTTAGCTTTATAAGCTGAAGCTGATACTTCCTAGAAATTCCTCGCTTGTTCTTGAATATAAAATTTTGCAATGGAATCCAAAATGGGTTCCTTCTTAAAATTTTGATCGATGAATTGAATCCTTTTCTCATAAATAAATTAGGCCCTCTTCAAATTAGGTCTGAAGTTCGAAGAGGACTCTTTTATGAAAAGTTATTACAGGAGAATACGTCATTCACGAGACTTGTAAAATAATGCATAGGGTGATTGCTTGAACTTCTGTTTTCTTTCCTGTACGTTAATCACCAATATCTTGTATATGGTGTTTCTTCAATTCTTAATTGCATCCATTATTTATCATATATTAGGAGAAATGCATGACATTCGTCATATATTTTTTGCAGGGCTAGTGTTAGTTATATCATCTATAAGTCATGCTGATATCCTCGAAAAGTTTTCTCTCCCATTATATCTGTGTATTAGTTAGTAGTTGATTTTTATTTCGCTATGATGAGCTCATGGCCACTTCCGATGTCAGTGCTTTTTAATTTCTGATATATGTTAATGAGCTTCTCCACCTGCTCACGAATAAATGATCTATTTGATTGCCGCTTCGGGGTGTCCATATTTATTTGTGAATATTCTTATGCGGGAAGAGAGAATCACCATTGACGAGCTAAAATGTCTGTAACAATTCAACTAGAGACTCTTCGTTGTTATTCATAACTCTCCATCCGTGATTTCTTATTGAAGTGCTTGTTTTTCTTAAAGTAGTGATTTGATCTAATTTATAAAACTTTAACAGTAATAGATAACTATTGTTTGCTTCACTTTCTGGCACAATTATCTAATATTTCTAAACAGGAAGGCAATAGGGACTAAATTTTAAAACTCTCACTGCAATAGATAATCGACAAGTCATATTAGCTTCGTATTGGTTAAGTAATCGTCATAGTCCTATTTGCTCTATATATTTATGTTATCCCAAGGAAGTCTTGGTCTTAGCCTTAACCCAGGAGAGGATCATAATCGATAATTAATATCGTTAATTAATATTTTGGGTTGTACCAGTGCCCAGTTCCAGTAAAGCAGATTAATAGAAAATAAGTTAGGACAAAGTTTTGAAACATTATCTGCTCAAGTTCTCCATAGAAGTTGTTAAAGGGATTTTAAAATGTACGATGATTCAATGGATAACTGGTACAATGGTTCTACCTTAAAATTGTTTAACTATGTACGTATGGATATAAAATAGAATTTCAACAAAATCTGTCCAAACCAACAAACACATATTCGATTCTGTTTATAAAAACAACAATGCAAACATGTGTTTCCGAATTTCAGAATATTATTTTTTTTCAAAGTACAATAATACAATTATCGTCATTTTATCAAGAGATGTAACTAAAACTGCATATATTTATATGTATATAAGCAAATAATATTCCAAAAATAGTGTTAATTTTAGTATATACAGCTGCGCTCAAAATAATAGTACCACATGCATACGTCTTCGTTAAGAAGTCAAAAAAGCTATTTAAATAAAAATCTTTTTCTAAATTTATTTTTTGCCAAAAGAATTGATAAAACTTGGTATCAAAATAAAAGCATCACTATGTTTCAACTATAAAAAAAACTCTAAAAATATAAAATATTGTTGTTTAATTCTAAGTATTTTATATTATTTCCTTTCTTGGTAATAATAGCCGGGTATCGCTCTCCAATTGAATTTACTTCTTTCTGGTTGCCTTTCAGGATAATAGAATTTTATGTCTGCTCTATAGCGGACCAAAAATCGCTAATATTTGTCGGTTATACTACCAACCCCTCATTTTATATTTATGTACACAAATTATCGTTTGGATTTACATCGCGAGACTCGGTAGGCCATTTTATTGCAGTGACTCCATTATTCTTATTCTTTTTACCTATTTTGCTGGTATGTTTTGATCGTTGTCTTGTTGCATGGCCCAAATCAGTAATATTTCTTCAGACATATACGGTAGCATTATTTCGTCTCATATTCTGAAACGTCCATAATAGTTTTAATGTGGTTAAAACTTTCTAACATCATAAAACGAAAATCACCTTCATACCATAACACTAGAACCGTTGCGTTTTAAAGGTTTTGTTGTACAATTTTGATTATATTAGGAGGCATCCTAATAAATAAAAATATTTTAGATTCATCGGTCCACAGAATGCTACTCCCCTTGTTTAATGTGCCAAACCAAGTAAGTTTTGGTATACTTTAATCTATTTGAGATATGTGGAGCAGTTAAGAGGGGGACTTTTCATGGTCTATGGGATTTCAAATTATATTACCTAAACCTTTAGTACTTATTGAAAGATTTAGTTCTATTTTAGTTCAGGCAGCTGAGATAAATGTTGTCTTCTTAACTTAACGTAATATACGATGAACCATTTAAGGTGTTGCCACTCTCCCTCCCTTCTATTAATTTGTAGATTATGGCAGTGTTTAGAACAAATTAAAATTTAAATTTTAATAAAACGCTTTTTGAGAAATTTTTTTGAATCAACTACACTATTTTAAATTAAATGTTATAACAATTCTTAATAATAGAAATAGAATAGAAATAGAAATGGTGTTATTATTTTGAGAGGTCCCAGTCTGATATTTTGCTTTTATTTCTTGTTAATTTAAAAGAAATCAATTCATTTTCTCAAAGAATTTTCTTTGAATATCGGGACTACAAAATTGTGAATAAAAATATTCATGAACAAAAACACAAATCAGCAACGAAAATGTGCAATGCTAATGGTGCTATTATTTCAAACACAACTGTATGTATGTAAATAATTATTTGTATATGAACAAAATAAACTTCACCATTAACGAGTCAGGCATTTTAAATAAACATGTGTTTTGTATTTTAAAGACTTTTCATTATAAAAAAGTGTATATTTATTTACTCTGTCCATTGACCCGTTTTATTTTTGTTAATTTTCAATGTGTTTTTTTCTTTTATTCTGTAAAATAACAGAAAATATTTAAAAGATTTTTTTTTTCAAAGAAATTTCAACTGAAAGCGTGCCACATGTGTGAACACTTAAATCCAAATACATACAGTATGTTAATATATAAATTTAGATTTATTGTAATCATAATATCTTTTGTAATTAGTTTAAGTCTTAAAAATGTATTTAAAAAAATATAATTTTGCAAAATTTTTTTAATAATTAAAAAATAATTAAAAAATACCGTTGAATTGTGAAATAATTGAGGTAAAAAAAATCAGCATGAAGTTAAAATTATGATTGACGTGAATTCACTTCACTTAAAGATTTTCCACAAGCCAGCGGTGCAAACGGTGCACAGTGCGGTAAAATATCTGAAAATCTTCTTTCTTATTAAAAAGCTGGGGTTTGTTTTTTTGACAGTGTTAGGATTAGTTAAGTCGAATGACGAATCCGAGTGATTTTTATTGTATTTGATACATGATTTCGCCAAGCCCTCTTACAAATTCCCATCGAAATTGTACTTATAAAACCAATTTTATCATGTTTATAAAAGAAAATTTATCATGTTTTAGTACTCTGAGATCACAACGTTAAATTTAGTGAAAATCGGAACACATTTGGACCCAGTCCCCGTATATAGTCCCTACCGAAATGAACTTTAATGTTCACAGTTAACCTAACTTTTGTATCATTATTAAGTTTGACATGAACGTTAAATTTATTTTTACGTAAAAAACATCCATAAAAACCCCATTAAGTACAAACAATGCCCTCGAATTACATTTTTATCCATTGCTCGGACTAATTGGTACAAATAGTTAAAGCTACTTAATGCAGGTCTAAAAACATACAAAGTTCAAAAAGTTCCGGACAGGAAGAATTTCAAAAATGTTGTGATCAAAAAGTGAGAAATTTTCTCAAACATATTCTTTCTGCCAGATTTTTCGCAATTTCCTGGTCAAAAATTTCATGTTGCTGATGCTCGAGAAAAATTTGGGACCCAAAAAACGTTCTTGGTATCGCAAGCAATATGCAGTTGCGGCAAAAGAAGCCACTCATTTTTATGCCGAATCAGTGACAAATGATGTCGCTCTAGTGTGATCTCCTTTGCTAAGTGATACGCAATGGAAAAATATTCAAAAGAACAGTAACAGAATGTATACTGTAAATGTCTTCATCTACATGAGGAGACAAAGATCTTACCGATTAAGAAACATAATGAAATGCTCAGTAAACAGTTTCTTCTCTGTTGTCATCAGTGGAATTATTCTAACTTCAATAAAATAAAATTTGAGTTTTTCCCGAGGCATGATAAAAAAGATCTTCGAATATATAAACCCTGGACACTCAGGAATGTACAAGATCCTTTTCACCAGGGTTCATGTATAGCAGCTTTGAACAACATTCACAGAGGCACCACAAATTGTGAGATTTCAAGTTGTCGTATGAATGTTGTACTTCTATTTGCCAAGATCTTCAAGAGTAGTGTTAGCACGACTGAGATTGGGATGGAACAATAGGCTCAGTGACTTATTTTTATATATTGGATACAAATATTTATTTGAACATCCTTAAAAATTACTTGCATAAAATCTCTTCCAACAGAACAATGATCCAAGGCACACGGGGAAAATTGTTCAGTTATGGATTTTATATAACATCTCTCACACTCTTAAAACTCCTCAGTCACATGAAATCAACCAAATAGACAATTTATGGAACCAACCGCTGTTCTTGAAATTAGCTACAAATATTAAAGACAAGGAACAAGTAAGAATTTTTATATTCGGCCATGCCGAATTTTTTACACACAATTTTTTTTACTTCACACAAACCCGTGTGAAGTAAATACGTTATGTTTCGTACACAGCCACTCATACATACACTTACTAACGTATACAAAAATAAAAGTTTTTCTTAAATATAATACAGGATCACCTAACTTCAACCGATTTTGATCATTTTTGGAATGGAAGTGAAATACACATAATATTAATGCAAAATTTCTTTCTAATTCATCGATTTATGATTGAAAATGTTTACGAATTTTCTTTGCTAGAACTTATCAGGTATCAGACTCTATCTTTTTAAAAACTGAACCGATTTTGTTAGTTTTAAATAGGAAACTTCAAAGGACTATAAGAAATACTCAGGTGAATTTTCTTTGAGCTTTGGTGATTATTGTAAATGTGAGCGTGCCAACAAGATGATTCCTTGTTAGCTTTATACACGGAGTGACAGAGTTAATATACCCCTTCACTACTTCTGGTGGTGGACGATAAAAATTATAGTGATGAATTTCAACAGAATGTGATGCTAGAAGTGTCTATAATGAAAAATAGATTAATAGTTAATGAAGGTAAACTTGTTTATTGATGCTATTTTAGTGACCGAAACTGTGTGAAACCAGAAAAATTTATATTTTTCTAAATAATATTAAATATTATATATTTTATAAAAATATTATTTTTTATTTGATTTTTATATTTTAGAGTTTTTATTAAAAAATAAATTTTAATAAAAAAATATATTTCCCCCTTTTTCTTGCAGATTCAATTACGGATACAAAGTATCTAACAAAAAATAAATGAAATCATGTGATAAAATGTTTATTTTGAAAATATTGAAACGATTTCAAAGAAATAACTGAATCAACAAATTTATGAATATAAATTATCTGGAGTTAAATCACAATTACATCATATAAATTGTATATTGAGAATAGTATATTTATCGTATTTACTGACACAAGAAAAATCTCAATTATCCGGAAGTTAACAGATTGATGAAACATTGTATCTCATTTTTGCTGCAACAGTAATGATATTTAAAAAACATTACGATTTAGATGAAAATGCCGTCATTAGCTGCTAGAAATTCTACAGTATTAACAAATGCAACTATGACAACTATAAGTAACAATAGTTTAGATGCAACAACATCATTGCCATCTTCACCATCGTCATCATCATCATCGTCGTCATCCTCAGTAACATCAATATCAAATATTAATGTGTCTGGAACTTGCACTTTTTCAACTTCCACTACAGGAACAAATGCTGTTGTCTCAGCCACTTCTAATCTAACTGGTGTGCAACAACAACAACAACAATATCAAGAGGAATATCTACAACAACAGCATCATCAAAAATATAATTATTATCAGCCACCTCCTGCCGTTGGTAATTATACTACTAACAACAACAATAACAGCAGCACCAATAATAACAATATTCCTAGCAATAACAGCAGTAGTGATGGTATTATTCCAGCAAATGCAAGTTGTCTTAATACCAATTCGACAACATCAACCACTACAGGTTTAGCAACATTTAACGGAAATTCAAATTTAGAAAATGTTGCTGTCAATGGTAACAACAATATCAACAATACTAACAATTTTAATTCTAACTACAACAACGGTATTTCGAGTAGTGTTAGTAGTAGCAACAGCAACAATACAAACATAAATTCCATAACATCGCCTGGTTGTGCTACAGCATCTGTTGTATCTGCTAATTCTGTAATTTGCCACAAAACGGATACAACTATTTCATCTGGTAGTATACTCAATAGTGGTAGTAGTGGTATTGTAGGTTTAGCGCCTACTTCCGCTTTTAAGAAACAACAACAACAATTACATGCTTCCCGTGAGGACATTGCTTCTTTGGGTGGCTCCTCATCTCTAAATAGTCAAGTATCAACGAATAATATTAATAATAACAATAATAATTTTAATACAATTACAACAACAACAGTTAATGGAAGTGGGAATTGTAGTGGCAACAACGTTAGCTACAATAATCATAACCTAAATAGTATATTAAAAGGAAGTAAAGGTAAGTGAATTTTAATTGAAATCTAAATATTTTTAAAATACTGTGATTTTCCAAAAGAAAATCTTAGTAAAATATTTCATTTTTAGATTAGATTTATTTGAAATTAACATAATTGAAAATCAAAATCTGTCGAACATTTAATAAATTAAATAAATATGATTATTAAAGTTAATTGATTAATGTCGATTTAGTGATATTATCGACATTAATCAGGAAAAAGCGAAACAACGATAAGACAATTCTTTATCATTTTAATACCCTCCATCACCACAATGTAGAATTTTATATAATTCCGTGTGCAATGCGAAAGAAAAATCATCTAAGTGGCTAAATCGGAGTCGATTTTGCAATGCCTGTTCCTTTTTCAGCTGTTACAATAGCTATTAATAACAATTTTGTAAATTGTTTTAAATCATGTTCGGGTTTAATTCCAGGCAGAGAAATTCTAACATCTCAGTAGATGGCATGAATGTCGTGTATCATATGGTCCTTGGTCTTATGCTGGACGTAAGTTTGGAACGGTGTTGTCAAAACAAGACCATTAGACTTTAAGCTTATTGTTCTATTCCGATCTCAGTTGTGCTAGAACTATTTTTATAGGCCGCGGTAAATTCTGTTGAATGTTTGCGATGGACGCTGTGCGTCCTGCAAGTACAATATTCATACGGTAACTTGAAACTCAGAATTTGTGGAGAATTTGTGAATGTCAAAGGTGCCATATATGAATCCCGATCGCAAAGATCTTGCACATACCTCAGAATGTTTCGCGTGATTTCTACGCGACTACGATGCGACTACCTCTTCTGTCAGGCTGTGAAGAGTGTTAACTTCGCTGGTGAAAGTTTTAGTGATGAACTTGTAGATTTTCCTTAGGTAACATCTGCCTTTGCCTGCCTCTTTTGTCAGGCTGTGAAGAGTGTTAACTTCGCTGGTGAAAGTTTTAGTGATGAACTTGTAGATTTTCCTGAGGTAACATCTGCCTGTTTGCACATCAAAAATTGTTTCGAAGATTCCAATATTAAAGCAGAAAATTTGATCAGTTAATAAAAGGTTATACACCGATATCTCACTCGACCTCAAAACTTGGGGGAAGAAATTCAGCAATTTTTATACCCTTTACCGCCACAAGTGGTGATGAGGGTATATTAACTGTTGCCATTTCGCATTTGTCATTAAGCATACTGAGATTTTCTATTGTGAAAAACCGTTGTAAAGGACATCGGGGAAGGGTAGCTTCCTTGCACATTTCTTAAAATGTGCCACGTAGATGAAGGATATGGTACGAAGGAGTGTTATTCTCTTAAAAGTGACATAGCCGAATTTTGCTTTACTATTTGGTTCTATCAAAACTAAATATATATTATATAGCTGTGATCCAATGATATTGATTAGTCGGATTAATTAAAATGAATGGTGGTATCTTTTTTTGGAATGTCATATGACTAGTTAGAGACAATCACCAAAGACTGTGATTTTTAAAAAACTTCTACATTTGATGCTAATAATTTCAAGAGCGATGGGATTATGAATAGGAATTATCCTGTTTTTTGTGTTTGATTTTCTATATGTATTCATATTAAGTTTTAAATACTTAATTAATTAACAAATTCATTTAATTGTTATCTTACCAAAACTGTAATAAATTTGTTTATTAAAATCTGATGGATAAATGTTTTGCTTTGGATGATGACTTAATTGTCAAATCTCATGATCAATTTAAAAAATTCAGCCATTTAATTAAACATCATTAATATTAGGTTTTGTCATTAATTTTTAATCAATTTAATTAAAAAGCCTACAAATGTGTGTGTGTGGGTTTTGTTTACTAATTTATTTTATTTTTTATTTTGTTACATTTAAAAGTCAATTAATTTTTCTGCATCGTTTATAGTATTTTTGTATTGTTGTTGTTTTTTGTTTTATTTTATAGTTTCCATTTTAACACCTTCTACTGTTTCAATTTAACCCACAAAACTACTGACCACCTGTTAAATTTAATGCACTTAACTAGTTTATCAATTTAAAGTCGATTTAATGTCATTTACAGTCGACATAAACTATTAATTGATTAACATTTGTTAATAAAGTGAAAATTCCAAGAATGGATGTAATAAATAAAATTGATTAACTGACTCGATTTAATTATGGCGGTCTGATCATCTGACTGGGGCGTTTTCTGAGAATCATAATTTTTCAAAGATGATATAATCGAATTTGATTAGCATTTTAACATTTGGAAAACAATAGCTTCTTTGACACCCCCACAGTTATATTCTGGGAATAGAAATAATAATTCTAAACAACAAATTTATTAAAAAGTAGTGCTTGGATTTTGGTCCTATCAATTTCCTATGAAAATGATTCAACAAAAAAGTCGAATTAGTGAAGTAGAATTAATAATACGAAACAAATAGCAATTATCGAATATCTTCAAAAGGGACATATTTATCCTCATTTTCCTTTAACTAATCAGTTGATACATTATTCAAAATATTGTCCATCGTTAGCTATAACTTGTAGCTTGTGAATTCTGTCTCAAAAGAACTTTACCAGTTTTTAAATTAAGAAATAATTAAGGCAAATTTTGAGACTCTGTTTTACGGTATGTACCATCCGTCTGGTAGATTGTGAATTCTGTCTTAAAAGAACTTCGCCGGTTTTTAGATTAAGAAGTAGTAAAGCTAAATTTGAGACAAGACTTACGACCTTGTTCTTAAGTGAAGCACATTTTGGTATAAACCTTCTTTACCGATCAAACTTAGAAGAGAAGAGGCAATATCTCGGCTATAAGTCAAGTTAGGCAAAAAAAGACATTATATTTTCTTAAATAGTATAATTATCGGTTATGTAATATGTGGGCTAATGTTGTCATGATGAATGGGTATGATCTCAAGACTGGTCGTTATTCGTTGATTGATTTGTTCAAACTAATCAATAATCTTCGGTACAGTTCATCTGTAATCGTCTGGTGTGATTTCAATATTTTATACCTTTATGATTTCACAATTTCTTGGAATCATTGAAATTTGGTGTTCATTTGTTTAGTGCTTTGGGTTATTGAAATGTTTCAATTTTTCATTACCACTGTTTTAGGTGCATAATTTTCAAATTTCTTGCTTTCTAATGGCTTCTTAGGATGACACATGTTCTTCATGGGCTTGATATCAATCTTTGTTATAGACGTCCTCCAATTACACTTCTTCAGAACAGGCTCCATCTTGTCATTTGTGTCTACATGTAGCAGCAGGTTTCTTAAACTTAAAGTAAGAACTTAAATAGTTTAGTTAGGTTCATTGAAGTACAATAGTCTAAGACGTCTAAAGTATAGAGAAAAAGCTATTCAAGCGATTACTTTTCTGTAGAGCTTATTATAACCTCCACCACCATAGTTGAGATTTCCTGTAATAGTTAGAGTGATATCAACTCAGCTGATGTTTAATATAGTCTAAGACGTCTAAAGAATAGAGAAAAACGCAATTAAAGGGATCACTTTTTGGTGATATCTCCCTAACTATCTCATGATATTTGACACATGAATAGTGCTTTCACAACGCTTTGTTGTAGATCGTAAAATTTACAAAAACGAAAGTATTAATATCGCATATCTGTGTAACTTTTAAGGACATTTCTTGAAATTCGGCACATATATAAATATTAAAGACAAACAAAATTTTGGAGAGGGCACGGGGGAGTGTTATACTCTTATATGCTTGCACAGTTATTGGCGGAAAGTATTACCCATTAGGCATAGCCAAATGTGAAATATTTACTTGTTTGCTTAAAAAATTTGCCAACCATTTTTTAATGAAAACTTTTTATTGGAAAATATATAGGACCGAAAGAATCAGGGAGGGAGATATACTCCCATATATGCAGGAAATCAACGGTGCCATGATTTCTTACTATATTACTAAGTAAAGAGAGATTAAAATTTAAGCGAAGAAAATTCAAATTATAACTCTTATAATAGAAATTAGGAGAACTTCTGGTCACCATAGAGCACCGTACATAATATGTACGTCATGTTTAAAATAAACTTTGTTCACAAAACCATCAGTTTTCATTTTATGGAAATTTCAATAGTTTTAAATGTTATTGACCTGTAAATAATAATTTTTACAATGAATTTTATTCCTATAACGATATGACGCAACAAAAACAAGCACATGTTACATAATAATTCTTTTAAATTGGTGGAAATGTTTTTTTTGATACCACATTGCTTTGATAGTAAAGCTTTTGTTGCACAATTTTTGGTTAAAATTCATTTATTGCTCTTTTGTAAATTACACATGTTTTTTTTTGGGTTTTTATGGAATTAAATACATACAGTGGTTCGAAGGTAATTAATTTTCATATTTAGGGAAAATTTTTAAAAATTAAATAGTTTTTTTTTAGTTCGATGGAAATTTTAGTAATTTTTATGGGACAATACACAGTATTTTCAATACGGTTTTAGGGAAAATGGTTATCTAACATTTGAACAGTTGTTGGGAGATATTTTAGTAACCAGAGTATGAATAAACTCGGAACAAAATCTCTATTTTCAAATGATTTTTATTTTTACTCTTCTTTGAGGAGATTAAAAAATTAAACTCTTTTTTAGATTAAAAAGATCGAAAAAATATTTTGCTCTTCTTTTAGCTAAAAGTAAACTTATACGTTTGCAAGCGCACAAAAAATTCTCGCCGCAATAAAGCTTACCGCTGTTGTTTTATATTAAAAAATGGAACAATAAAAACACACAATCATTTATACAACAAAAGTAAACATATCTTAATATGTGAGTACATTTCTATATCCATACAAATGTTATAAACAATCAAACATCCCTTTTTCAGTTCAATAAAAATCATTTTTCACTACTAGACACGACTATAAAACAACCTGTGCGAATTATTAATTTTAAAATTCTTTTATGGATTTTGCTCTTTTTTGATTTTTATCGTTTTTGATTTTTGTTATTTTTTAGAATTAAACTCTTGTTCAGAAAGCGATAATAAAAGAAAACTCTTTTTTAAAAATTTAAATTAAACTCTTTGAAAAATCCGATCGTTTGAAGTATCAGAGTATAGTGGATGGTCTTCCAAGTCTAAATGGGATAAAAAATTGTTTTAATTTCAGTGAGTGTCCTACATATGTAGGCGTATAACACCCGATGAAGGCAGCTTTGAAGGTTCACTCACTTCGATCCTGACTATTTGACGTTTTTCAAATTAACTCGAAAACATAAATTGTCTCCATTATTTAATTATTTAATATCTCTAGTGGTTCAATAGTTACAGAGTTATTAAAAAGAACATATTGGAACCACTGTGTAGGGTTTCATTCGTTCATTTAGAATTTGTATGCAGTTTTTGAATTGAAAATTTTGGTATTACAAATTTGTTGTTTTTGTTATTTTCCAGAATTTCTTTTGTTTTTTTTAGTTTCTAAATATAAAGAAATGGAACATTAAGGATCTGATAGAATAAATGTAGTCTTGGAACTTTTGATATATTGATTCAATTATCATCATTAATTACTTATACGTTTACCATCTAAATAAATTTTTGTGAAGATTTATGTTCGTATACCTCTTTTAGAATCAATTATTTGATTTTAATGTTGTTCCCGGTTTTTTTCTATGAGGAGCATAGGACTTTCTATTAGTGTTTATGTTGTTGTTCTGGCTTAAATCCAGAAACAAATTTCGTGTATTATGTGGTTTTTGGTCACATGTTGGTCATAGGTTTCAGACGGCATAGTTCAATTGGTGCCAGTATGTCTATTGCGCAAACTCGATCTTATTAGTACTTGACTTTCAAACTATAACTTAAAATCGCGGAATTTCTAGCGTCTTTGTGAATTCGTTCAAAGCTGCTATATATGAAACCTGTTCTCCTATAAGAGTTGCTACAATTCTTAAGGCTGACTTTTTGGCTACAAAGGAGATCGTTTTATAAGTAGTCAACAAGGTTTCATTATCCATACTCCAATTACTACCAGCGAAAACGAGTTTTATTGAAAAGCCCAAAGTCTTTTTTCTTTTTTTTGAATACACTAATCCCATATTTTCGATTTGTGTCCCAATTAACCATTTTCTGTATTTTGCTATATCAAAAAATATATGATTTCTTATCAATGAAATTAACATTTTTTTAAAATAATTAAAAAAAAAACTTAAAACAATGATGAACAAACTAAAACTAAAACTCAAAACTCAATTTAAAAATTGTTCATATCAAAATTAATTTATGAAGAGAAGTTTAAATAGTGAACGTGAGATTTTGTTAATAACCCAATATCGTTATAATATAATGGTGGAACATCATAAATATAACAACGAGTATTGTTAACAAAGAAATTTTATTATTTATTTTAATGAATGATAATAAAAAATATAGTTAACCATATTTAACGCCTTCATTACGTGTTTTCATTACGTGTTTTCGTTTTCATAAATCATTTCCGAAAGTGATTATGCGAAACTTGTTACCAGGTTTTGATATCTCTTATTTACTACGTACGATTTGATCTTTAAAACAAGGTCTTTAACATTTATCAAAAAAAAAGGTTTCATTCATTCATTCATTCATCATAATAAATAAATTTATTAAAATAAAAATATAAAGAAATACGTCGTAATACAATTTAAATATTTTTGAATTAATTGAATTGATTAAAATTTGTTTAATTTGCATATTTTTATTTGTTATACCCTACACCACCATAGGCGGTTGGTGTTTGCTTAAGTTTGTAGCATTTTTACCATAATTTTTAAGTATATTGTTCGACTCAGATTCATTTTCTGAGTCGATTTAACGATGTCCGACCATCCGTCCGTTTGGCTGGCTGTCCATGTTAACCTTGTGAACAAAATGCATATGGCAATTTTGGAGATACCTCGATGAAATTTGCATGTGTCATTATTTTGGCCTAGGACGATGTCTATTGAAATTGGTGATGATGGGTCCGTTATTTCACCTAACTCCCGAAGAAATGAGCCCCCGGAATGTGGTTTTAAGATTATAAAAGTCCTGAATATAAAGCGATTTTAACAAAATTTAGCCTAAATAAATCTAATAATTTTCTTAAATGAAGTGCCAAATTGTACGATGATCGGTCTATTATTTCTTTTTGGTCCCATATATGTCCTTTAAAAATAACAGTTTGAAGGGCTTAAATCTTACATGTACACAATTATTGTGAGAAATTGATCAGTTTCAATTTTCTTGACTTTGCCAATATGAAATAGACTGGATTTATTTTTCTTTCTGCCATATTTGTTACCATATAAATTTCCTTTTCTTTGGAAAATAATAATACAATAAAAATAATACGAACATAAAAATTAGCTGTTCGAAACTTAAGCAACTTTTAACTTTTAAACGCAGAGCACTTTTTTGGCATAAAATATTAGAATAGATGTAGGCATCACATGAGACTCTTCTTTTAGAGAGTTTCTAAGCTCAAAATTACTTTTGAAGGGTCGTATTCAATCTTTCCCTTTTAAAATGACAAATATAATCCGAGTTTAAGTGGCAAATTTAAGACTTGGATCCCATTAGCAGATAACTTATTTTTGCCATGCTGAAACTCTTCATAGAAAAGGTATTCACACTTAACATAGCAGACTAAAATATCTTTTCTTAAAAAAACGATCCACTTTTTTTGATTTCGATTAAACGGTCAACTACACTGTCCGAAAAAAATTGGTTAAAATCAAAAAAAAAAAAAAATTTATTTGGTTAAAAAAAAATTGTCATCCCATCTTAATTTTAGATTTACAAATAAAAACAATGTGAGGAGTGTAATCTGTCCTTACCGATTTAAATGATTCGTCATATAATACACCCTTCTGATCAAAAATCTAATGTATTATTTTGCATCACAAATGTAAGATAATTTAAGCTTTTCACAATCTTTATTTTATAGAGTTTCGATCTTGAATGCTGAAAAGCGTCCTGATTATTAATCGCAAGAATCATTAATGATCCTGTATCGCTAATACCATAATCTTGTGATGGTTTAAGGATACAATTTTGTTTTAAGAGAAGTTTTTTTGCAATGATATGTAAAGATAACCTAAGATGAACGGTATATTTTTAATTTATTTTTTTGTTAAAGTGGGTCATAATCTTTTTCTATTTATAATTCCTGAATTATACAAATATTAATTCAACAAATATGCAAGAGTTTTTCAACCTTTGAAATGTATTTAATGTCTATCAATAATTATTTGAAAAAATATTTATGTGTTACACTCTTTAATACAAAACTATTTATAAAGATATTTGCACCAAATGTAAGATAATTAAGCTTTTCACAATCTTTTAATTTATAGAGTTTCGATCTTGAAATGCTGGAAAAAGCGTCCAGATTACTTAATCGCAAGACATTAATGATCCTGATGGCATAATTAATCTCTGTGATGGTTTAAGGATACAATTTTGTTTTAAGAGAAGTTTTTACAATGATAATGTAAAGATAACCTAAGATGAACCCGGTATAATTTTTTTTATTTTTATTTTTGTTAAAGTGGGTCATAATCTTTTCTATTTATAATTCAAATTATACAAATATTAATTCACAAATATGCAAAGAATTTTTACAACTCTTTGAAATGTATTTAAATGTCTATCAATAAATTTTTTGAAAAAATATTTGTGTGTTACACTTTTTAAATACAAAACTATTTATAAAGATATTTGCAATAAAGTACAAATACATGTACAATGTATGTACATATTTATATACAGTGACGAGCATGAAAAATGCAAAAATGCGACTTATAATCTTTAATCTTTAATTTAATTAATTATCTATCAAGAAACAAAGTCTTGTTCCTTCTATGGCGCACTGTATAATCTCTTACAGAGGTTCGAATTGGTCACTATTAGTTTAATGTTATTTAGTGAAAAAAGTTCACTAAAAAATTAAAATTTCCCTTTTTTGTATTTTGTTGAAAATAAAATAAATATTTCATCTTAAGTAAAATTGGAATTAATAACGATATTTATTTGAAATTTCAGTATAACATGTGTAAACTTATACTTGAATAAGAGAATTAAGAAATTCCTTCTTGTTCATATTGAAATGTCCAAATTCTCAATACGTTAATAAAGCTTATTAATATTTTTATTTAAAAAGAGACTCTGAAAAGTCACCCTCACCATTCCCTAATTAGCTAAGGGTACGTAATCATCCCAAATCTACTGGAGAACTGTAAAACTGTAACAGTATTAAATATTATTAAGAGATATATTAAGATATATCTAAAGGATCAAAATTTATAGAACTATTTTCAACAAAAAGTGAATTCACTATGTGATTTCGCATTCTTTCACGCTTAAATTAGTTAGCCTTATTACAAAACAGTTGTCATTAAAGATTATATATCCCAATGTTGCATTTATTATGGTTGCCACTGTAGCTATTAAATACTAAGGCAAAATTTAACTTTTGCATAAAAATATGTGAGATTTTTGTTGATATTTTTTCTTATTTTATTTTTGTTGCAAACAATTGGAATCTCTGATTAAATATGTGAAAGTACCTAAATACTTGTATTAAAACAACAACAACAACAACAACTGAAATTAAGCAACAAGTGAATTTAATTTACTTGAAAACTACAACAACATTCATGCGAATTGGGCGGTCATACATTATGTACAACAAAAATTGCATATATTTTTATAAAATTAAAACAACAACATCAAAATTGATGTTGCAAGTATTAAACACATGCTCATACATGTAAACAAAACAGATAGAATATTGGACAGACGGACAGAAATATATATATAAATAAATAAATGAAGGAAAAACGATGTCAGAGAGTCAAAGACCTGAAAGCCCTCCGTATTTATAAAAGAGTTGTAAGTTGCAAGTACAAATAATAAAAAAACGAAAAGAAACAAAATAACATTAAACAGACACCAACAGCAAGTAAAAACAATCAAACAAAAAATGATCCAAACAGTTTGTCATAAAATTAGTTTTATTTATAAAAAAAAATCACTTTTATTTTAATAAGTTAATATTTTCTGAAGGGAATTTCAAATAATAGAAAAATCTTTAATGAAGTTTAGAAAGTTATAGGAAATCTAATAAGGAAAATGTTTAGAAGACTTAATTTTTGAGTTAGTGTACACAACTGCGATCAAAATAATAGCACCACTCACATGTCACATCTTCGTTGCTAATTTGTGTTTTTCTTTATGAATATTTTTATTCACAATTTTGTAGTCCCGATATGCAAAGTATTTTCTCTAAGAAATGAATTCATTTCTTTTAAATTAACACAAGATTATAAAGACAAAATATCAGATTTGCACCATTTCTATTATACTTGGAAAATAACCATAAACAGAGTGTAAAGTTGCTTCTGTAATTTATAATTAACAAAGTTTTTAAGAAGCGTCTTATAAAAGTTTAAATAATGGGTTGATCCAATCACTGCATTTCGGAAAGGTGTGAAGTTATTAAAAAGCATGTTTAAAAACACCATAACCTACAAATTAAAAGCAGGGAGTAGTGGACGAAAAACTCTGGGGGCACCTTTAGTAGTTCATCGTATATTATATCAAATGAAGAAGACGACATTTATTTCAGCTGCCTGAAATAAAAAATAACTAAATCTATCAATAAGTGCTGCAACTGTATCAGAAGGCTTAGGAAATGTAATTTGAAGTCCCATAGACCATGAAAAGTCTCCTCTTAATTGCTCCGGATGTCTCGAATAGATTAAAGTTTGCTAAAACTTACTTGGTTTGGCATACTGAAAAGGGGTTAGTATTTTTGGACCGTTGAGTCTAAAATAGTGTTGGAAGTGCTTTTCTTTCTACGGTTTTAGAAAATTTGACCGTATTAAATCTATTTTGGATGTGTCAGAATATCTGAAAATATTATACGATGTAACGCTACCGTATAAAAGACAAGAATCCGAAACTTATTGCCAAATAATGGAATCACTGTAATGAAATGGCCTGCCCAGTCTCCCAATGTAAATCTATTCATAATTTTTATGTAGAGACGTATGAAGCAAGGAGTCGGTAATTAAACCGGTCAATAATAGCAAATAGAACATAGAACTCTATTATCCTGAAAAGGTGACAAAATATAGTAAATTCAAGGGGAAGGCGATATTCGACCGTTCTTGCCACGAAAGGAAATACTATAAAACGCTAAAAATAAATAGTAACTCCATACGATAAAATACCACTAAAGAATTAAACAACAATTATTTATTTTTGGCTTTTTGTTGTAGTTGAAACTGGGTGGTGCTATTATTTTGACACTAAATCTTATCAATAATTCTGGTCTGATAGAGATCGTAATTAGTATCGAGTGGCTAGGAGGATCCCTATATTGTATGCATTTCTCAAGATATCTGTTCCATGATCTAATTATTTACTGCCCTTATTCTACATTTCCTTTTATTTCAATCTGATTGCGGCTTGCGGACTTGAAGGGATCACAATGAACCATAAGAGTCTAAGAGTGATGGTGCTTAAGGATCTTAACACTTACCCTTCGTAACCTTATATAACCTATAAAATTGTTTAATCAATTTACGACACCTTAATTTATGCTTTACACTGTATAAATCTTAATAAACAAAGTCTGGCTTGTTAATAAATTTATATAACCCAAAACCAGCATAACCTTATTTCAGCCATTTTTAATTTGAATGTTACAATTGGCCAAACAGTCTATTAGTGGTATTTTAAAATGTCGTAGATCCTTTGAATCCAAACTTTACTATTGTTATTTCTTCTACAGCTACAGCATTATGCTTATTAATTCTTTATCATTAAAATATTTGAAAAAGAATTCATATTCTTTGTTACAATTATTTCTTGACATACTGTACTGAGATATTGTGTATTTTAAAATTATTTATATGCATTTTCAAGAGAACTAGAATGAATTAGTACTGTATAATAAAGATAAATATTATAATTACACACATGCATACACACATACATGTTTACTTAACTCGAACTCTAATAAGAATATTCATGTTAGAATATCAAAAAAATAGAGAAAACGATTGTATTTTTATGATACATATAACACACACACACACACAGATACATATTTCTTGAAATTAAAACTGTTTGGAAGTTTCATATTAAGATAAAAATATGAAAATAATTTATACATACACATACAAATATCTATGTGTATGTGTACATTAATGTATTTTCTTCATACATTTTTAAACATTCACTTGTTTCTCATTACAATAGAAGTTGTCGTTATATATGTATATATTATATCTGCTATATATGTGTAAGTGTGTATGTATTAAATCTTTTATTTGTATAATGTACTCATTATAACTCTATGACTTTGTTTTCTTTATTCTTCATCATTATTGGGTTCTTGAACATATCGTACAATACTAAAATAAAGTTCTAATGAAGATTTACAAAATTTATACAGATTTGTGAAAAATAATAGCAAACAAGAAACCATAACTGTCACATATTATTTTGTGAACAAAAATAACAATTTTGGATGGTCAATATCTGACTTATAATTCAGTATTTAATAGTTCAAAAAGTCTAAACACAGAACTTTTCAATCGCTATATAAATGTTGAAAGAAAAATGTCTTAAAAAAACTTTGGAACATGAATTTGGTGTAGTGATGATTTTAAACACAGGAGACAAAAAGTGTTCCGGTTAGCTGAAAATGATGAAGCTTATTTGAACCATATAGAATTTCCTTAACCTTAAAAAGAATTGGGGTACACTAAATACAATTTTATTTAGGTCTTTATTCTACATTTCCTTTTATTTCAATCTGATTCGGCGTTGCGGACTTGAAAGTGATCACAATTGAACCATAAAGAGTCTAAGAGTGATGGGCTTAAGGATCTTAACACTTCCCTTCGTAACCTACTTAACCTTATAAAATGTTTAATCAATTTTACGACACCTTAATTTTATGCTTTATACTGTATAAATTATGCGTTTACACGTGTATAAATCTTAATAAACTAAGTTCTGGCTTGTTAATAAATTTATATAACCCTAAACCAGCATAACCTATTTCAGTCATTTTTAATTTGGATCTTACAATTGGCCAAACAGTCTATTAGTGGTATTTTAAAATGTCGTAGATCCTTTGAATCCAAACTTTACTATTTGTTATTTCTTCTACAGCTACAGCATTATGCTTATTAATTCTTTATCATTAAAATATTTGAAAAAGAATTCATATTCTTTGTTACAATTATTTCTTGACATACTGTACTGAGATATTGTGTATTTTAAAATTATTTATATGCATTTTCAAGAGAACTAGAATGAATTAGTACTGTATAATAAAGATAAATATTATAATTACACACATGCATACACACATACATGTTTACTTAACTCGAACTCTAATAAGAATATTCATGTTAGAATATCAAAAAATAGAGAAAACGATTGTATTTTTATGATACATATAAACACACACACACAGATACAGATACATATTTCTGAAATTAAAACTGTTTGAAGTTTCATATTAAGATAAAATATGAAAATAATTTATACATACACATACAAATATCTATGTGTATGTGTACATTAATGTATTTTCTTCATACATTTTAACATTCACTTGTTTCTGATTACAATAGAAGTTTGTCGTTATATATGTATATATTATATCTGCTATATATGTGTAAGTGTGTATGTATTAAATCTTTTTATTTGTATAATGTACTCATTATAACTCTATGACTTTGTTTTCTTATTCTTCATCATTATTGGGTTCTTGAACATATCGTACAATACTAAAATAAAGTTCTAATGAAGATTTACAAAATTTATACAGATTTGTGAAAAATAATAGCAAAACAAGAAACCATAACTGTCACATATTATTTTGTGAACAAAAATAACAATTTTGGATGGTCAATATCTGACTTTATAATTCAGTATTTAATAGTTCAAAAAGTCTAAACACAGAACCTTTCAATCGCTATAATAATGTTGAAAGAAAAATGTCTTAAAAAACTTGGGAACATGATTTGGTTAGTGATGATTTTAACACAGGAGATAAAGAGTGTTCCGGTTAGCTGAAAATGATGAAGCTTATTTTAACCAATATAAAATTTCCTTACCTTTAAAAGAATTGGGGAACAATACAATTTTATTAGGTCTGATATGAATTGAAGTCGAGATACGTTTAAAGGCGATTGTGAAAGTTGGGTATAATATTGCTTCTGGTGGTGAAGAAATAATTTATTGCGAAAATACTAGAACTAAAAATTTATATATATAAAGCCTGGTCAACCAGCCAAATCAATCTCGAAGCCAATTATCCATGACGCCAAAGTAATACTCTGAATTTAATGGTATCATGAGATCTTGAAATCGTATCAGGCGATCATAAGGAATATGTATCAAAGGTAATAGAAACCAGGAACGAACTGTTATAATTCCCCCCTTTAAAACATTTGGTTACAAGTTGCAACATCGATCAAAGACTATTTGGAAAACATTGGGGAAAAAGTTTCGGTTTACTTGAGTTTTGGCTTACCCTTCTTACAGGTCAAACCTTGTCCATTTTGACTACTATTTGAAGCGATTGATGCGGCATTCCCAAAACTTTTTAATTCTTTGTCGGAGTTCCTTGTTCCTGTTAGCCGCAAAAGTCCATAACAAAGCTCGCTTTTGGTGTTATCAGTTCAGTTTTCGTTTTTTGTTTAACCACTATTTCCGGTAATTCCTTGTTTTACTATATTTGATCCAAAAAATATAATAGAAGCAACTGTAAGTTGGATTAAATCTCAATTTTTCGTTAGAAACAGTTGGTAATTCCTAAGACTATTTCTTGGTAAAATTATCCAAGAAACACCCATCCCTAATTTTGGAGATCTTAAAAAGCTTCTTTAACCCTTATTAGTGCAATCGAAAAAAGTCGCAAAGTTTGAAAGTTTTTTAATGGTAATAATCTATACCCAAGCCTGATTGGAGCGGAAAGTGCAAACATCCATTAAATTTTGCATTTTATAAAGTTGATTTCAAGATGTTCTTTTTTTAAGGAGAAATGTACTGAGCGTCACATATTTTCTACACACAACTGTAAAATTGTCAGTTCATAAGATCTATATTTGTAAATACAATTGTGTTTTATAATCTTTGTTGTTTTTGTTTTAGATTATAATGTTTCTTGTAATTATACTTACATTATGATGAGAATGAAATGCAACTGAAACGATATAGAATTATAAATATTATAAATTTAGCTTATACGTAGGTAACTTTAAAATTAACTTCATTCACAAGAAAATAGAGAATTCATATTTGGTTTTATAATTTGAATAAGTCTGAGAGTGTATTACTTTTTCTACCTCTCTGCTCTTTCCTTTCTCTTTTGTTCATTGTAAAACACAAACCTTTTCCCTCTATCTTGTGGGATATAGTTTCCGTGCCAATGGACTTAATCTTATTTCTCACATACTGTTTTCTGTATTGCAAGTATTCTAGTTATGACAATCATAAGAAAGAAGGTCTGAGCTCTAGAGCGTTTGAGTTAAAGCTTCTTATCCTCCCTACACCATCATAGGTGATTGAAGTGTTATGTATTATTGCAGATGTTTTTATGGCACAGAAAAATAATGCTACCATCACTTAACCGATCATATTAGAATCACCTCCTGAGACGATATCCGTATATCCGTCAGGATGGATCTCCGATTTTTGTTGGTCCAAATCCATGGCGAAATATCAAGATGATAAAGTTTCACAATACAGATCCGAACGTTATCAGGATAGAAGATTAAGATCTCCTTTTGCTTCTTAATTGCTCTCCTCATTAGTTTTCGGTATAGGTCCCCTGTGATCGTCTCACCGAAGTTCAATAGCTCATACTACAAAATACACATAAATGTATGGTGTCATGGTTTCGCTGTTGTTTGAGTTTTTTCCCTGAGGATAAAAAATTCCGGTTGAGTCAGTTGAAAAACTAAATTGACAATGTTTTGCCGAATGGTAGTCAGTTCGTTCCGGAACGGAGATCCTTTTGTCGTAAGAACGAATATGGTTCGTTTTATTTTGCTTAGGGTTGTCTTTTTTACCTCTTGAGTGTTCAAGATTAATTTCCAAAAAGCAACATCGCCGCCAAAATCCCTCTGCTTCAATTCATATGGTAGCAAATTCACTTGCTTTTGAATGAACTCCTGTGCTTTTAAAGATGGTGAAATAACTTCTTCTGTGACTCTCAATGGTAATACAAGTTTGTCTCGATTCTATATTTTCTCAGCTGACGAGGACTCTCGAAGCCTTCTGTATCGTAATCAATAATTTCTCAAGCACAAAATTTGTCTTTTGACTTTCAATTTAATAATTATGACAGATGTTTACCCCCCAAAAAGCAATGTCATCTTTTCTTCAAAAACGGCATTATTAACTTTGAACCCATTAGCTTGCACAGAAGACACATTGTTCTATGTTTTTTCAGACGTTTTGTATGGTATAGAGTATTATTTATTCGGCGTTGATCATCAACAAGTTTCTTGCATGTTAACAATTTCTATATTAAAAATTTTAAATTTATTTTATAATAATTTAAATTACTTAACTTGCAAAACATACGCATTCATGTTTATTACATAAAAATAATCTTTTGTGAAAACGTTACAGAGTGAAACACCCACTCAATGGTCTATTTTTTTCGACAATGTCAACACATGGCCCTGTTTTAGTTTGGAATAAAATTACCTTGATTTCTTGGAATTATATTTAATAATAATTCTTTCAAAGTGAAATTTAAAACATTTTTTTGCGATTGCCTTTTACCGCTTTTTGTGAATTTTTTTCTCCACTTTTTTTGCTCATTTAATAGAGTTCTAATCCTACACTCAACATTTCTAAATATAAACACGAACTTGATGAAAGCATAAACGAATAAAAAAGTAGAAATGGAAAATATGAAAAAGAAAACTGAATGACATTGTGAACTGACTGATGATGATGATGAACGAGTGCAAACCCCCTTTTAATTACAAAAATTACGAGGTGCAATTTAAAAGTTTTTGCTTAATTTAACAAGAAAATAATGTAATTCTATATCCAATATGGAATTGTAATGTTTCTCATTTAAAGCAATTTTTATGACTTTTAAAAATGTTGTATAAACTTCTTAAGCGACCCTCGATAATAAGAATTATTACTGTTAAAGCATTTTAAGTATTCATGGCATCATTCACTTGCCAATAGTAAAAAGTACTTCTTTTAAGGATTAAATATCAAATATTCAAATTTCAATATCTTAAGGAAAATATGTACTTTTGAGACTGTTATTGGAATTGAGTCTGTGGGGAACTGCGCTCATTTGTCTTCATGAGCATGTGGATTTGGATATTTAATCGAAATATCTTCATATCTGTGAATTTTTTGAGCTGAATAGCTAATTTCGGGAGCCCTTTGAAATATGGTTCCGAACGTAATTTAAATATATACCAAAGTTAGTCAAACACCACGAAAATTGGGATCTGTATACTTTTCACAACGGAGAGACAGACAGCCGAAGAAGACAAAAGACAGATAGATAGTCGGAGTGACCGACTCAGAAAGTAATTCTGTAACATCAACTCACTTAAAACTTGAGTAGATTTGCACTCTTATCGTTTCTACGAGGGACAAATGACAATAAAAGTTTATGCTGGTGCGTACGGTCAACATGAGAAGAAAAGTTTTGTAAAGGTGATACCAACTAGTTTACAGCTTTACCTTATAAAGTTTCATGAATGAAAATGCACATTGTTCATAACTCAAATTACATAATTGTTTTTATACATTTTTCCAAAATAGGATCCCGAATGTCGCATCACTATACAAATAATAATTATACAAAAAAGTCTACAACAGAACGTAGGCCAATTAGTAAGTGTATTTAATCGATTTTTCTCGATCTAATAGTTGCTTTAAATTTTCTAAATGTTTTACTTCGAAGGATGTTTTTGTCCAATTCCAAATATGCAAAAAAGTTGCATAATAAGGGACTCAAGGGTTTTGGAACAAGATTCTTAAGTGAAGCGAGTAATGAAACAAAAGCAGTTGGTTTAATCGCTTATAACTTTTTCAATTGACTTCAATTGACAGTTCTCCTATGAATTTTTATTTCAATTCCAACAGCTCTTAAAACAAAAGCTGATCCCATCAAATACAGTGTATTTCTTTAGTGACGTGAAATCACCTTTCAAGGACTTTTGTTTTTAATTCATATGTATTTAAACGTATAATTTTCATCGAGTACTGCTTCGAGTTCCTCATCTTCATTTTTTTCGGCTGATCAGACCTTTTCTTGTCTAATCATTTCAGGACCTGTTTAAGAAAGTAGATGAAAATACTGTTCCTAATATATACAAGTGACATTTCTACTAACTCCTCATTGCATATATGGAATCATCACCAGTCGTAGCAATTTTCTTTTGTAGCAATATAATTTACTATGATACTGTTCGTCTTTATTATTTCCATCCACTGTTTACAGGACCTTAAATAAATCACTAGCTTTAGCCATGAGAAAATGTAATATATATTTAGACAGTAATTAACAAAAATAACCCTATTTATTCTTCACTAATTAAATGTTTTAACTCAAAAGATAATGATTCTTGAAATGCTTGATTATTTTTTTTCTTTTATTTTTGGATTTAAACTTCAGAAAGCATTCAACCATTTATTCTTTCATTCATCATTCATTAATTTAGTGTAGGTCACATGAACAGCCAACAACAACAGCAACAAATATACAAATACAGTTAAAACATCAAAGAGAGATTTCGACTTTATTAAAGAGGAAACTAAAAAAAAGTGGAATTAAAACGGAAAAGGCTGTTTTTTGTTTCATTGGTTGAGTAGTTCAATGAGTTATAAATTGTTTGACCAACGTCGAGCAAAAAGGAGTGAAATAGCTGATACTTTTAATTAATTTTTGTTCCCTATTTTTAACCAAAGAAAATCAAGTTTTTGTTTTATTGTTAAAACTTTGTTTGTTCAATAAATTTTTAATAAATTATTTACTTGAATTTTATATTCAGAAAGGATATAAATAAGTAGAGATGAGCGATATTTTCACGGGTGTGATTTAATCACTGGTAACTACAGTGACTGAAATTATAGAATAACAGTTACTAATAATGTTCATTGAGCCAGTAAAATGTCTTAATTCGCGATTCATCTAAAATTATCCGTTTCCTGCGGTGCACTTTGTGAACCCTTTGTTTTCCGTGATTTTTCATTTTTAAAATAAAAAACTTTCTTGTTTGCTTTTGAAATACTGTGATCACTTTATCTGTAGAAATGAACAGTGATTTAAAATCACTTTATGATCTCATATATACAGTTCAAACAAACTCATAAAATAGCTGTTCGAAACTTAAGCAACCTTTACATTTAATATGATTTATTTCGTTTCTTCTAAACACAGCCTACATTTTGGGCATAACCTGTTTAAGATTCGTTAGACTAAATGTAGTTATCGCTTCAGACTGATTTTATCAACTCCAAACTACTTCTGAAGCGTCTTACTAAATCACTCCTCTATAAAAATGCTAAAAAGGTTATATGTGGGATTTAAATCCGGAGACACCGAAGAGGTGGCACACCGAAGACGCCATCTGTATTAAATTGGTTGTCACTTTGGACGACATTTAGGAAGGCTGTACATATTCCCTTATTTATTATTTCTCACTCAGTCTCTTGAAAAAGTCCGGGTATGGGACCACAACTGCTCTTTTTCGAAAATACTTCTGTTTTAATTAAACAACTTTTTATCATTAAGTTGGATGTTGGGAATTACAACATTGAAGGATCCTGCCGTTATTCTAGCCATCTAGGCTAGGTCACAAATTATATTTTTTCTATTATTACGGGATGTTTAATAACAAAAAAATTTGATCAGTCAAATATATTGTGAAAAGACTTTTCTCTGCGTGTGATCAAAAATTTATATGTTGCTGTTGCTTTAGGGAATATTAAAGAAGAGTTTAGGACCCAAAAGCTGTGAAAATTTCCCAAGAAGTTCTTAATATGGCAAGCGATATGCAGTTGCGACAAAAAAACCAATCAGTTGTTACAACCGGCTCTATAAATATCGTAATTTACATCAAGCAGCCCCAGTGTTAAGCCCATTTTAAATAGAATTTAAGAGCACAAAGAAAGTGTCGAAAGGTAGATTTTTAACGGAGATGGAGTACCTGTTCAAACAAAATGACAGAAAGCACTATGAAAACATTATCATGTATGTATGTTAAGAATTTTTCGACTTTACTCCATGTTTATTATTTAAAATTCATCAAGTGGTTAAATTTAATTACTATAGGAACATCAAGCAACAGGAAACTAGTAAAGAATTAAGTATTAACTATGCTTACACTGAGCGTTATAAAATTCTCTAATGCAGGTGTCAGTGTCGCAGGCGAACGTTCTTCCCGTACTTATATCGCGAGCCCTTTTCGACAGCACTTAGTATATTCCAAATGCCAAACAATCTATCGCATTCTGAATAAAAATCAAATAGTTATTGGGCACCGCTGTTACCACTGTTACATTCATCACTTGTTTGCAACAATTTAAAAGATATAATGGATCTATGAAATCATACTTATGAGAATTAAGTGATTTCTTAGTTTTTATACTAAAAGATTCATTAATATTATTATTATTATTATTATTATTATTTTTCCCTTTATTGACTGAAAATTAGTTCAATTAGTTTCGAAACAACTCTTATTCGATTACAATCAATTAGCCTTGTAATAATCTGAATAATAAAATAACTTTTTTATTTTTATAAATTTAGTACATTATGAGTGGTACTTTTTATTGACCCCACAAAAATTTCAAAAGAAAAAAGTGTACTTAATAACGGATCAATTTGTGATTTATAAGATTAAAATCAGTTTTATATAAAATTTAACTTTGATTACCATTCATAATGAAAATATTGCCCTAGTTTTTGCTTCAAAAACAAAAATGAAAATAATAATCTTTATCATAATGAAAGCTTATAAATATTATTGTAATTAACACAGATACACAAACACATATGCACTTTGTGAGTTTTAATACTAAAAGAATATTAAAAATTTAGAACATAAACTTTAATTCTTTTATTGTTATTATTATAAAAAATGTATTTATGTATGTATGTATGTATGTATGTATGTATGTATGTATGTATGTATGTATGAATGTATATATATGTCACTTTAACATATACACAAATGAACAGGAAATTATAATTCCTTCCAGATTATTGCATATTAACAGGCTGACCATATATAAAAATTATGTAGCATACTTAAGGGATATTAATTTTATCTCTAGCCCATTAAATACACATTATATAACCTATTTTTATTAGTTGGTAGTGAGATCGAAGAATTATTAACACACGTTTTTCATTTCAACAAATGAATATATTATTAATCTAATTAAAATGGGTGATCAGAAAAGCAAAGAATTTACAGTTTTGCTGCCAAACTGTTCTTAATGTTATTAAACAGTACCGGGAGAACATGTCCGTTGGTAGAAAATCTGGTTTAGGTAGAAGGAATGGTCCACATGATGTTTCTTAAACCCAAAAAAAAAAAAACTAAAAATAGAGCTCCAAAGTAGACTGGTAAGCTCACTGTTTGAACTACTTGGTTCCTGCTCAAAATTTTTATGTTGTGGCAAAGCGGTTAGAATTTCCCCAAAAATTCAGTTGCAACAATAGAAGCCAATCATTTGATATAACGGTCTCTATAAATACCGAAGTTTACATCAATAAATGTTTAATAAAAAAGTTGCTTTCATTCATAATTTGGCATTCTGTCACTTTGGTAAAGAAACCCTTAAGTGGTATAAAAATCCTCCAGACTGCACGAAGCTAAAGCCATAGAAGAGATATTGGGCTCTTGTAAAAGATGTTGCAAGAAGCCAATCATTTCATTTAAAAAAAACGCTGCCTTCATTCATAAGATTTCATAATGTGTTCACTTATTTTTGGTCTGGCTTGGAATCCTGTCACTTTATTAAACAAACCCTTGAGTGGTATAAGAATTCTCCAAACTGTCCGAAGCAAAAGCCAGCAAAGAGATATTCGGCTCTTATTCAAAGAGAATTAAATAGTGTCTAAAGTGTGGAAGATTTTAAATGGAGATGACCTACCTGTTCGAGAAAAGTGATCGAAAATAGTATAAAAATGTGATGGAAGGGTTTCCATCACTTGTGATTTAAAATATAAACATAAATAAATAAATTGTAATAATAATTTTAATAAAATTAAAGAAATAAAACTCTAAGTTTAGTGGTTTCGCTTTTATTCACATACATGTATGTTAAGAATTTTTCAATATCACTCTTTATTCCTGCATTGTGTCTAGAATATGGTCTCTCTATTATTCACCTGTGTCCATAAATGATAACTTTAAGTACACTTTTATTTAAACATATACATACTTATATCTATAATATATGTTTGTATTTGTGTGTGTGTATGTGTGTATTTGTTCTTTTTTTATATTAAAAGACCTTTAAGCAAAATATTTGTGCTCCAATTTCATTATGTGGGATGTAAAATGCTCTGAATGCAACTAACTAGACTTTATTCACAGTTGGTCAAAAAGTGAATGGATTTTAAATAAAATCGGAAGAATGAATAAAAAAATAATAAAAACATACATACAAACAAACAAACAAAATTAAAGAGGTCTTTTGGTGGAGAGTAGAAGTAGAAGTAAAAGTGGAGGAAAAAAAGTCACCATGTAAATATTTAACTAACAAACCATTTCGCATTATATATGCATCTTTGATTTTATTTTGCTACAAAATATTTAACGAAAATTGAAAATGAAATTGAAATTGAAATTTTTGTTCAGTTAGTGTTTAGAATTATATAGAGTTAAACTAGTGCGCTTTGCCAACGGACTCTTATTAAAAAGTGATTTCTAATAATTTTTAAATAAAAAAACAGAAATGTTGGAATAAACATCATCATCTCGATTTTTTATACATTTACGGGCAGCTCTAAATAAAAGGGGTAAGCATATGCTTTTATAAATGGGCGCCATATTGTAAGTTCATATTTTTTTCAATCACTATAATTTTGAACTTTGTCGATAAAAAAGGTATTGTTAAGATTTAATTTTTAAAAAAAGTTGGTTAAAAACAGAATATGAATACACCGAAAACTTTAAGTCCAACATCTTAACCTCACAGTTTACAATAAATCGACTAACTCGGATTGTGGCTGTTTATACAAAACTGCGCCATCTAGAATTTTCTACATTAGCCTGTAAGTTTTTTTTTTTTTAATTTATGTTTGTGTTTAACATTTGAAAGGTTCTGGAACACCCAAATTGGAACAATAATTTTCATGCAAATTCTTTCATTTGAAATTATCGATTGCCAGTAAAAGAATGTTAAACATATGTATAAAGTTAAAGTAAATGTTAAACATATATATAAAGTTAAAAAAATTATTTCGATACAGAAGACTAGGAAAGACTTGGGCCATAAAAAGAGTTAAAAAATTAATTTTTGGTTCTTAGCACAGCTCACATACTAACTTTAAGCTCAATTTCTCTCTTTCAAAGTTTACCAACTTATGTTGTCTTCTAAATTCTGTAAAAGGATTCTGGAACATATTCAGTCGATTCAGTTTATGAAATTTGATTTCGACACAGAAGACAGGAGTGACTTGGCAAATCGAAAGAGTTTGAAGATGAGGTTTGGAAGCATTATTCGACAAAGAATGTTGTTACACGATAAGATAATTCCCTACGTTTAAAAGCGTAGGATATAATCAATGGGTAGGAACCAAATTTAAAATCGGTATATAATTTCTTATCACCCTCATATAATCTCTACTTACGAAAATCATCTCAAACGTAAATAGTTCACATACGTATATATTCATGCATTATACATTTCGTACATACATACTCACAAAAGGGGTTTCTTAAATATAACACTGGAACCTTTAATAAGTCATAAAATTTATTATATTTTTGACTAAAACTTTTTTTTGAACTGAACCGATTTTGATAATTTTTTGAATGGTAACGAGGTACATAAAACTTAATATTATGACATGTTTGTTCCGATTGTCCGATTCATAATTGACAATTTTACGAAAAACATTCCCTTGACTTTAGAGTTTGTCTCCGATAATCGATTTTTATGGTTTTATACAGGAAGCTTCCCATAACTATAAGAATTACTCAGACCAAATTTCATTGAGCTTTGCCAATTATTACAGATGTGACCGAGCCAAGAACAAACAGACTGATATTTTAATTTGATGCAAGAATATATATACTTTTTGGGGCCTTATATGACTCCATCTGAGCATTACGGGTATATTAACTTTGTTATTCCATGCGTAATGCTAAGATGGAGTCATATATGACCCCACAGAGTATATATATTCTTGTATCAAATCAAAATCTGAGTCTGTTTGTTCTACTTGTGATGGTGAAGAGTATAAAAATATGACTCATTTAATAACACCCATAGTTTTTAGTTATTTTTCGGAATTACTTATTTTAGGCACATTTTTTTAATTTCCAAAAGACAATTTTCAAAAATATTCTTCAAATGGGTCTTCGAAAGTCACGAGCGAATGATTTTTAACTCAAAATTAAATGATGACTACTATTTTTTTAAACATAAAATAAAAAGAAAAAAAAACGATAAACTAATAATAAAATTATGTCACGCACTGTTAATATCAATTACATGTTTGAAAACTAAATTCGTGTGCCGTAAAATTCGAAATAAGTGTCAAATTTTACACCACACGAATTTTCAACTTCACAATCATTCATCAAAAAATGGGAGACAGACGGACCGTCATAAATTCAAAGCACAGAATTAAGTCTAATTGATCACTATAAATTCTTTGTTTAAAGTTATTAAATAAACAAATAAATTAACAACAAAAGCAGAAAATTAACATTTAAATGTTAATTAATTTATTCTTTTCAATTTCTTTTTTTACACCCTCCCTCCACCACTTTTGGTATATTAGTTTGTCATTCCAAATCATAAAACAAAACCAAAACGTTAGGAATCATCTCGGACCTCATAAAGAATATATTTTTGCACCCAATCAAATCTGAGTTGATTTTTCAATAAAAAATCATCAAAATAGTTAAAATCTTAAATATACCAAATTTTGATACACCCCATAATCTGTGTCTGATATAGTTTGGAATTTTTAAGATAATTCACTGCAATTAGCCATATATATTTATTTTGATACAATGATAAACCCAAAGAAACAAGATTATGCTGGGGTGGTTATTTAACCTAGATCCCATATAATACCCCTTCCCGGAATATGGTTTATAGCTTATAAAACTCTTAAATATGAATGAACTCTATTGAAATTTGGTATAATTAATTTTAAGATTATTTTAAATATGTGTTATTAAATTTATTAATATCGGTCCATATTTTGATATAGCTCATTTTTCCGGGAAAGAGGTTTTTAACTTATAAAATCTGTAAATAAAGACCAATTCAATTGAATTTCAGCACAATAATGTATCTAACTATCTTTAATATATATTATTAATATGAACATTTTCGGTCCATATTTTATTGTAGCTCCCATACAAGGCCACTTCCAGTTTTGAACTTGTAAAACTGATAAATAAAGATCAATTCTATTGAAATATGGCAGAATTATTTTTCTAATTATTTAATATAAAATAATAGTTTGGACAATCTCGTTCCATATATTGCTATAGCTATCATATAAGGCACCTTTTTGATGTTATAAAACTAGTAAATAATGACCAATTCTGAATTATGTTTCTAACTTTCTTGAATATATATTACTAATCTGAGCAATATCGGCCCATATTTTGCTTTAGTTTTCACATAACGCCCTTTCCCGGAAAACAGGTCTGAGATTATAAAACTATTATATCAATAAACAGTTTTTAACTGTCTTTAATATATAAATATATTTGGATATTACTCCTTTATAATCTCACTTCCCGGAATTAAATATGAACCAATTACATCGAAATACAGATAAATAGATAATTGTTTTCAATATAGTGATGGAGGGTATTTAAGATTCGGCACTGTCGAATATAGTATTTATTTTGTTTTTTCATAAATTACATAATGAAAGGCACGTTCTTAATGATCGCGGAGGGAATAAAGAAATGACTGTGGTTATGCCCATTGTGGGTTTTATAAAAGATCGGTTTTATTAAAAAACATAATAAAATAATTTGTTTGATGTATAAATTATTTCTTTTTTAAGAGTCATTAATTTTAATGAAAATATCGTAAAAAAACATAAATAAAAAAGAGTCATCAAATTCGTTTAAAAACTCATTAAATTTTTCATTCACATTTGAATGAAGAACGATTTTTTGTAATCTAAAACACACACACACATTCGGAATTGTTTCAATCCGTCTTTTGTATAAAAGATTAGTTTCCATAAAATTTAAATTGTTTTATTCTAAACTTTCAGTAGCTTGTTTACGGTTCCAATTAGTGTATTCCTAACGGTGAATCAAATATCATTTAAGTCCGCAAAAACTATCGTCTTTTGGACATTATCTAAAACTGTATTCAATATGTTATGTTGATGTATCTCAGGAGTTTCTTTTACAAAACTCTTCACATGCGCTAAATCGTGCGTTTAGAAACACTTTCCCTTATCTTATTAACCGACTTGCTATCGATAAGTAAGATTTAATAATGTCGTTCTCACAACAATTGGATTTCCATTCCGGAACGACCTGAATTACATTCGGTCAAAGATTAACAACTCAGTCAAAAGTTGTTTTCCCCGAAAAATACTTTCCAATAGAAACGATTTGTCACAAAAATCATCGATCAAAAAAACACGACAAATGACATCCATCCGTCATAGAATTGTCTTGATTGATTTTGTTGTTATAGTGAAATTTTGTTAAAGTGAAGGGGGTTTATTATTAACTTGTATATCCAACACAGACTATTGGAAAATTAGACTGTGAATCGAAAATTTTTACGTAATTTTAACTTAAAAATATGTTCTTCCGTCCAGGAGTTTGTCTATCTAAATACGGGTCGTAGTTTTGAAGATATTTAATGTCGAATGAAGATTTATTTTGCTCTAAAAATCCGTCTACTATATTATTACTCCCATACAAATCACCTGCCAGAATTGAATTTGAAGCTTAAAAAGTTCCCAAAACTTAAATTATTTTTTACAAAATTTTTTGTGCAAATAATTTTAAAAATAATCCAAAACAATTTATCAAATTTTATAAGAATCCTTCCACAATTTCACATAGCCGGCATACAAGACACATCTTAGACCATCACTATAAAATTCACAAATCTTACGATTTGGAACCAGAATGACTTTCTGAATCTTTTTAACATTATTCATCTGCCTGTCTGTCCGGATGTTTTTGTTCTAATGGAAATCATAAGACTCATAGATATGAAAAATATTTTAATTGACATGTATAAATGTTTGTTTTAGTCTAAATCTACGTGGCATATATCAGAAGGGTCGGTCCACTGGAAATCACTTTATAGTGCGTTGCTTTTATATTAAATTTTATGATCCCTCTAAGGGTATAAATCTACCTGCGTCATGGTGTAGGGTATTATATAATTTATCTTAGCCAATTCTTACATTCATACTTGTTTCTTTTTTTGTTCATTAATTAGAAAGTTACTTTTTAATGTTCATTAATCTTTCAAATCTTTCTCTTTTTTCAATTCCAATTTTTGTAAAAATTTTAAGAAAAAAAAATAGAACACAAATTAATTTGATGATTCATTTTAAAAGTGATACAACAAAAACAATTATTTTATTATTTTATCGAATTTTATTCTTTGTTTAAATCATTTTTTCATAATCTTCATAAGAATTTAAACAATTTCCGATATATTTCTGATTTGTTGTTGTTGTTGTTGTTGTTATTATTATTATTCAATTATTCAATGGCATCCAAACAACATCAGCAACAATAACAAAAATTATGATTCATTATAAAAAATGTACGCAAAATACGAAATAAAGAAAGAAATAAATGATAAACAAAAGAATCTACCAATGAAAGTTTACAACAACATCAATGTAGGTATGTGAGTATTCACTGTTCTTCTTTATTGTTGTTGTTATTGTCGTTTTCTACTTTGTATGTGTACAACAACAATGTTTGTTTACAAACAAAAACCTGTTTTCACGAATGATTATGATTTTTTTGCAAAATAAAATCTTTGTTTATTTTGATTTTAATTGTTTATTTATTAATTTATTTATTTATTTATTTATTTATTTATTTATTTTATTCTCGTTTAAAACATGTTTATGAGATCAATACAAGGAGCTCGTATATATTTCGTATAAGGAACATGGATTAACCTTCTAATGGCTGGAGCAATAATTATTTTATTATATTGGAGTATATTTTTTTTAACCTCCACCAACATTAACCTTTAAAGAGTTTGTCATTAAATGTGTAACGTAATCCATCTACTACATAAGGTTGGCTTGGTCCGTCTGTGTGTTGGAGACATTTTTACGGCTAGTTTAATTTCTGAATTTAATAAAATTTTATCATGATGGGTCCATTTTTTTATCTTTTTAGTATATAAATGTTTTACCCATTATATGATTTTAAACTTTGGTTCGAGTTTGACTTAAAAGCTTGATCTATTGAGATACGCAGAATATTTTTTGTGATCAATTTTAGTGTATGAAGACAAATTCATGAGTGTCGGCGAGCGTTAGACTTTGATTTCCAAATTAGTCTCCATTCTCGGAATAAAGTTAAGCTTTTTCAACATTTAAATAAAAATTCGAAGCCACGATTGTATGGGGATAATATATTGATTATAACTATAACATTTAAGAAAAAATCAAATTGTGTATAATTCGAAATATAAAAAGGTCTTCGCAGAACTTACCGATGCAACAAGCGAGAAATAAAAGGTTTATGAAATTCAAGATTATCAATCCATATTTGGAGCAGCTCGTACAAAAGTTTTCGGTGAAGCTTTGGATTGGTATTTATATCAGTGGAACATTTCAAGAATACATTTTTCACTGTAGCTTCTATTTTAAAGCTTTTTCTTGGAAATGAAAAAAACAGGATATTCGTCTCAGCTACCATATAGGAAAATAGAAAGTCTTTCGCTCGGATATGCTTCACTTTGAAGCAGAGGTGTATTAATAGATTTGATGGACAATAATTTGGCTTTAGATTTAAAATATTCACACCTTTAATGTCATATTATAACAACGTTGCGATTCTGTTTAAATCAGGGGTTCACACACGAGATCAAGGACTGAGGAGAATTTTTCTGCAGCAAAGCGCACCAAATAAAAAAGTGTAGAAAACGTAAAAGGCAACTGAAAATAGTGCAATGTCAATGGTATTATTGGATGGTATTGAGCTGACCGGCTTGTATTTCTGATAAAAAGTTACTTACATCTTAACAGTTGATATAAAATATATTTCGTTAATTTATTAACGAAATTTTATTCAATTTAACATCTTTAACTAAAATATGTTTGATCAAATTTGTTGGTAAATTTGAAGAAAATTCTTCAGTTTGAATAAAAATTATGTTAATTTGAATAAAAATCTGTTTAGTTTACACATTTTTTTCGTTAAAGTTTTGCAAAAATTTTTTCTTAATATTGCACATTTGTTTCAGTGTAGAAAATCATAACACACATTTATTCATATTTTAGTGGTTAATTTGAATTTTTTAGTCAATCATTATTATTCTATAAAAATACTTCACGAAAATGTTATTTTAGTTCATTATCAGAGTTCTAAATTTAAGTGTATTAGTTTTCTATCCTTTTGAAACGATATACCCGATTATGCTCTGTTTATATATTCGAAAATCGTTTCTAATATGCCTCGGGGAAATCTTTAACTGTATTATACTGAAGTTAGGGTAATGACTCCGATGACATTCTGTTTACTAAGCCTTTCATTATATTTCTTAATCGGTTAGATCTTTGTCTTCTCAGGTAATTTTAGTATTGAGGTCTTTGTATACTGTTACTGTTCTTTAGGCTTTACATTTATGCTTTAAGAACCTTTTTCTTACTCCGCAGTTTTTGTGATTGTTGCAGCATGAACTGAAGAGTTAAATAGGCTATCAAATGACTATGTTGCCTAATAAGTTTAAGTATTTATCAATTTAGCCCAAGCGGTGAAAGGTGTTGCTGTTCACTTGGTAGCTAAGTCGGTAAGACCATCTGTTTGTTGGAAACTTTCTAACGACATATTTCCAAATTTCATAAAATTACACCAGATTTTTTTATTCTTTCAAAATCTATATAAATGAAACAGTCTCAAAATTCAGAATTTTATATTTAAATTTTATTTTTTTAATAATTTTATTTAGTTTTTAACCATAACAATTCCAAAAATTATTAAAATCGGTTCAGTAGAATTGTAGAAGAATGATATCAAAAATATTGTTGTGCTGGGAGCACTATTCGTCCTAGCAAATATATTATTTCTTTCCGGAATAAGATTTTGAGCTTATAAAACTCTTAAATATAGCAAAATTTTGTTAAAACTTAAAAAAAACAACTTTTTAATATCCAACAATAATAATTTGTTATTCAAAAATCCGATATTTTCAGAAAACCGGCTTCTAAGTTATTCGAAGAATAGGCCTTTCAAAAAACCGGTTTCGAATACGGTTTTATGTTAAAAACCCGCTTAACCGGTTTTTGTTTGATTATTAGAAATTTATAGACAAAAAAATTTTATTAAATAGATATTTTGAGTTTAATCAATACAAACATATATCGTGTATTAAACTTTATATGAAATTAAGTAAAAATAATGGTTCCTTATCAAATATGTCGAAATTTTACATCTATATCTTTTTACCAAAAGAATGTATATTGCTGAATAAAAATAACTTGCAGAATATCTTTCAATTAGTTTTATTGACGAGATTCTGTCTAAAACAGACGGATATAGCAAAATCGATTCAGAATATGATGACTAAGAATGCATACAATACTTTGCTCGTGTAATTCACAGAATTAAAAATATTATATATTCCCAGTCATGGCGAAATATAAAAAAATGAAGCTGAATTAATCAGTGAAAAGTTTCAAAGTGACTTCCATTAAAAACTGGTTTACCGACTGGAAAAAAACGACATGTCTTATAATTCGAACATATAAATTATTCGAAACAGGTCGGTTTTCTGAAATGCAAAAACAGGTTAACCGGTTTCGGTTTTTGAATCCACTACTTAGCATTATAACTGTCAATAACTTTAATATGTTAAAATTTGGCTATAGCGCCAAAATAGGATTTAAAGCTGATAAAATTGTTTATATTAAATCATGTTTTCGTTAAATTTATATTTTTGTGATTATGTTGACCTTGTTAAAAATTATATATGTATATATTTCTATATGTGACGTATTTGTTTTTATAATTTTATTGTTAAAACTATTTTGAAATATAGTTCACATTATATCACTAAGGAATCAATCAAGCATTTAGTTTTTATATGCTTGAAAACCTCTAATAACCAACCACTAACCAATCAATAATAACTATCAATAGATTGTTAGAACCCGATCGAAAGATACATATGTTCAGTATGTCAATAAATTATTTTCACATTTAACAATAATTTCTTGTATTTTTCTAAATAAATAACAAAAAAAACATTTATGAAAAATTCTTTCAAAATCTTATAACGAATATAATTGATGGATCTGGTAATCTCAGGTCCAAAACATTAACTTTAATCCAATGAAATTGAACAAATTTATTTGTTATTTGCTTCTTTTGGAGTTATGGTTATAAAAAAAAATATATTTTTTATTGATTGTAAAATTAATTTTCTCACATACTGTATTGAAAAGTTATGAATGATATGAACTATCCTTGTTAATCCTTTGTGTTTATCTATATATGTATGTATGTATGTATGTATGTATGTATGTATGTATGTATGTATGTATGTATCTATGTATGTATGTATGTATGTTATTAATTTGTCCTACAAAATGAATTATAATACATACCAGCATCACAAAAATTTTCAATATTCACTGGAGAGCTGTGACAGTATGATGATATTCTAAATGATATTAAGTACTTCCTTTGTACTCTGGATTAGTATATTATAGCAGAGATATACAAAAAGAGAGCAATAAAAAACAAATTATGTGAATATGTTAATGACTTACGCTCAATTAATTGAAATATTTCTCTTGTTACACAGAACGAAATTTATATATGATGTTATTAATTTTGTGTTTCAAATGTTTACCATACAGACACACATCTTCATTAAAACAAATCATAGAAAATAAATATGTTTCTTCCCAATTTATATTACAGATTTTTTTTGTAAATGTTATTTATTTTTGCAGTGTACATACATTAAAAAACATGCGACATCAACCTGCTTCGTTGAAATTTTGCATGCTATTGAGTAAAAATTATTTGTTTTGTTTACTAAGCCGAGAGTTTTGTTGATAATCGTGTGTAAAAAACTGAATATACTGGTGTATTGCGGTACCTTAAATATTTGCGTTCAATTCAATTTTAACATTTTTTAAAAATCATGCTTAAATGTGTTATTTAACTCTTATAGTTTTCAAGTTATTTACATTTGAATTTTAAATTTTCGAAATCAAAAAGTAAAAGTCGTTACGAATTCAAAATTTTTCAGCATTTTTTAATTATTCTATCGAACATTTAAATATATAATTTTATACAAAATTCCCTTGATTGTTCCGTGCAATGTATCCTGTCTTTTGATCGATCTCTTTAGGTTTAGTTTAACGATATTTTTAACACTGTAGCAAATTTTTGATGCACTTTTGAGTGAAACATTCTTAATTGTGGCTTCTATCATTCTTCCTCTCAATTAGTTAGCTTCCCTCAGCGTCCTGTTCTAGGCTTATTTCAATTTAATACTTTCGATATGTTTCGACAAATAATAATTTCTACTACGAAGTATGATTTCCGATTGTTAGATGTTAATTGCAATATTTTGCTCTTCTATTGCTAAGTCCTTTAGGGGATTTTTTAATCACTTAATATCAATAAAACTTATCTTTACTAAGTTTTTTTCTAAAAAATTTCATAGACCGCATTTCATTGGCCGGGCAGTATTTGCATTCCTTGGTACAAATATCACATTATTCTTCTCGAACCACTACTGTGCTTGTTAACCATAGAGACATAATGCCAAGTCAGGTAAAGATAAGTGGCCACATTATGAAATATTATGAGTGGAAGATTATTTTTTGTAAACATTTTTTTAATGTAAATTTCGTTATTGATAGAGCCTGTTGCAACAAATTATTGGCTTCTTTTACGACAACTATATATTGCTTGTCGTACCAAGAACTTTTCGGGAAATTTTGACTGCTATTGAGCATCAGCATCATAAAATTTTTGATCAGGAAGTTGCGACAAATCTTCCAGAACCTGCGTTTCTGAAAATTTCAGTCAGACATCTTTATTATTAAATATTTTATTGCGATTCCAATTATTTAAATTTATTAATTATTATTTCAAATAAATTTTGAATAATAGCAGGCATATCTCTCAACCCCTTATTTCCTATATATTTTCCCTCATTGCATATGCAGACAATGCATATTATTTGGCTGAATGTATAAGTATTGAAATCTGAATTAAAAAAATAATAATAATTTAATCCCTAATTTTTGTTTATCAAAATAATTAGGATTTAGGATTTTATCTATAACTTATGTATTTCTTCCACGATTATCATCTTGACTTATTTCCATTATTTTTATTTTTCTACCATTTTCAGAAAATATTTTACAAAATAATTATTGTAACGGTAGTATTGGAGGTAGTACAACCGGTAGTGAAGGTATTGAACAGGGGTCCTTAAATATACCTGAACATGATGATCCAGGAGATGGTTTAGGTCCTTTACCACCTAAATGGGAAACTGCCTATACTGAAAGAGGAGAATTGTATTTTATAGAGTAAGTCCATAGTCCATAATCATGAAAATAAAATAAGAAAAAATAATTTTATTTTAAATAAATTTAGTCATAATACTGGTACGTCACATTGGCTAGATCCTAGACTATCAAAATATCAAAAGAAATCTTTAGAGGAATGCGGAGAAGATGAGTTACCTTATGGTTGGGAAAAAATTGAGGACTCGTTATATGGTACATATTATATTGATCACGTAAATAGGAAAACACAATATGAAAATCCAGTTTTAGAGGCTAAACGAAGAGCAGCCGAGCAAAAACAACAGCAACAACAAGAACAACAACAACAGCAGCAGCAGCAACAACACCAAAATTCAAATTCTTATCAGCATCAACAACATCAATTGTCAACTCAACGGCCCCAAACACCCTCTACATCGAGTGTATTGAATGGTACTAACGCCAGTATAGCTTTAAGTTCCGTTTCATCTGCATCTACGCTTTCAACGGTGGATATATCACAGCGAGCTATGCAACCACCTCCACCAATGACACAAGAACAAAATGCCAATAAACCGGCTTTACTGCCATATAAATTTACTCGAAATCCTACAGAAATGCAAGGAGAACGTATAACTGCCACTTTACTAAAATCGGCCAGAGGTTTGGGTATTACAATTGTGGGAGGGGACGATGGTGTAGAAGAGTTTCTTCAAATTAAATCAATTGTACCCAATGGACCTGCCTGGTTGGATGGCCAGTTGCAAATGGGTGATGTTTTGGTTTATGTTAATGATACTTGTGTTCTAGGTTTTACACATCATGAAATGGTAAAGAATTTTTATTTTTCCACATTTTTTTTATTTTTTTAACATTTTCATCGCTTCTTTTCTGTTTAAGGTTAATGTTTTCCAATCAATTATGCCAGGAGAAACTGTTACTTTAGAGGTATGTCGTGGTTATCCCCTGCCATTTGATCCAAACGATCCGAATACCGAAGTTGTTACAACCATAGCTGTTGATGGAATCTCTTCACATGAGCCAGACAAACAAAGGCGCATGCTTATGGATCTTAATATGGATGGAAATTATAATTTTCTCGATATATCGGGTGCTAGTAGTAATGGTGGCAACCAACACAATATGAGCACGGGTAGTGCTATTGACAACAGTGGCTTTATTTTGATGAAAAAACCTGAAGTGCATACATTTTCAATAATAAAAGGTGCCATGGGTTTTGGTTTTACTATAACCGATTCATCCTATGGACAGAAGGTTAAGAAGATATTGGATCGTTCATGTTGCCATCAATTGCAAGAAGGTGACATTTTATTGGAAATCAATGATATTGTGGTGCGTAATAAATCACATGTAGATGTAGTCCAAATACTTAAGGATTGTTCTAAAACTGAACCTACGCTGGTAAAAATTCAAAGACCTGTAACAACGACATCATCAAAATAGTGTATCGCCTAATAGTGCGCCTTCTTCTGCGGGTGGAAATAATACTGTTGCCAAATTGAGAAAGAATTTCTTAGGCGCAACTACTGGTGGTATTGGTAATAATGCCCTCTTCCGCAGCAAGACACCAACGGCTGATTTGTATAGTACAATGCAAAAAGAAATTCTACCTATTAGACCAAAAACACCTCTAGTTGATACACGCAGAGCACGAGTTAATACACCCAATATGGAGTTGAATGAGGATAGAGAAGTGGCTGCTGTCAATACTAGTGCCGAAGAATCTGCTCTGGAACGTTCTTTAGCGGAAAGTAAAACACTTACGAATGAGGGCAGTAAATCTCAAAATTCCTTATCTGAAATTGATGCCATCAATCATGATATTCCCTTTATGGATCCGTATCCCAAAATGGTTACTAGCCTTAGTGAACGCTTAGCGGGTGTATCAATGAATAGTGAGGGTTTACACAACAATAGTTCGGCTGGAGGAGGAGGAGGAGGATATTTACGCACAACAGCCTCTGGAGTACCAAACTACGAGAATCAGGGAGATTATGTAAGTGCTGGCAGTGGAAATTATAGTTCAATATACGGTTTAGCACAAATGCCACCAGTAATGAGTCCTCTAAGCGGTGGATTGTATGGACCACCAGCAGGATCTTCGGCAACAACAACGGGACTTATTGCCCCGGTAACAGGTGTTTATCACCATCATCATGAGTCATGTTTTTGTTATGAGTGTCAAGAGTATCGAAATAATCGCTTAAGAAACACTACTGCAGGTCATAACTTACAACCGCCAACACATCAGCAACAACAGTCTTCACCAAGAAATTATTATTCCGTCTATCATCCAACACAACATGGTCATTCCCAGTATTCACCAGCTTCTTCGGGTAGCTTACAGGCCGCTCATATACAAAACGAACGCATGCAAAAACGTGTAAATGAGTTACTAAACGATAGACGACGCGTTGGTTTCTCACCACTTGATCATCATCAGCTTCATAATCAGATGCAAGTAAATACTGCGGTTACAGCTGGTGGTGGTTATTCTCCTTCCCAGCAACAATATTTACATCAACATCCAACACATGGTTTAATAAATCAATTGCAACAGCAGCAACATTCACCAGCTCAACAACAGCCAGTGAACTGGTCCAACAATGGCACCATGAACTTTAATTCAATGCAGCCAGCGGGAGGTTTATTGCGAAATGGTTTTTCCGAAACAGGCGACATTTTAGATGGCTCCGGTGAACAATTTGTGCTTTCTGAAGTAACGTTGCAACGTCAGGCTTTAGGATTCGGCTTTAGAATTGTTGGCGGTACCGAAGAAGGATCACAAGTAACAGTGGGTCATATTGTACCCGGTGGTGCAGCCGATAATGATCATCGCATAACGACAGGCGATGAAATACTAAGTATTGATGGCATAAATGTGGTAAGTGAAGAAAATTAAATGTCAAAAAAAAGTTCAGCTTGTTTTATTTTGCTGATATTTTAGTAAAAATTAATCTTTAATACTTAAATCTTAAATTCAGGTTAATTCCTCACACCACAAAGTAGTTTCTTTAATGGGAGAAGCAGCTTTACGTGGACAAGTTACCATGATATTAAGGCGACGAACACGTCCTGGTATGTCGCAACCTCAAATGCAACAACACACAATGCCTGTACATTTAATGGCACAACAGTCAATGTCGGGTACTAGTAGTTTGTTACAACATCCATCACCTTTACAGCCCTTATTACGCAACAATCCTGTACGTTATCCTTATGATGTTATTGTCACCCGACATGAAAATGAAGGTTTTGGTTTTGTTATTATTTCATCATCTAATCAATATTACGGTTCCACTATAGGTGGGTATTAAATTTATCTCAGATACAAATGATGATTAATTATTGATATTTACTGTTTTTTTTTTTTAATGAAGGTAAACTTATACCTGGTAGTCCGGCAGATCGATGTGGTGAACTTAAAGTGGGTGATCGTATTATTGCCGTAAATCGTATTGACATAGCTGGCATGTCACATGGTGATGTTGTAAATCTTATTAAAGAATCCGGTTTACATGTACGACTCACCATTGGTTGTCCCAAAGAAGGAGCCATTATAAATGCGGCACCCACTACCCCTGCTGGTAGTGGTATTAGTGTTTTATCTGGCAACGGTTCTGCAATTAACACTGGTGGTTTATTGTTAAATTCAACACAGGCCTCACCAGGTCAAGTCTCGCAGACACTTACACCCACATTACAAACAAATTTGGATTTATCAAATCAATACTTTGAGAGGCCTCTACTTAGTGGAGGTTCAAATGCGGGCTCTGCTACATCTTCCTTATCGAATCACCAGCAACCGGCTCAACAATCACCAAACCCTTTACCCGTACCACCACAATTATGACTTTGAGATTTACGTATTAAGCTCTTAAAGAGTTTTCTATAGTTAACACCATTATTCCCAACCCACCCAGAAATATGAAGCCTTATTTAAATCCTAATTACAAAATTTACCTTAATCTAAACCCATTGACCATCATTAGTTTTAGCATAGTTAATAATAGTAGTTGTAGTAGTAGTAGTAGTACATTTAGTAATGTATATACAATAATTAAGTTTATATATTATTATTAATAAATAAATAATACAAATAAATTGTAACAAGTAATTTGAAAATGTTTTATCGAATGTACTTTAAACACAATTAATCCAATCCCATACCCAAAGACTGATGACTTTTTATAATATGCCTAACTAATTACAAAATAGTATGTTGTTCTTCTATTTAAATATATTCACATTCAAAATCTATTTAATTAAAATAGATCAAAATTAAATTCCATTTTGTACTTAATGCACTTAAAATATGATACATATCAAAGGAAAATATTAATTTCTATTTTTGTGAAATACAATTTAAGGAACGTTTTTTACTATTATTAATTAATATCTATGTATGTGTGTGTACGTAAATATGTATTAATTAGCATAATCATATTTTCATTGACAAATACATAAAATATTTAGAATATTTAATAATTTTTTTATAAATATTGTTAATTATCTTTTAATAATTGAAAACAGTGTTTTTTAAGAATGTTAAATTTTAAAGATCATTTATTTCAATTAATATTAACTACATTTTATTAAACATACATATATTACTCTTTGTATATTATATAAATTTTACTGCACATACATTTAAAATATTTACATACATATACAATTATGTATAAATATATACAAAATTATTTCACGAAATAAATGTAGTTTAAATTATCGAAAATAAAAATAAAAAAATGTTTCAATTAAAACTAAATGCAATGCACATTGTTGTTGAATCTAGGGTCTGTTAACGGAGTTATAGGGCCTCATTTATAATATTTTTTTTTTTTTTAATTTTAAGTTAGTTTTATATTAAATAAATTTTAAACAAGTAATAATGATATACTCGGCTATGACGAATCCTCAAATACCCTCCATCACAATTAAATGTTTTATACATACATACACTCACTAATAAATACCATATACTATTTGGTACAGAAAGTTAAAACGAATGCAGGTTTAAAAACGTACAAGGCTAAAAAGTCTCTAACAGGAAAGCTGCTCAATTAATTTTGAGCAGCTTTCCTGTTATGCCATAAACAGAGTACAGAAATTAAAGTCAAGTTTTCTTAAAAAAGTATTTTCGTAGATTTTTCACAACTCCTGGTCAAAAATTTTATATTGCTGATGCTCGAGGGAATGTTAAAGAAAAGTTTATCATCCAAAAGCAGTTTCTCCAAAATTTTGTAAATGAATACAATTAGTTGTTACAATTTTTTTAATCAGCAAACCTGATGTGGGTAACTTTAGAAAACTTTCCAACAACCACCTGACCAGTCGAGGGTTGGAATCATATTATTAAAATATATCAAAAGTTTCAAAAGATACAAATTACATCCAAAAAATATTTTTAAAACCTTTGTGAACTATATATTAATTTATATTTAGATACCTACGCTATTGACTCCAAAATTTGTGTTACAATGTTTGGCGTCGTAATGTATGGTAGATTAAGAAAGATTAGGTCATCAGGCTGCCACGAAAGATTGAACAACAGATATGGTTCACTTGGGTCCTGAAAGTTCTTTTGTGTTACTTGAAAAAATCGGAATGGAAAAAAAGTGTAGAAGTAAAGTTAGGACTTAAGTATTTAATGAGAAAATCGGAAAATAAATTGAAGGAAAATCATGTTAGAAGAGGAGAGAAAGGAGATATTGATAGTTGCTGTCTATTTCTTCCAGCCTCTTACGTCACATGAACTGTGCAGAACACATCGCCAAACCAACTACAGTTCCAGATAAAGCCGCATATATAATTAACATCCGTAGTCGCCAAATGAGTCAGAGATTGTAGCGTACTGATCCCAAAGAAACGTCCTGCATTTGGGCTTACGGATGCTCCTCCTCTTCATCCAGGCAGCTCCTGCAAAAGTTATTTGAAGAGATTCCCATTTTCGATGCATGTACTCCTAAGCGACAGTGCCCAGATACTGCAACAACTGTGTCTCTCAATAGAGTTCTCGCGATAATGATTAGGAATCTTATCCTGATCCGATATAATCGGTGCCATATCAAAATGACAATGACAAAAGCGGTGTCGGGTAAACCACAGGGCTAGGACATCAACCACCTTTCACCTAGATCAGTGCCATGTCCGGATGGTCTGCTTTTCTATTCAATGATATGCAGCATTCTCGGACAAGATTTAATGCCATGTAGACAACCGTAAGGAATCCTTTTTACAGAGATTCTGCTACAAATCCAATAATAATTCTCTCTAATCTTAAATTATACAGAGCTTAGCAAATTGACGTCGTATTAACATTATTGAAAGTTACATGGATATCATATAAAAGGTTAACCCATTAAGAGAATCAAAAAATATATAAAAAATACGTCGATATAACATATTAATGGAATCCATATCGTTCTCATGTCACTCATTTAATGTGCAACGAGATAAATGGAGCTGCATATCGGAAATTCCGGTTCATATATCTCGAAAACTATCGGAGAGCGGAAGAATATATATTTGTAAAATGTATTTTTAGTCGTTTTACTTTAAGAAGCATAGTAAATAATTTAGAAGGATATCAAGTTTTCTAAGTTCGATTAAGGCCGTACGACCTAAAGTTTTAATTCCCTGCAATAGTAACCAAATTCTTCGAAAAGTTAAACAAAATCCTACAGAACAACATCTACCGAATTTGCTGCTGAAGTCCAACAGGTATATAACAGAAACATTCACTCCAATACAGTCCGTAGAATGCTGCAAGAGTCTGGTTATAATGCTCCATTAATCTCTTCAATAAACCAAATTAAGCGTATACGCAAGAGTTTAAGAGTAAACCTACTACATTTTGAAATCAGGTGTTTTTCTCTGATAAAAGAAAATTTAATAAATTTCCTAATAATGACCGAATTACCATGTGGAGAAAGCCTAATATAAAACATGAAAAACTAATGTTTTATAAGGCGAAAGTGGTGTAATGGTATGGGGCTGTATGTCATTTACAAGACAACGATCCAAAATATTCAGCCTATGATGTGTGTATGGGGTTAATTTATATGACTCATGTCCTACCGCACTCTACCACAGTCTACTGACCACAATCCAATTGAGCATTTGGGGGAAGAACTGGAATGACGGGTCAAGAAGCAATCTATTTCAAAGGAAGAATTAATAAAAATCAGGGAGGAAGTTACAAGAAATTTAGTCCATTCAATGCCAAAGGGTTTGGATAAAATTATAAAGCAAAAAGGCTTGTCCAGTAAATACTGAAACATTACAGAAATCTAGTGTAAAATAATTTTTTTATAAGGTTTGCTAACACTTTTGTTCGGCAAAATCGAGTTAGTATGATTGTAATTATTTTAAAAATTGGTAAAAGTAATTCCAAATCAATTTTTTAATTGTGTGAAAAGTTTTTAAATGTCTAAAAATTGGGAATAAAGAAAAATACACCTGCTTTTCAAATAGTTTAGTTCGGGACTGTATTTTAAATTATAACAGTTTCAGTTAAAATTCCTGTTATAACGAACTAACAAAAATTGTCATTATAATAACGATAATAATAAACGTCAAATAATTGTTCGTGTCATTAAAACGTAAAATCTAGTGCCAAAATATGCAACTCTGCTTCCTGTCAAATGATGCTGTTTTTTTGTTGCCAAATTCTTCATAATTACATTCATATTAAATATTTTAGTTTGCAATTAATTGTATAAACTGCATTATTGTGAAAATAATAAATTACTTTATTTGCATTATTCATACATTGAGTAGACTGTAATTAAATGAAGTTTATACTAAAAAGAAAATGAGAAGACATACGTTTGTCCTTTGTCCAGCCGCTGTTGTTGTTTATATAGGCTTAATTTTGAAATGCAAACCAATCAGCGAAAAGACTAAACATTTAAGATCCTGTACCAAGTAATAAAAACAACGCAAACCTTCGGGATCTTTGGAACGGTTTACATCGACGAGGGAACCAGTTTTAGAGGTTGTAAACGATATGTGCTCATCACCAATTACAATTTCTAGTTCCTGCAAAAGAGAAAATTGATTGAAACTGTAGTTCAGATCTTCATAGATTTTGTGTAATATTACTTGTCTTCCGACACGATCTGGTGGTGGCCAAGGTGAATCATCTTCTGCCATTATTTCCGAATCCAAAATAATACGTTTGAGTTCCTCCATCACGGACTGATGAACGAAAGCTTCTTTACGAATCATGGTGTCATTTTTATAATTCGAATTGTTGGCATAGCGTAGTTTGCCATCTGGGCGAAACTCAAACTCAAGAAATTCGTGACCAAACTTTCCTTTGTGACCCACATAATAACGTAAGTAGAAATCTTCCGTTGTAGACATTTTATCTAAAAATCAATTCAGATATAAATAATTTACAATTCTTATATTTCCTCCACTCGTTTATGATTTTACTTGCGGTGTTTTTTCACTAAATGCGCTTTCACATCTGAAATGTCAAAAATTTGTTATTGTTTGACAGGGTTGTATATTGAATGTATAAAAAGTGCTACCAAGTTATTTGATGATGAAAAAAAAAACAAAATGGAAGTGGGTGCAGTTTCACAGATGTAATTTAACATATTTTTTGTGTTTCAATTTTTATATTTTTAACAATTCAATTGCATAGATTTACATAATTTTTAATAATTTGAATATTATTTTACAAGCTTTATTTTTGTTTACTTTTTCTAGTACAATACAATGAAATTTATTATAAGATTGGACATTTTTGATACTCATTTGTGGAAGTTCGTTTTCTTTTTGAATAGAAAAAATCTATTATTTCACTGTTATATATGAAAGAAATAGATTTTTCAAATTATATAGTCTAATAATTAATCGAATAGTTTTGTAAATTAACCGAAATTATATATCCAAGTGAGTATAATGGCGATGAGAAAAGAGTTTTCTTTGAAAATAAACTTAAAATATTAAAAATGTTAATCTATATATAAAATAGTACGGGTGTATTTATGTAACGTGCAGACTCCAAAATGGTAGGGAAAATTTTGATTAAATTTTCACAGAATGATCCCTATAAAAAATTCCAATAGAACCAGGGGGAGAGGTACCTCCCATACAATGCAAATTTTGTCTCAACTACTTTCTCAAGGAACTGTTTTGGTAGACAAAACGTAGAACGAATAGGACCGGATAGGAACAAAATGTTATCATAGATTTTCTGACATCATTATGCAAAATAAGTCGAATTTCCCATAGCTCTCATAAAACACCCCGAAAAATGTTTTAAAACGCATAAATTTCTCACAAATGTTAGTTAATAATACTGTTAATAACTAAAAATGTGGTAGTGATACTTTTTAAGTCGGGCTTAACTGACTTTTTTTTGCTTTTTTATGAATTATTACGGGAATATATATATAAATCCGAGGCTTGGAGTAAAGATCTGTCCACAAGGTCCATCCAAACTTTGTCGACTTTAAACAAAAGTTTCAAGATTTCGGTAAGCGAAAAGTGGAAATCATCTTTTAATTATCATCATATACCTACAAGTAAGATTCGCCCAAAAGAGCGATAATTTTAGAGCAGTAATTTTTTAAACGATTTATACAGATTGATATTTTGATTATTTCCGGAAAGTTGTTGGATTTGATTATATACACCTTAGTTCTTATTATATTAAATTTTATATCCCTTTCAGTTCAAAGGTTTCAGAATTAATTAAAAAATATGATAAATATACTAAATTTTATTATTAAAAACAATTCTATCAAAAAAATATCGCTTTGATAACCAAATTTAAGGAAACAAATTTTAATGTTGAAATATTGAATTCTATTTTTATATAAATTTAAATATTTTGAAATATTTATTGTTATTTCCATGGTAATATTCAAACAAATTCCTTCTTGTTTCATTAACCCAGTTACCTACTTCGTGTTTTGCTTGAAATCCTTGATTAGTTATAACAAACATTAGAAGTATAAAAAAATATTTTGAATATTTCATATTTTAAAATGTCAAATTCCAAAAAGAATCAGGTAAAAATAATGAATTTCTGAAAATCTATTTAGTTTTAATTTGTTAAAATTTTGTTTGTAGCATAAACGTACTCGTGCCTATGTCGAGGAAGCTTTTCGTCAGATACAGGAAAAACCAGATATAATCGACATAATGATTTTAAATGATAAGGGCAATCCCATTAAAACTACTATGGAAAAGTCACTTTCAATACAAAGTGCAGGTCTTTATGAAATATTACGCGAAAAAGTTTGCATGGGCCTACAGAAGATAGATTCAAGCAATGAATTAATTATGCTAAGATTAAGGACAATGAAAAATGAAACACTTATAGTGCCGGATGGTAAAATTACTATAGTGGTCACACAAAATGCTAAAGATTGTTTTGAACATATTTAACAAATGTCGAATTTATTTACAAATAATTGAAAATTACATTTTATAAAAAATAAAAAATTGTTTTATATTTCATTGTACTACCACAATGGTAAATTCCTTTTCTGGTGCTACTAGGTATTCGAATTTTTTTGTGGCGATACGCATAAATTTCAAATCATTTGTACTATCAATATCTCGAACTGCACTTCTAGCTGCAGACACCAGCATTTTGCAAATCAGTTTAATTATGCCCACAGATGCGGTATTATCATATGTAGATATCGCTATTGTACCATTAGCATTATTGCTAATTACATATCCCAAAGCATTTTTCATAATACGTTCGGTGTTCTCGGAATTTCTTCTAATGATCGTTTCCAAGTGTGGCTATTAAAGTAATCAATAGATAATTAAAATTATTAAATTTTTAAGAAGAAATATTTTACCATTTTTGAAAATTCGTTGAATTTTATGAAAAAATATATGTATTTAATTGGATATTTTATTAAAGGAGGGTTTACAAACAAAAATATTACTCAGAAAGAGTTAACGTTTTTTATTACTTTTTATTAAAAAACATTTTTTGATGAAATCGATTTAAAAAAGTAAGAGAGTCAATATCGAATAAGACCCCTACACAATTATTGGTCTACTCATTTAAAATCAATTTTTTTCAGTAGATGTATTTTTTTTTTTTTTTGTTTAAAATCCCATTCCGGGAGGACATTTGTAAGAGAGTTATCTGACATTTTGGACCGATTCAAAACAGATGTTTACACGTATTTGGTATAATTGAAAATTAATTTGTGAATAATTCGCCTCTTTTGGTACAAATACCACATTAATGTTCTTGTAATATTCAAGAACTTATTTACTATAGTGACAGGAATTCCATTCATGCCAAAAATAAGTTAATATTCCTTGATGTAAATTTCGGTATTTATAGAGCCCATTTTAACAAATGTTTGGCTTCTTTTACTGACTACTGTCGCTTTTTGCAATAGAGTTTACACGTGCTCTAATTAATTTCTTATAAGTCGTATTATAATGCGATATATATCTACATTTGATCTAAAATGACGACATAAAATCTAAAAAAACTTCAAAGTTCGAAATCAAAAACCAAAAATGTTCAATTTAATTTTTCATAAGTCTGATTTTTCAATACTCGTGGTTTTGTATTCAGTGTTATTTTATTTCAATGAGATCGGTAGTGGTTTAAAATGAGTTAATTTAAATCCATATTAAATTTCAAGATTATATGTAAAACATTATTTTTATTAAATAAAATTTTTATTTTTTTATTCAAAAATTTGACGATTTTTCTTCAAAAAGTATTTGGCACACCTGCTGACACACAATATGAGAGAGAGAGAGCCGAGAGTGGAACAATATTTCCATTTTGTTTAATTTTCCGTATACAAGATTTTCAAATTAAAATATACGTTGCAGTAGTTGCAAGAAAACATTCACTTTATACTATACGTTCATACGTCAACATCAACATAACATATACGTTCATACGTCAACATCAACATAACATTAAACTAATTCAAGTTTTACTTGTTATATTTACATTTATCTTTGTTCATTTTTGGATATTTTTTTCATATAAAATGACAGATCAAAAGGAAAAACAAAAAGAAAATATTAAAAAAGTAATGACATTTCTCGCGCGCTTGTACACATTACAACAACAAACAACCAATTTGCTACAAAGTAAGATGGCAAAACAAGAAAGAACGTAGAAAAAGTCAAAGGAATTGCTTTTGCTATACGATTTGGTCAATAATAAAACAAATTGTATTTTATTATTTATTTAAATATAAATTTATATTTTAAAATTGGAATAAAAGTGAAAAATGTATAGTGAATATTTATAACAAAAAGTGAGTAAAATATTTAAATAAGTGTTTGCAATAATGTAAAATGTATGTATTTTGCAACATTGTAATTTTTCTTACTTTGTAACCCAAGAAGAAGTAAATGCAAAAAAATATGTGTGAATTATTAGGAGTTTGTGTGCATGTGTTCAATTTGCAAGTCAGCAAATAAAATGTATACACATTGTTGGCTGGATATTTTGAATAGAAATTCTTAAAATATAAAAATTATAAATTTATATTAATTTGATAAAGAAAACATTTTTACATTAAAAAAATATATTACAACTTGACAATTTAAAATTTGAGGAGGGGTTTTTATGGATGAAAAAAGTTCCTGAAAAATGTCAACTCATTTGCAAATATTCAAGTATGCTTTTTTTTCTTCTTTTATATATTGTATGTAATTCCTATAGATAGTTTTAGAAAAAAGTAGCAACGAAGGAATTTTCTTTACTTTGTGCAAGGTTTTTTTTTTTCATTTTAGTTATTGGTTGTGTCGTTATAGTTGCTTGTTTTTTCCAAATATTCAAAAGAGTATTACAACACGAGAGAGAGTATTTGTGGTGGTTTATATTTAATATAATGTGACTTTTACAGAGAAGAGCATAAAATCTCGGTCAAAGTAATTTTACAAAACAACTGTTCGGCAACTATGTATGTTGTTGCTATTATTGTCACAACATTGTTGTACAAACTGGGTTTATTCCCTGCCGGTAAACAGCAGCTACGTCACACCATCACGTTTACTCTATTAAATAATTTTATCACAGACATGCGCTGCGATTCCCTGCAGGTTGAGGAGGGAAAGAAGAAGCATGAAACAATAACCTTAACAAGATATAAATAAACACAATGTAAGAGAACCGTAAAAAGAGAGCATTTAATGTTGATGGGAGAGATATCGACGTAAATACGTATGATGTTGTTTATGTTTTTGCAACAATGTTAATTTGACATGTTTACAGAGTCTGCAAACAACAAAATGTATTTAAGTGAAAGTTCCATTACATTTTACTTGCAAAAACAATAATGTTATGTGCTGCAGAACAGTGTTACCATTAGTTATTAGAGAGATATTTATCTGTATATTGGATTTAAAATTTAGATTGAAATATTACAAGGACAAATTTGCAACAATTGATGATCTGTTGGCTGGATGGTCCATTGTGATCTCTTCAAGATAGTTTTCTTTAAAAAAAGAGTAGTAGGAGGAGAAAATGAAAGTAGTAAAACATTTTAAAGTTTAAAAGAAGGTGCGGAAAGAGAAAAAGGAGACCAGTGATAGAGGAATATTATAGAACTAGAATCTACTAAAATTTTGTCTATAGGAATCCGCAAAGACAGTCGATAATTTTCACTAAATGTACCGACAGTCAAAACTCTTTTGTGTACGTATCTGTAGTGACACAATACGTGATCATCTGTCTCATCTGCCTGACTTAATTATCTGCAAAAGTCAAGGATATTCTTATCCCCTTTATGCATTCTATTTATAAATGTTTTATTGAGATTGTAATGAGATATGCGGCCAAGGCTTAACTTTTATTTTGATAATTGAAGTATTTCAGAAGTGGGTTTTGTGCGAGATCAGTTGTAAATTACGCTGAAAATCGAATTGAATTTATACTGAGGGAGACATCTTATATCCCAAAATGTCAATGAGGCCATTGTTGCTCACTAGATTTTATTAAAACAGTTAAAGGAAAATGTTAACATAATCGCTAATGTATGTATTTCGCTCCAAAGGAAGCTTTTTTAGAACAAACCGTTACCTAACACTTTATTTGCCAACATGTGACAATCTGACTACCTCGACGTTTGTAGATGACACGGTAAAATTCAGCTCTTGTAGCAATCAACTGAAGGTATTTGGACAATTAAATGCATATCTCTGGAGACATGGCAGAAGAACTGTCTCATATAACCTTCATGTTAATAAGAGAAAGTTATTTTAAAGTAACTCTTGATGGTATAATGGAATTTTGAATTTTTATAGGCTCCTTACCCGGTGTCGTGATGTTAATGCCAAGAGACTTTGATATGAAGTTGAAATTTTCTAGTATTTACTTGATAAACAGTCAATATAAGCAAACAAAAAAAGACATTTTGTATAATACAACCTATTAACAATTATCACATTCAAGTATAGGAAATGGCCAGTAACTTGAGTATCGACTTTATTGCTTCATGGTACGAAATGAATATGAGTATACATAGAGATTTTTAGTGATTAGTAAAAGAAGATAATTAAGAGAAAAACATAAATATTGATTTTGCAAAATCATCAAAAGTATTTGCCATTTCTGGAATACTTTTTTTACGTCTGACGTCTTTCCTCGCGGTAGAATATGATGAAAAGGATCTGTTAATGGAATACAAATGATGGATAAAACTCAAAAAAGTCTATTAATTTTAGGATTTGTAACAATGGGACTGATCTCTTAAAATAAGACTTATTCATTGTATTATTTTTTAGCTGCCATTTTGAAATGATTATTTTTTTCAGTTGAAGATGTTTATTATCTACTATTTAAGGAATGAACATCTTCAAACCAATTTGGCTGTTAAGCTTTAATTTTCAACATTTCTTTATTTAGCAGGTCTAATATTTAACAAATGTTTCTTTTTAACTACCAGATCTAATAGATCCAATATATTTTCGATGGGATTTAAATTGTAAGATTGAGATGTTGCGGACTATGGTGACCATGCGAATATTTTTATTGCTTTCACTGATGAGATTTTCCTTTACATTTTGTCTATTATTTTTGAACCTGCAACTCAAAATATTAACTTTAGTCGAAATACCTATTTGATCATTTGAAAAGTGAGTAATGCCTACTGTGATCTTTCGTGGTTGTATTTTGTGGTATATGTGGTTTCCTTCCTACAATATTATTTCCTGTAGAGCTTTAATGAATATTGTTAGTTTTTAGTTGCTAATATAACATTTTTGTCTTGCTAAATATTTGGACTCAATAATTTAAAAATCAAAAATCTCTTAAATCTCCAAAATAAATTTGTTACGAAATACAGCAACACTTTTAACTGACTTCCTCCTCCCTACAAAAATCAACTAGTCTATTTTCTCCACACTTTTTCAAAACAGATTTTCTTATTTTTCATTTTGTTTAGTAACAAAAATAAAATACAAGAAAACGAAAAATGTAAAGAATTAAAACAATGTTTCTCAATGTTAAACATTTTTCACTCTCTCTCTATTTCTCTTTGTGTTTTGTTGTTATTGCAGTGTTAGACTCCTTGAATGTGCCGCAGTTTTTCTGTCATATGTATGGGATTATTATGTCATTTTTATCATACTCACAGGGAAGTCAATCTAACATGTGGTTGATGTAACCAAAATAGCAAAATCGATGACATTGAGCGCAACAATGTTGCATATCCTCTATAAAAATGCACTCTTTTTTGCAAAGAATATTTTTTGTATGTTTCGTGTGGATGATTTGCGTTGTAAATGTCGAGGTTAACGACCACAATACAACTTCAATTTTCGTTCTATTTTTTATTATTGTTGTATTTTATCTGTCTCCATGTATTTTTTTAATTTTATTAACATTTTTGGATAAATTATCGTTTTTGTATTTACTGAAAATTTATATTTATATTCTATATATTCAAGTAAGAGGTTATTATATATAACCTTTACTCTCCTTGGAGGGATACTCCCTTTTTCTTTAGGTTTCTTTTTTTGGGGTATTTATCTTTTGTACTTTTTTCATTTTCCGTTGCTATACATTCTCACGTTCCCACTAGGATTTCAACATGTTCTAACAGTAAATTCTTGCATTTTGAATACATACGTTTTAGAAAATGAAAAGTGTACAGTAATTTCTTTACATTTTTCATTTTCATTTCTCAATTTTGTTTTATTTTTTCTTTTGTTTGTTTTCATTTGAAAAATCTTGGGTTTGTTGCAAATGGGAGACATAGTGGGTTTTATATTTACATGTTGGAATGAAATAAAATAAAAGACCGTCTTTTAGTAATATTACAAATATTTTCCCGGTTGATTTTATACATATACGTACATGTGTATATAACAATAGCAAATCTATTTAATCCTTTACCCTTCCTTACATACTTTGTATATGTACAACTATATATGTTTATGGTTTTACATATATACATTTGTATGGCATATATATGAGTGTGTCATACCCCAACCAGTCAGCCAGCCAGCCAGCTAGTCATCCATCTATCCATTCATTTGTACGAATATATACTGCAGTTATTTTTGTTTTTGTTGTTGTTATAACATTTATACATACAACATTTACTAACTGCAATGTCTGTCTGTGTACTACTGCTTTGGAAATACCAAGCAGCCAGTAAGTGTTTTCGTATATTTTTTAAATGTAAAATTCAGTTGGAGTTTGTTTCCCTATTTACTTTGTTGCATTTCATAATATTTCTTAAAAAGTGTTAAATATAAAGTAATTTTATTATATTTTATATATTAATAAATAATAAATATAATTATTTACAATTTTCTATTTAAGTACACTTAAAAATTTCCTTTTTATTTAGATTTGATATATTAAAAAGTGCACTCTTCAACTTAATTGTAAAAGGAAAGTTATTGATTAATTTTTAAGTTTTAGGGCTTCGTTACTTTGCAGAACAAATTGTTTTTTTACTTTGAATTTAAGTAAAATTACTGGAATTTGAAAGTTTTTATTTGTGTTTAAATGTCTATTGTATTTAATTAAAAATGTAAACAAATTTAAGTTGGCTTTAATGTAAAACAAAAAAAAAAAATAAATTATTTTACTTATTTGTTGCAAAAAGGATATAAAATATTTTGAATTTCATTACCATTTCTGAATACCACGCCTTTGAAATGGGAAGTAATGTGAAATGCAGGAATTGAAATAAAATATGTTAATACACTTTATCTCTCAAAATTACTTTATAGTTTAAGTTATTTTAATAATAATGTTTCAGTGAGTAAGTAAATAAAAAAATAAAATGTAAAAGTTTTCACAACTTTATTTAAAAACCAAAAAAAAAAACTTATATGCGAATATTAATTTTTTTGAATAGAGGAAGAATGAAATAATAGATCGATAATAATTGAATTGACTAGAACTTTTGCAAAAAGCCTGGATAAGCCAAATGTATGCTGCTGAATATTGTTTTTGAAAAAAAAAACTAAGTCTTTAGGACATATTTAGTCCGATTGGGTATTACGATATTGAATTGGTTTGGATATTATGCGTATGTGCAAAAGTTTTTTACACTCACAAAATATACTACCAGATCTTAAGTATACCGATCGACATTTTCTAAATCGATTTATGTCTTCCCGTCCTTCTGGCCTTCTTAAGGTTGACATTTCGGAGATATCTCAATAAAATTTGGTTTTGTGTGATTTGTTTTTTGGGATTTCATACACATGCATTTCCAGAATGGGATTTAAAGCTATCATGCGAACCCTCTTCCGAAATTCACTTTAAAATGCAAAAATCTCCAGAAATATTAGTAGAGTAGAATCTCAAAAATTCTACCTGTCCAGAAATAAAGCGTTTAATGTTTAATATTTGCACAGTAATATAAACATAAAAATGGAATTGCCGAAACAAAACATCTTTTGCAGAAATTATGCCAAACAATTCCATAAATAGAAAAAAAATGAAATGACTATGTCTTCGCGTGTTCACTTAATGCCGTTTAATATTGATTCGTTAGTTGAATCGTTAATATTTTAAATTTCCACGAAAGTAAAAATGTATAGAAATTAGAACATTTTGGTACCACATCTGAGAGTCTACTGTATTGTGATACAATTTCCTGTCGCCTGTCCTGCAGACTCTTCTTATAAAAGTTTATAATTGGTCATGTCCGGTACAATATTTCATCTCTCCTTCCGGAATGAGATTTGAAGCTCTCATACAGAGCGAAACAAACTTTTTATAGCCCGCATAGAATACCATTTCCGAAAGTGACATAAATCTCTCATATTTACGAATTTCATGAAAATATTTTAAATAAGTATGTTCTGTACAAACACAAAACATAAATTCAAACTCTATGTGGTTGGGTCCATAATTGTTCATAATGCATCATGGTGTAGGGTATTGTACAGTCGGTAAAACCGACTATTGCACTCCTACTTGTTTTATTTTGTTTTCTCTTAAAATAAATAAATCGTAAAAAATTGTTTTATTTTATTTAAATAATAAATTTAAATTATGATTGATATTGTTAATATATTATTCATTTTTATATTATTTTTAATTCCAGATTCCCAAGGAATATCTACATATATGAACATGCATTTAAGTAAAATGGAAATAAAGTTTTTTATTATAAAACATCAATGCGAATAAACATTTACTGATAATGTGATCATAGAAATGCATTTAAAAAGAATAAAATTAAATAAATATTTTATGCATTAAATAATAACAAAAAAATAATATTGTTAACTTATAAAGGCTTTAATAACAATTATATACGAAAATTTGTAAAAAATTGAAAACCTGTAACATTTGTAAACCTGAACACTCATACACATTCCTTGTAAAGGACTTGATAACTTAAAAACATAAATAAACATTTTAATATCTCTCAGGATAAAACTTAAAAAACCCATTCCATCTTTAAGAAAGAAATTCATAACGAAAAAGTATTTAAAATACCTGATAAAATCAAAACGTAAATCTCAAGCAACTCAACTCAATTTTTTTAAAGATAACAAACATAAAGATCAGATCTCATACTTAAAGCCTCACAAAATATTTGTTAAAAAAATAATAATAAGGAAAAGGTTTCACTTCCAAACTCTAGCCACAATTAGAGCAGCTCTATTGAACATTGATTTAAAGAAAAACACCCAATTAAACCTGAGAAGAATAAGAAGCCTCTTAAGAATAAATTTTAAAAAAAAGTTGAAGGTCAACATAAGAAAATTATATGTATAAATAAATTAAAAAATAAATAGAATAAAAAACATTGTAAAATAAAATCTTGAAATTTGGCCAAATAATATCAAAATCAAATAAGGAAAACTACATAAAGAAAGTGTGAGTTGAATCTGTTTAATAGAAGTAATCATGTCTAAAGTTCAATATTAATACAAAGTAATAAGACGTAAACACGAAAAAGTAAAAAGTTTGCAAAAACTTAAAAAATAAACAAAGTAAAAACTTAAAGTTGCAGACATAAAATATACTGGAATAAAAAATCTGTATCCTACAATATGACGGCTACAGTTATACATACAAATGGCGTAAACAATAACAATGGCCAAACTGCCAGCAATAGCAATAACAACTATAATAATAACGCCACAGGCAGTAGCAGCAGCAGCAGCAGTAATGCAACGTCCTTTACTAAAGCTCGTGAAATAAACAATTTATTCTCTTCTACAGCAACCATTTCTGCCTCTAACTCTTCCTTTTCGACAAATGCCAACGCCAACAACACCTCTACAAATAATAACTATAAAACCTCAAACACGTTTAAAAATGCATCTCCTTCGTCTAGTTCTTCATGCACCTTTTCGTTCACTTCAACAAATCTGTTTCAATTACTTTCCATCGTTTGCCTATGTTTAATATCCTATTACAATTCAACACAATGTGGTCTTGTTTTCGATGATATCAGCGCAATACGAGATAATAAGGATTTGAGACCTACAACTCCGCTTAAAAACATATTTCTCAACGATTTTTGGGGAACTCCGATGCGCAAGGAACACTCTCACAAATCATACCGTCCCCTAACAGTACTCACATTTCGTTTTAATTACTGGCTGCATGAATTACAAGAATATGGATATCATGCCATCAATGTTATACTGCACATTTCAGTTTGTCTCCTGTGGAAACGTGTCAGTCGCATTTTAGTTCTGCAATGTACACAACGTGAACGTCTCGCTGTAAAATGTTCATTTTTCAGTACTTTGATGTTTGCAGTACATCCCATACATACAGAAGCTGTGACCGGAGTTGTTGGACGTGCTGAATTGTTATCATCACTTTTCTTTCTTGGTGCATTTCTTGCGTACTCACGTGCTGTTAGCAGTAGCATAAGTGCTGCAAAAAAATCCCAAAAATTCAAAACTCAATGGTTTCAATTGTGCATCAACTTTAGTTTATGTTTATTAGCATCGATGCTGTGCAAAGAACAAGGTATTACTATCGCTGGTATTTGTGTAGCTTACGAACTATTCGTTGTGCAAAATATACATCCTTCACAATTGTGGCACACATTGCTGAATCTTTTCGAGGAAAGAGTAGCATCATCAAATCAAACTCCATCGCCAACAAATAAAGCAGCCATCACAAAACTAATACAATCCAGTTCTACTTCAACGGTTGTCGGCTCAACTTCGTTATCGGCTAATTTAATATCATCAAAACCAACTGCCAATAATTTTACAACACCCTTACAATGGTCAACAACTTTAATAAAACGTTTGGGATTTTTAGTTTCCATAACTATCTGTCTGTTGGTTGGTCGCGTTTATGTTATGGGTTCTCAGTTGCCGGTGTTTACACGTTTCGATAATCCAGCATCAGCTGCCGAATCGCCAGCACGTCAACTAACCTACAGTTATTTGATTTATTTAAATTCATGGTTACTCTTATTTCCCTGTGATTTATGTTGCGACTGGACTATGGGTAAGTGCAGAACATTTGTTTTGTTTTAAAAAAGAAAATTCAAATATATAAAAACGAAGAATAATACAGTTGTTTTTAATGTTTAAAAAGTATTCAAAAAAAATTTAGCTGATTCAAAAAACCAATACTGTCAATAGCAGAAGTACATATTTTATTTTTAGTTGAAAATCCTTACAAAATAGTTAATAAATTAATAAAAATATCGTAAACATAAAAACATAAAAATATTTTCGTTCTATCAATGAATTACAATATCAAAAAGTGACATGAAAAAATATTTAAAAAGAGTGCAAAAAAACTTATACAGGAATGTTATATTTTTCTGGTATTTTTGTTTTTTTTGGAGAAGTTTAACAATTTAAAAATGAAGTAAATAAGAATAAAAATAATTTAAAATTAATTGTGGCAAATAATGTTGCTATTAAACGAGTCAAATGATATATTTATAAATTTCAAGCAGTACACTGGTACATATTGTCATAAACGGACATTTATAAAGAAAATTTAATATAAAATCTTAATTTTTAATTCTATCCAAAACGACCCGTGTGTAAATTTTGTGAGAAAACACTATGGATGTGTGATAGAGAAATGTATTAAAAGACTAAAGACATCTTGTCACATTTTTTAATTTGGATTGGATGAAAAATTTTTCATAAAATTTCGATATCGTTTATTTAACAACTCTACTTCATACGTTTGCATAGTAAACATAGTGCTAACCTATCAACACTTCATGATCAATTTAACAACGCCTGTTCCGTTTGAGTGTAACGTTCCTAACAGTCTACGTGTGAATTAAGAATTTACATTTCTCCAAGACTCATTTAAATATGTGATGATCAGTCCGAAATATTATTCTCATTCAAATATCTTTCTGGAATAAGATTAAAGTACTTTAGTATGAAAATCTACAAAATGTCGGTCCATATATTACTATAGGTCCTATAGAGAAAACACATCCGAAAATCACTTTTTAGTGATAAATATTCAGGTAAAGTACTAACTTTCTCTTTACTCCTGGATAAATTTTCTACCATTCCTCTATTAATTTCTCTGTAGTCATATTTTTGAAAGTAATGCGATATTAACGAATTCGTTTATCCAAATGGTCCCATAAATGCTCTATTTTGTTGTTATATGTGAAGGGGCGATATATGCATATATAATAGAACATTTTTCATCATCTGCTTAGGGTCATGGTCTTGCTTGAAGAAATCGTAGGAGCACTTTTATGCAAGTTATCCTTAAAGAAAATTCAAATAAGTACTTTATCCATTATTTCATCAATAAATACTAGTTCCTCAACCCCAAACTGCTGACATAAAACCCCATACCATTAAACTACCATCACTATTTTTAATAGTCGACTGAATGAGTTTTCCTACAAAGACTTCCCCCTCTTTATTCATGTCAAAATACGTCTATCTTATATATGGAAAACGTGCTTTCATCACAGAATATTACCTAATCCCAAAAGTCAATTTCTTTTACCAAAGAAAAGCATTTTACTTGGTTCATCTTGGTAATCTGAGATTATTTTCGTCCTTTAACATTACAGCAATTTCGGACGATGAAATTTTAGGCTTTTACATTTGTTATTTCCCTCTTTTTGCGAACAGATACTTTTAGTGATCGTCCACTTTTTGATGTTGGGTCGTCTATAAAATGTTGTATAATTACAGCAATGGTGGAGCGGTTCGCCAATGAACATATTCCCGAATAATTCTATTTTGTTTAATTTTTCACTCATTTCCAATAGTGAAGTGACTATTTGTTTAAATTACATACCGTTATTAAATTTTGGCAAATCAGTTTAAAATTTACCAAATTAAAACAGAAGTGTTGGTATGAGCGGAATTTCTTAGTTTTTGTCCACATGAAACTTTAAATATTAAATACTTATACCCTACACCACCATAGGTTTTGATGGTATTATGTGTGTTGGTATTACAAGAATGTGCCAAATTATACGAAGATCGGTCTCATAGGTAATATACAACTACCCAGTCAAATACCACTTTAAAATTGATACATCGCACATATACGTGGGTATTGTAAAAATATTTAGTCAAATTAAGATAAATATAAGCCAAAACCGCTGTGCGAAATTATACGAGGGTCGATACATATTTTTTTCTAACAACAATAAAAAATTCCTTTCATAACGCATAAATTTCACATTAGTTTGTATCATAATAATCTATTGTACATTAACGTATGAAAAAGAAAAGCGAATTATACGAGGGCGTGAAAAGCATTTATAGCAGAGGTGTCCACTTCCGAATATAACTATATAATATCGAATATCAGCAACTCGTTTTTAAATTTCTAAAATAAATTTCTTCATTTATCTATATTTAACCAAATATTATTACGTTATCATCGCATATGTATTTTTAAGCGCTACAAGTGATAGTTGGAAGAGGGTTAAATGGGACTTATGAGAAATAATACGTTATAAGAAATAATTGCGACAAATTTCGTTAAAATCATTTTATTTCTTTAGATCGTTAATTTTATATGATTTTATATATTTTTATATTTAGGGAAAACATTTGTATGGGGGGCTTGAAGAAATAATGGACACATCATCGCCAATAGAAATGGGCTTCGTCATACATTTTATTCTCCCTTATAACATTTGTACAAACGCTTACCATCGCAACCACCACCACCTATGGTGATGTAGAGTATAAAAATACAAAAACTTTTTAAAATGACTCCCATTAAAAACTCACTTTTCTATGATCGGAAAAAATAAAAGCTTCGACTAATTTCAAATTATTGGATTTCATATGTTATGATTAATTGAAATTAAAATCCTTAAACATAAATTAAAAGTAAAATGTGACTTTTCAAAATCGAATTCGATATATATCTTTCATTTGATTCATGATCGATATAACTTAAAAAAATTAAAGTTTTGATATAACATCTAACTGATCAATTTTTTGTGATCGAATTAATAGTATATCAGAGAGGATTGCCCTAATATATTTTATGCCAATTACATAATTTATTGATTGTTGTTGGAAATAAATAATTATTTCAGGTACGATTTGTTTGTTCTACGGTTCACATAAATAAAATGTTCATTAGTGAATAACAAAAAATAGGTTTCTCATAAAAAATGAAGAATTCGTCTCCCAATTTTCTTTTGAGTTATGACTATGTTATAGTAAATAAGCGATACCTGAAAATTTTTTTGGTTTTAAATTAAAATATTGAAGAATTTTTTATTAGTCAAATTGTAAAGCTAAATAACGAATAAAAAATTTTATTTCATTTTTTAAGGTACTGTTCCTTTAATTGAAAGTTTAATGGACAAGCGCAATTTAGCAACATTGATTACATTTAGCATACTAACGGCTTTAATAGTGAAAGCGTGCATTAGCCAAAGTTTACAACATACACGTATGCTTATCATGTGTTTAGCCTGGATTGTATTGCCATTTTTGCCAGCATCAAATCTATTCTTTCCAGTGGGATTTGTAGTAGCCGAACGTATATTATACATGCCATCTATGGGATTTTGCTTGCTCGTTGTATACGGTTATGAAAAAATGAAAGAAGGAAAGGGCAGCAAAGTGAAATATATATTAAATGTATCGCTGTTATTGCTGCTTGCGACGCATTCGATTAAAAGTTATAAAAGAAATAAAGATTGGAAGAATGAGTATACATTGTTTATGAGTGGAGTTCATGTCAATGATCGTAATGCCAAATTGTTTAATAATGTTGGACATGCTTTGGAAAATGAGGGACGTTTTCAAGAGGCTTTGTCATATTTTCAACAGGCTGTCAAAATTCAACCTGATGATATAGGAGCCCATATAAATGTTGGCAGAACTTTTAATAATTTAAAAATGTATTCTGAAGCAGAAAAGGCTTATCTTAAAGCGAAGTCACTGTTTCCTCGCATAAAGCCAGGGGAAAGTTATCAGGCGCGAATAGCTCCTAACCATTTGAATGTTTTTATAAATTTGGCAAATTTAATCGCTCGTAATCAGACACGTTTAGAGGAAGCTGATTTTCTCTATCGTCAAGCTATTAGCATGAGAGCAGATTACGTGCAGGCGTATATAAATCGAGGAGATATTTTAATGAAATTAAATCGTACTGCTCAAGCTCAAGAAGTGTATGAAAAGGCGTTGCTTTATGATAGTGAAAATGCAGATATTTATTATAATTTGGGAGTTGTATTCCTGGAACAGGGGAAAAGTGCTCAAGCAAATGTATATTTTAATAAAGCTTTAGAACTTTATCCCGAACATGAACAAGCTTTATTAAATTCTGCCATATTATTACAAGAAATGGGTGGTCAGGAGGCACGACAAGTTTCAAGAGAACGTCTACACAAAGTCTTAGCTAAGAATGGTGACAATGAAAAAGTATTCTTTAATCTAGGCATGCTGGCGATGGATGAATTAGACTTTGAAGCGGCCGAACAATATTTTAAACGTGCAATTCATATTAAGTCAGATTTTCGTAGTGCTCTCTTTAATTTGGCTCTTCTTTTAGCCGATGCTAATCGCCCTTTAGATGCAGTACCATATCTTAATCAATTAATACGCCACCATCCCGATCATATCAAAGGTCTCATTCTTCTTGGTGATATTTATATCAATCACATGAAAGATTTAGATGCAGCTGAATCTTGTTATCGTTCAATACTTAAATACGAACCACACAATATACAAGGATTGCACAATTTATGTGTTGTTTATGTGGAACGTAAACATTTGGCCAGAGCTAAATTGTGTCTACGTTATGCTTATTATCTGGCCCCAGCCGAGGATTACATTTTACGTCATTTACAGATTGTAGAACAACGTTTGCAAAAAATTTACAAGTTACCTGATACATCACCTGAAAAACAACTTGCCTTGGTCGATTTCAATCCAAAAGAATTTCCATTGCCTATAAAATCAACACCATCCTCATCATCATCAACATCAACGTCAACATCAGTTCCATCAAAATCTCAAAATTCTGATATACAAGGGGATTTGCCCAAAGAATCCTTTGGCAAACGTAAATCATCAAAAACCTCATCATCATCGTCATCTTCAACTGGTGCAACATCAGCCTCAGTTCATCAATCATAGCATTCATATTAAATAATAAGCTTAAGCCAGTGAAAAAAAGGAAATTTATTGAAATCTCAACATATAATCTGTAACATTTGTTTCGAATTGATTTATACTTTTAATCTGTACTATCAAATATGTAAAAAGGCTGTGTGTGGTAAGTGTTAAATATGTCGATTTATGTTTTATATAAATTGATTTAATTGAAAGCGAAGACTGTAAATTTAAAGTTTAAATTTATTTTCATTTAATTCCTTTTTTTCAATTTTAAAATGTTGTTGAACAATTTTTATGCTTTTTGAATGAAATTAATGTATATTTTTGATATTATGTGGTTAAAAGATATCACTGTTTAGAATATTTAACTTATTGCACTTTATCGTTATAGTAGAGCTGATCCCTTTTTTGAAATGGAGTAGTAATTCTAAGTGTTGCTATGTAAAAATTATTATTGGCGTGCAAATAATGGAATAAGAATAGCATTCTATATTTGAAGATGGGTATATTTAATTGATTTACAAGATTTTCGCATTTATAACTGCAACAAAAGGAGAGATTCAAGGTTACCCAGACCAGAACATGTTTTTCCTCGTTTTCAAGATTTTCTCTGATTGTGCGCGAAAATGTGATTAATATCCGCAATGGTAGTGATAAGAACTATGCAGGCGTAGGCGAGTGAGAGTTTGCTGTGCGATTTGTCGCGGGGATAAACGATGTGCACGATATGCGTGAAGATGCACCGTATGGGTTATTTTCTCGCACAACATCGTCTACACTATCGTTTAATGTTTTTTTAGAAAACTCTGCGTTACAAGTGACATCAAATTAACACTTTATACTTTGGCTGGTGTTGTCACGTTTTATTCCTCAAGCAAAATAGCCTCAGTGTAAACATGTAACGAGTCCATTATACTAGGAATTTCTTTATATAACAACATATTTTATACAATATAGTTAATTAAACAGAATGACTAGATTCGTACGTGAACGTATCGACAACGAGTTGCTAAATTAGTCATACACTAATTTTTCCATTGAAGGCTTTTAATTATGAATGGATATAAATGAATAAAGTGCGTCAAAACGTTGTTAAACAACGAGAATACAGAATTATTTATATTGATATCAAATGAACAAATTTAGTAGAAAGAAATATAAAATGAAGGGAATAAGGTGGAAATATCGGATGACTTTCCGTATACCTTTAAAGTGGACTGTGTGAGGAAACATTTACACTTATCCGCCAAACTAGACTTCTGAAATGCAATGTACAGGGGTAATTTTACTCGTCAACCTTAACATCTGAAGAATATGAAATGACCGTTATAATACACGGCACACTAAACGCTTTGCAAAAGTGGACGAGTGTCCTAATCTAATGAATTCAATCCGTATCATTTTTCTGGTTGGATTACTTAACCAAATAAAATTTTTTGCACTTCGGCAGCGACTAAATGTTGTTAACTACATATTAAATATAATAAATACCTGTAAATAAATTTGATTTACAAATTCTATTAATACTGTATAAAGTTTTTATGTTGTATTGAATGTCTATATACTTTTATCTTTCTATTCGCCACTACTCTCCAACTGATACAATACAGTTCATTTTAGTATTTAAATATCTTCCTGGTAGTTTAATAAAAATTAATACATTTTCGAAAATATTCTTTAAATCCTAAGAAATTCCTTAAGTGTCTTATTATTTATAGTTATTAAAACTTATAGTTTATGTAAACGAGCCATTCATAGTCTAATTTTTGTGTGTTCTTTTTAATGTGGTTCTTCTTTTAGTCTTTAGATGCAGTTCCATATTTTATTCAATTAATACGCCATCATATTAAAGGTTTCATTCTGCTTGGTGTTATTTATATTAATCAAATGAACGATTTTTTTGTACTTTTATGTTGAGTAAAAGACTACTTGTTAATTTGTTAATGAAATAAACTTTAATTCATATTCTGAGGTGTGCCTTCTTTGTCTTGCCACAACTAACTGTAAAAATTATTATAAGAATAAGAAATTGCCGGCAAGAAATTGCCGGCCACATCATCCTAGTCAGCTGGAGTCGAGGACATTTACAAAGTAAGTGTTCCACTGACTTCAGCTTATCTTCGTCTTCGCACATCCTACAAATACCCGAATTGCCCAAGACCCATTTCATGGTCAGCGGCCCAATGCGACAGTGTCCAGTTAACAAAAACCCGTCTCTCTTCTCAAACACTGTCTATCAGCGTTCAATCGGAGGATCGTTCGTGCTGAGCCAATTCTCGGCCACAGTTTCCTGGACACTCTATAGTCACTCCTACCCTCCCATTTCCGCTGATACCTACATTAAGGAAGAAACCCAAAGAAAGTCTGACCCTTTCACAATCTTCAACAGAAAAGACGATAGCCTGATCGGTATATAATCCTTAGGTTTTGATGGCCAGACTTCCCTACTTTGGGTATGAAGATCACCCTAACTTTCCTCCATCTCACCGGAATGTACATCTGAGACAAGCCCTGTAGACAACTATCAGTAGTCCGATTGACCATCATCGACGTTCTGTAGCATGGCCGGGAATGGTGATTTATACGCCTGGAAAGTGTTAATCGTCCACGCTACCTTATCCATCGTAATTATCTCATCCACAGCCATATCGTTGACCGCCAGACTCGCAGACCGCATCGATCCAGATAGACTTGACAAAATCTTGATAGCTCATTAACTGAGTCAATGGATTTACAGTAGGTGTTCCATGAGACCCGCTTCGCCCATGTGTCACTTTCAGTGCACTTCGGTCGGAGTTGAAGAGCATATGATCGTGCTGTTTATTTCCTTTAAAGTTGAAAGCGTAGACCTGGGTATCCTTGCCCTGTCTTCTAAATTCTAGTTTGTTAATTACTTTAACTTCGTTACTAACAGACAACCACTTCTCTAATTAGCAAAAAACTAAGTTGTTAGGGAAAAGTTAACTCTTGATTGTAAACTCTATAACAAATAAGCGATTTCCACTCTGTCTTTGTGATTTAAGAGCCACTGGACAAACAAACTACTTCGTAAATGTGGTTACTAACTTTGTCTTCGTGATTTAGGAAACACAGCACAAATGAACTACTTCGTTTTTGCGATTAAGGAAACACTAAACGATTACAGATCCACTAAACGACTACCGAGATTTTATTTTATCTCCAGGCTTGCCTAGAGTTGGAGCACGAGTTCAGTTCAGAAATTCTTGCCACATATGTATCTCTTTGCACCACGAACAGCCGAAGTCCGTGGATAATGATTCGCCTTTTTGGTACGAAAAATCACTCTCAGACTATCATTCCTGGGAAGATTCGCAGATGATAGATTTTTCCTTAAAAGTCGCAAAGCAATAAACCTATCAGGCCTAAAGATTTCCGCACCAGTTTCTGTGATAATTGGAAAGTGATTCGAACCACCAAGAAATAAAGGCTTCGTCCTTCAGTTGATATCAACTGAAGTGTTAGAAAAACTAACACCCTGACCAGAACCTATAGTAGGAAGGAGGGTTGAAACATTTTCCATTTACTCAAAAAATGAAATCAAACGCTCAATAAAAGGAACAAAGAACTTAGACCTTGGCCTAGGTGAGGGAGATTTACGCAAAACAATCTTGCATATATTTCCGCCTAGTAGAATCCAGCATCTCTATCGTTAAGAGGTGCACAATTACGATCATTGTCCTCAAAAATATCAAACCGATTCGTGGAATATGAATTTAGAATTTCCCCCTTGGACCACTTTTTAATTGCCATAATTTTAAGAACATCGTTCTCATGATGCCATTGGGGACATTATTTTCTGACAGTTTCCGCATTTACATATTTTATCTCAGAATCCCCAGTGCAGTGCATTTAAGACATCTGCCAATTTAACAGAAATTAGGTTTTGGTTCTGGTTTATTGTTGGTTCTATTTTGTAAAAAAAATATTTCGGTAGTTGACACTATAATAAATATTAACAAATCACGTCCATTGTATTGAAACCCCACTTTTAGATTTTTACTTTCTGATTATTTATTTCCTACTCTCTTGCTCTAATCCGTATTTAAAATTAGATTAGGCCATCAGGCTGTCATGAAGATTTTGTGTAATCTGAAATGAAAGAAAATCGGGGGAAAGAAAAAAAGAATGGAGCCACTGCAGTGGCATATACAACCAAAAATATATTAATATATCCCTCGCTAGATTATTCAAAGAATCATGTTGTTGGTGGGGTGAGAGCCCTTGGTCGATGTATCAATTTAGTATGCAGGTATGTTTATTCTTTATTCCATGTGTTCTGCGTTCAAACGGTCATTGTATTAATCAGTGTGATACGATTTTATTTTCGTCCGGACAACAGCCTTGTAATTACTCCATCGCATGTCCGCACACCCAGAGCAGTGCAATGTTTAAATCGTTCGTTATGTTATTAAGTTATGAACGGCACTCCCTGAGAAAATTTTATATAGTAAGCACAACTATTAGGAACCGAATTGCAGCTTTTCTGTCAGTAAAAACTATAAATCTAATAATTGACATTGGTTGCCCTTCGTATAGCCGCAATTACAGTTTATAATATATAACATTCTTTTGGGACTAAAAATGGCAACTCTACCGACTTTGTGCCATTTTTTGTGAAGATGTTCAGTACATCTGCAAAAAAAAATTTGTACGTGACCATGTTCTCCCATGTAACGAGAAAATACCTTGTATATGAGGGTGAAAGGAAAGCAATAGCCAATGAGTTTCGAAATTTTACCTGTCAATTATAGGATACTCGCGTTACCCTACCTTATGTATTTCCAGTTTCCCCCGACATTTCTTTCTTGCGGTTATGAAGAACGAATATTCTTATAAAACCAATTCACATTTTTGGGGCAATTGGATTCAAATCTGTTTATAGTCATTTAAATCGAGCCTAAATGTCGGTACTTACTTTATATCACCTCTATAAACCGGAGAGGTTGTGTCTTCTATATCGGCAAACTTTATGTTTATTTCTTTAATTTAATCCAATTGGAAACTACTTCTAATTTTTGTGCTTGTTTATGTAAAAAGTGTTTGTAAATTTCTCTTCAAATACATTGAAAGAAATGTTTATTAATTTCGATACGAAATTGATTTTTTCTTAAGGTTAAATGAAAAAAATAATAAGTTTATGTTATAGAATAATTTCATGGCTTTAAAAAACAACATATATTAATTTTTTGATGAAGTTTTTCTTCAGTGTATTTTTAAAAATTATCATACGACAACACCACCTTCAACGACGGTTCAAGCCAGTTTACCGGCCTGTTTGCCAGCCTTTGATTTAATCATAAGCGGCTCTCTTAATCTTACCTACGATCAGTGTCAAATCAGTTTTTTTATTAAAGGTGCGTTGTTAGCAAAACGTACTTATATAGCGTATATTATACAATTACTAAATATATGGCCTGTTTCTGTATGTCGAACGAAAACTCAAGTGAATGAAAGCCAGTCACTCGAATTCGTGTAAAATTGGGTTTCCTTCAAATACATACATATATTTCTACAAATTCCCATTTAAATTTACAGTCTTCAATAGTTAAAAAAGAAAAAAATATATATTTTACAATCAGTTGATTTTTACTTGAAATTTTTAGATAAAATATTTATATCACAATGATAATTAAATGACATGAATAAAATATATTTTATCATTATTGTAATAATCTTTGTTTTTATTTAAATTTTTAATTATAATTAAAACAATAAAATTTGTATAAAAAAATTATAATAAATATTAATATGACCTCTAAAACATTGCAATTTGAATAATATAATGAAATCTCTTTTTCTCACCTAAAATTTAAAGACTACGAATAAAATTAATCATGTTATTCTATAAGCACTATATATAATAAAAACATATATATTAATATATACATTAATTAATTAATTAATTAATTAATTAAATAATGTTAAATAAGCAAATAAATTTATTTATAAGAAATTATGTAAAAATATAATAAAATAATTAATAATATCAAGAAACAGTATGGATAAAAAATAAATGAAGGAATTAGAAAAAGAACATAAATTAAATTTACGAAAATCATTACACTTTTAAAATTTTTTATTAATAATTTATTAATAAAATACAAATTAAACAAAATTAAAATTCATATAAAATTAAAAATTATTTAAAAAAAGGTTCGTTATACTTTCACAATTGATTTTTGAGAGATTTTTGAAATTTTGAAAACAAGTTTAAAGGGATTAAAATTGAAATGAGGTGCACGTTTTAGAGAAATCGTGCATCAAATTTTATTTCAGTGAAATGGACAAGTTTATGAAATTTTAATAAATGCTTTTGCTTATTAAAACAAAAAATGACTTTGTCTAAAACGCGTCATTAATTCTTCTAGGAAAAGTGATCTGAAACAAAATATCAAATATTCTACGAAAAGGAACCGCAATAAGTTCTAATATATTTTGTGAAAGATCCTGTGACTTTTAATTATTTTACATTTTTTTAGAAGAAGTAATTTATCTACTTGAGACATTATTCGAGTACTTTTGATCTACAAGTTCGGTAAACTTTACTGTACATCAATCTATTGAATTTATTCAAAAGATTAAAAATATTCTTGGTTCCAGCCACTTTTACATCAATTTTTTATAAAAGAAATATATCGACCTATGATTTCGTTCAAAGTATAAATTATATTTTGTTAAGGCGCACACGAAGCCAGGTATTTGTTAAAAGTTACTGAACTTATGGAATTCCCAAGTCTGTGACCATCAGGGAAAGATTTCCTCAATTCCAAGACGACTTAGCATTCCCGAGCCCATTTGGCTTATGCATTAAAATTTTATTATCTGTATGTGTATTTAATGTTATATATGTTGATTTATCATTCCAAATTTACTTATTTCTTCCATTATTGAATGATTAATGCATGGGGTGTTAAGTTCATACATCACATATTTTCTGTAGATGTATCATAGAAGTACAGCTTCCAGCATGACACCACCAATGTACTCGCGCACATAAGTGGTTGTATGTGAAGTTGTTTCGCCTGCTTGGTTTTACTAATTATTTTTATTTTGTCCTGTTACTATGATTCGAGTCCCATGCATAAGATACTTTTAAACTTCCCAGTTATTGTTTTAGTCAATATTTTAGTAGAGCTTATTTGATGAACTGCAGTTGGTCAGGTGGGTAATGGACAAAATATAGATTATTTTTTTTAATTGTTTAATAAATCGGTAAGTTATCTTTTAAACTACCAGAAATATTCAAGTAGAAATAAATGTTTAATATTTAACCTGTTTTTAGTTTCTCTCTAAATGGACCTGGACTCTATATAAACCTGCTGGGTTAAAGAAAAATGTATACTTCCTTTGAATTTAAAAAAATGCAAAATTTGCGTTTTTTTTCCAAAAAGGTGGCAATATTATGAAATTGCATTTTTTTGTGAACTTTAAATTGTTTTCTAAAGAAATCTGTGCTAAAATACCTGTATAATAAATGTAAATGGACTTGGGGCAAAGATATACCCACAAGCTTTATCCAAAGTTGATAGTTTTGAAAAATAAATACGTTTTCTGTTAGGTTTTCTCCAAAGTTAAATAAATAACAAAGTACCTTTGATGACGACAGCATGATAATTTTAATGAATAAACTCAGTTTTTATACCCTTCACCACCACGTGAGGTGATGTGTATATATATTAAGTATATTATTTTTGCATCGAAATCTGAGTCGATTTAGCAATTTCCGTCTATGCCAATTATGGACAGAGCTTAATGAAATTTGTTCTAAGTATTTGTTATTGTTCTTAGCAACTATTTAAAACCGACAAAATCGGTTTAGTAGAAAAAATTTTAACAACGATTTGAAACGGTTTATTCATTTTTTATGAAATTTGGTACGCTGATATTGCATTTAGTGAAAAACATTACGCAATATAAAATTTTTGGATAAGAAATGGTGAAGTTGTTTTCCCTTTAAAAACAAAACATGCAGCCATAATAAATGCAAGAAATCTTGCACAAATTTGCGGATAAAGTGCGGGGAGCGGTATCTCATAAAGCTAATTTATTTAAATTTGCAGGTAGGGAAAGTCTTAAAACAAAATATTTAAGATTAACAAATTTTTTGGAAAGGGCACAATTTTAATGCCGCATATCTTTGACTCTGTTACCGGAAATTTATTGAAATTTGGTTCATAGATGAAGAAATATTACAAACTATATAATTGTGGGAAAGGGCACGGGTGAATGATATCCCCTTACAAGCGGAAATTTAAATATGTTTTTAAAATTATTTCCAAATTGATAATAGTGAAGGGTATTAAAGATTCGATATTGCCACATAAATTTTTACATGTTTTATACGGATTGGGATTTTGGTTATTTCAATATGAAAAAAAAATTTTATTACATTTCAAATATTAACTTTATTTTACAAAAAGTAAGATTAAGATCGACTATATAATACTCTACACCGTGAAGCAGGCATGGAAAGTTATATACCGTCACTCTTAGAATCTGTTTTAATGATTTGTGAACTTTTATAAATTGTTCTCATAATACACTCACATTTATGTGACATTAAATCCATTTGAAATGATTTTCTGAAGTGGCGGCTTTATGAGATTCTGTGTCGATTAGCTATATTGAAGTGAATTTGTTTAACAATTTAAATATTTTTTGTATGCAAAAACCATCAGCACAAACGCGTAAGATCTCAATCATGTATGATGGTATAAGACATAAGGAAATTTTAAGTTTCTCAAAAAATTCAGACATACCAAATGCAACTATTTTTTTTTCATTTTTATTATTTAAAATTGTTATCTTTATATTTTAAGAACAGAAAACGGGTATCACTGGAACTTGAAACTGATGCATTTATACCATCTTTCCATATCGAATAGATTGATTAATCTAGTTGAGAAATTGCTAATTGAAAATAAGTCAAATTTAAGTTAAAATTTTGTTGAAATAAGATTAAGATTTTTTTGAAGACCTCAAGCTTGTGACCTCATAGATTATCAATATGAAATTGATTTTTTTTATAATTTTATATATTTAGATCATGTCTTAATTGTAAATTCATTTTTATATGTTAAAATTTTGTAAAAAAATAGTTTTATAAAAAATAAATATTAATAAATTAATTGTTAAAATAAAATTTAAAAAAAAAAAACATATGAATTTTTTACACACTCGTGAAAATTATATTAAATTAATAAATAAATTTCTTGATAATATTTTAAAAATATTTACACATGTATTTGTATGTATTTATTGCAATTAATGTGTGTTTGTCTAGTAAATATAAAATTAAAAAACTTAATTTAAAACAGTACATTAAATATTGCAAACAAACAGTACCGAACAAAACTTTTGGCACAGCAGTCATTTTTGGGTGTATCTTAATTTTTTCTGTCATTATAACCAAATTTTAGAAGAAAAATCGTTAATATTGTATACAACTATAAGTTTAGTCGTTTCACTATTGGAATCGTAGTGAATCGTTTTAAAACTTGTCCATTTTCCAGAGTTCGAATAGAAAAGTACGCCGTAAAGTTTTCAAGTAATCAAATTGTTCGAAAAATTAAACACAAAGGTGGTGTTACAAGTTTCACATTGCAACAAGACAAAGATCCAAAACATTAAGCCTATGATGTGCCGTGTGTTAATTTACAATATGGCGCATGACTTACCGCAGCCACCACAGTCTCCAAACGTCAATTCAATTGAACATTTGTGTGGAAAAAATGGACAGACGGGTCAAGAAGAGATCTATTTCAAATAAATCTGATCTTCAAAAAGAATGGAAAATAATCGAGGAGGAAGTTACTAGAAATTTGGTGCATTCAGTGCCACTGAGTTCTGAAAAATTAGGTAAATATAGTGAAATATATTTTATATGTTCCCATAATGTTGTTCGGCAAAATCGTGTTGGTATTGTTTTAAATGCATTTTAAATTAAATTTTTAAATTTTAAAAAATACATTTGCTGTTGCAATAGTTTTGTTCGCGACTGTACATTAACATACCCATTAAATATATCTCTATTTATATACTCATTAAATAATAGAAAAAATATATATAAAATACATATGCACTTATAAACTGAAATTTTCACACATACATCGCAAATATTGATATTTATTAAAAAAAATACACGAATAAATTAAGAAAATAATTAACATAAAATTATTGTAAAAATATTATTTGTTTTGTAAAATAATAAAAAATTTAAATTAAAAAAACAACATGAAAAATACTCGTAAAAGCAACATATTAATAATAAATATTATATATTGGTATACAACAACAACAGCAACAAAAATAAATAAATAAATAAATAAATAAATAAATAAATAAATAAATAAATAAATAAAGAATTAAATTAATTGAAAAATCATAATACAATTGTTTTATTTATTAAAACAAGTACGAATGTTATGGTCGGTCAAACCCGACTATGTAAATGCCCTAAAAACCATAAATGTTAGATACGAAAAAGTAGTGAACGTCCCTCGTATAACTTTATTTATGCTAAAGTATGCAGTAGATTATTTTGAAACTAACATTTGTATCAAATTTATGCACTTTAAAATAAGGTTTTGTGATATTTGGAAGGGAGCTTGTTGTATGTTACTTTTAAGATGTAATGGACCGACCCTCCAAAATTTGACACATCCTTCAAGAATATCATAAGACTTTTTCTTTAAAAATTTCGTTAAATTTGCTTTTATGAGCATAAAACTTCACTTCGCGAGGAAATTTGTATGGAAGGTTCCTGAAATATTGGACCGAACAAAACCAATTGCAATAGGATTCATCCTTGGGCCAAAATAATAATATAAAATGACAAGATATCTCAAAAATTACGACATTTAGAGTGTTCATAACTTTAAATTTACTCAGAAAGTGATTCTAAGTCGAACGGTATCCTTAAAGGTGGGTGTAACGTAATTTTTTCTGTATATAAAAACGCATAATACCCCAACCACCTAAAATGGTGTAGGGTATAAATATAATTATGTTTTAACAAATATGTAAGTATTAAATAAAGTTTTGAAAATGGAAAATAATCGGTAAAATTCCATGCATTATTCGCGATCCAAGTTGGAAAATCTGAAAATAAATTTTTCAAAACCCAGGACTTTATCCGATTCGAAAGTGTTATGTTTTTTTTTAATGGAATAATTACAGAATTTTCAGAAATGCCACCACTAAGTTTTGAAGAGGGTATATTAACTTTGTCTTTGCGAGTGTATCGCCAAGAAGGAATCATCTAAGACATCAAAAAGTATTTATATTCTTGCATCAAATCAAAATGCGATATTAGCTCTCAACGATTTAGGTTTCCACAATAATTGACATAGCTCCATGAAATTTTAACTAATTATTTGTTATTGAAGAAGTTTCCTGTATAAAAAAAGTTATAAATATATCTGAGACAACCTCCTAAAAATCAACAATTTCAACAATGATTATGACCGAATGGCGATATTCTTTTATTGACATTATTATATCACTTTTCATGAAATTTGGCACGCTTCAGTGGAAAACGTTACACACTATTTTTTTGCTTGAATAATGATTTAATAACAAAATTTAGATAGGGACAGATAGAAAGAAAGGTCGAGGTTCTTCTCCAGAATTTTGTGGTTAAATTAGATATCGATTCATAAAGTCTGTTTAACTTCACCAATTTCTCTGATTAAACATAGGAACATTTTCAGAATAATAATCCTTATATTATTATTCTGAAAAAAAGTTTTTGGAAATATGTCAGTCGAGAAGAAAGACCAAACATTGTTTTCAAATAATTGACACAAATTCTTCCATAAACGACGCTATGGGGGTTCAAAATAGAAAAAGTTGCGTACATTTAAAAACATTTGGCTTAAGAACGGTTTAAAGTAGGTTCGTCAATATATCCAAAATTATTAGAGTTCTAAGCAACCGCTATTTAAATTTTATAGAAACCCAATCAGACGATCAAAAGCTGCGAACTTATTTCCAAAAAGAAACAATTGTCTTCCACCTGGAATCCTACGGAATCTTATAGGGAATGCCAGTCAGTCCAGACATCTGTAAATAAAAAAATATAAATTTATATACAAAAATCTCGACAAACATCATAATCCAACTGTAAGTTACTTATTTCCACTCACTGTACGTTTAAATAAAATATGAAAACCGAAATTTGGGATTACGATAAAATTAAGATGTTTAATAATCACATCACATTCATAATATAAAATTCTTGAAATAAAATTAAAATTGTAGCTTAATTAAAATCCCCTCTAAAATTGAAGAAATTCTGATCCAAATTATGGAAAACATCAACACAGAAACACCACAGAGACAGTGCTGCCATTCACCTCCTTGGAATATAGAGGCATTGAAAAATTTGCCATTACACATAGAGGTCACTGTTCTACACAACAATAGCAACGAAACTGCATAAACCGGGAGCTAAACTAGAATAGATCAATCATCTAATTAGCTGGAATTAAAAATTTAAAAGTGATTAAAGAAACCGAATTAAAGCTGAAATTAGGAATGAATTAATTTTTATTCGAGTATTTCTTGAGTTCGAGTTTTTTGATACTTATATTTGCAAATGCACTTATTTCTTGGCAAAGTGAATTAACCTTCATTAATTTTTGTGTCCCTAAAGACAATAAAAATTGTAACAATTTTTGAATACAAAACTTGTACATGTAATGGATGGTCCAACCAAAATGTACGATGTTTGAAATCATCATTAGACTTCAGCTATTGATTCAATTAAACTTTTTAATTGTAGGACACGATGACGTGATAAATTTAATGACTTCTCTTCTTTAATAAGCAAACGCACAAGTTTATTGGAATTTAATAAAAAACTCACGAAGTGCACGCAGGATTCAAAAACCTATTCCTTGATTTTTTTGAACTGTTAGTGATATTGTAATGAAATTTCACATAATCGATGTTTGGGTTATCTCTTATAGTATGGGAGATATTCAAGTCTAAATAAAATTTTAACGCCATTCAGATTTACTGTAGGTCCAGATAAGAATCTGTTGAAAAACTATATTAATCCATTAAAGTTAAAATTTTGAAAAATATATAATTTTTAGGATTTTTTACAAAAAGGTGGCAACATGTATTTACTTATAATACTTTTTTTCTTTGTTTATAATTTTTTATTGTTTTATAAAGAAATCTTAATGGGAATGCGTGCAAACTAATTTCGAATGCCACTGGGGCAGAGATATGAAAGACTTGGTCAATTTAAAGAAAATCTTCTTTTTGTTTTTGTTAAGTTCTTAAATCACAAAGCTGGAATCATTTTTAAATTATCCTTAATATTAAGCTAAATATATAAAGTAGATACACATAAAGTATTTTCTGCCGGATTGTCATTTTTTAACATGTTTTATAAGGATTGTGATTTTGGGTATTTTCGTACAAAAAACGGGAATTATTTTTTGTTCTAAATTAAAGACAACTTTATATACATACTTAAATCTCTATTTTAAATATAATTCCAATTTGTTTTGTCAAATTAGATGGTGGCAACTTCAAAAGTAAATTACTTAAATAAATATATTCGTTTTTTTTTTAAGATCTTTATTAAATGAACTTATTTTTTAATATTAAATACATACAAAAAATATTAGACATTTCAAAACTTTTGCATATTAATTACAATATTTTTATAATTAATGTTTTAAGTTTTAAATAAAAATTTAATATTTTTTTTAAATTAAGTACATTTTTTCCAGCAGTGAATACTTAATAACATGATAAATAATGTTAACAAACTTATTTTGATTATAAATTTTCTATTTTTGTTAATTATTATTTTTAAATTTTTATTTCTTTTCATTAAATTCATTATTTTGATTTTTTGAGCATTTAATTTTAATTTATTTTACTCATTACAGACACTTAAATTTTCTTAATAATAATTAGATGTTTATTTATTTTTTAAATAAATCGGTGAGTAGTTTTTTATAGAAAATAAAAATATATAAAATCATATAAAATCTATAATAAAAATAATAATATAATTTTTCATATAATTAACAACTTAAAAGATTTTAATAAAAAATGAAACACATATGTTCAAAATAATAGATGCACCTCAACGTTTGGCATTGAAAATTCCTTAACTTTTAAAACTTTTTCCAGTTGAAATATATGATCTGTAATACCAGTTAAAGGCAAAAAACTACCAGACATGTCAGTATCGAATTTCACTGTCGAATTTAACTAAAATTTTATCATAATTGTTACATAATTAACATATTTATGACATGGGGAAATCATGGACCAATTCTATCGATTAGAAATGAGCGATATTTTCACGACTGTGATTTAATCACTGTGATTGCTAAATCATGAGTTACGAGGAATAATGAAAAAGCAGTTACTTTTAATGTCGTTCATTTTTATTTGTTGTATACTTAAATGTATTTCTTTATAATTTGATCCAGTAAAATTACTTAAAGGTGGTGCTAAGCATAAATTCGCGATTCATCTAAAATGAAAATTATCAGTATCCTACGGTAAACTCTAATAGAGACCTGTCCTCTTTTATTGAACCCTATTGTTTTCGTGATTTTTCATTTCGTTTTTTATAATAAAAATAAAACAAAACACTTGCACTGTTTTAAAGAATAGGGAACGACGAAATCGCTCATTTCTATGTCGGCCTAACTAATGCTAAATTAGAGCTGAGGTCAGCGACGTAGATTATAACCTTCCGAAGTTGGGCACCTCACCTATGTTGTATGTAGATAGTCCTTCTAAATATCTTAAATAAAATTCGTTTATATGTGTAGGTTCTTTTACAGTTTCAGAGACATTCAATTCAGAATAATTTTTTAAAACCACTTTTTATACATTTTTCATTTTTTTTTAATTTAGCGGGCTTAATATGGGTCTCAAAATATATGTTAGATTCTCTATAAAATTCTAGAAAATGTTGCTGCCTTAATCATATTAATACTTTCATCCACTAAAAAAATAATATTTTTCAGAATTTGGAATTTGAGAAATATAAGATGCTCTTATATATTTAGCAATTTTGTTATTATTTTATAGGGAAATCTTAACGCAAATGCATGTAAAAATCTGGATGAGATTAGGACAAAGTTATGTCCAAAAACACAACCCAAACTTTGTCAATTTTAGAAAAAAAAAAAAATGAAATGCATTTGTTAAGTTCTCAAATAGCTAAGCTGAAATTATCTTCAAATTTTCCCTATAAGATACCTATGTAAGCCTTTATAACGACAGATAGATAACGTTAATGAAAATGTAAATTTTTCAAACACATTTTAGACAGACTGGAATATTTATGCGATTAATTTTCTTCCTGCACTTAAACAAAAAATTACCAGTGTTCTCTACTGAATATAACTTGGCAAAGTGTTTCAAAGGAAATATGAAATGGAAATAAATTTGTAATTTCTGAACGGCCGAGGTCCACAAAGTCCAAACTCAAAATTTAAACTCGCTTACTTCTACTATTTCTACGTAAATCAGGCTACGAATTTTATTATTATCAATAATATTATACATTTTTAAAAAGTATAATAATTATATTACATAATTATCCGATACATTGATATATTTGGTGTATCTTCATCTTTTCATGTGGCATAAATAATTGAAACTCTTAATAAATTATAAATTAATAATATCTAGTGAGTTCTTCATATTGATTGGGTAACGCAGTGACGTTTTATGACATATAGAAAGCTTAACAAATAATTATCAATGTATTTGAAGTTATATCTACTTTTCAAAAATGTATTATATTAATAATAATAATAATAATAATAATAATAATAATAATAATAATAATAATAATAATATATTAATAATAATAATATTATTAATATAATTCGTTGCACACGTTTTGCGTTTTTTGTTTTTTTCATATTATTAGATTCTGAATTTCAAATATAACATTTGTTAATCAAACTATCTCAATGAAATTTGCATATATCTTTTTGAAACTATTAATATATTATTTGCTTTTCTTTAAAGAAATTCTATAATTAAAATAAATTAAAAATTCCCAAACATTTGTTTTTCACATTTTTTGCTTTATCTTCCCAACCGATATCGGGGAGTAAAAAATTTTATAACATATCAAGATTTTAGGAAAACGTATTTTTTATTTCCAGCTTTGCGGTTTTATAAATTTATTCAGAAATTGGAGCCTTGTAAGAAAAATAGCTTGATTTTGAGAAACTCTGGTTCTCCCAAAATTTAAGTTTTTGAAACTTTTTTTCATTACATAAAAGTCTTTATAATAACCTTTTGGAAAAGTAAAAATCGACAAAAAAATTGTCATAAAAATATTTAAAAAAATGTGATAAAAAATGGAACCGCTATAGCGTAAAAACTTCACCAATATCTCATTTAAATCGGGTTAGCCATTTGGAAGTTAAAGATTTATTTCCAATTCATTTTTTATTTCAAATACTGTGCAATGTTGTGCGGCTTATGACAACGTTTCAATTATGAAATTATTTTAAATAAATAAAATTTTAAAAAAATCATAAATTTAAATAAGTTAAATAAAAGAATGTTTTTATCATTTCGATTATTTTTTATATAAAAATATAATTTTTAAGTAAAATATAGATTTTGAAATTATTATAGATAAATTATGATCAGTTGTGTTATGTTTATCAATAAATATTTTCTATTATATAATTACTTTGTAAGTCTTATTAGTAATCGATTAAAATATTACATAAATGACTAGAAAAAATATATAATTTGTATTTAATCGATATATAAATAATTATATAATTTATTTATCAATATAATTGCTGTATAATCTAAAGTGAAATTAAAAAATAAACTCTTATACATATTTAGTACTTTTGTGCAACATCTGTTGGAACATAAAGGAAACTATAATATTAAGCAGATACTCCTATATTATCGCGTTAAATAATATTGCATTTTAGATGATGAGTAATTTTTATTTTGGATTTTAATGTTGTTGTATAGAAGATTTCAGCTTAAATTGTGGTAGATTTGAAAATTTTAACGATTTTTCTAAACATACAAAAGCAAAGAATATTTTTGAATAAATAAAATTAAGCTTTCAAATCCTTTAAATTTGAAGTTAAGTGGGTCTCAAACAAGAGCAAATTATTTTATATATCATAAAATAAAATTGAATTTTCCTCTGATATTATTTTTTCCAACATTGTATTTTGGGAAAATTATCGTCAATTATTCAATTCCTTATGCTATGTTTAGTGATCAAACTAAGGCCTTGGATCATACTTAATAATAACTTTATTTTGTTACAACATCTTTATAAAGTTCCTGCTATAAGAATACAATATTATTTTTTACGTTAAAATAAATTTTGAATGGTCCAATAAAATAGCATTTTTAACACAATCCAAGGAAGATATTATGTTCGCTTGAGCAAAATATTAATATTTACGAAACTGGTCCTATTTTGTCAACTTATTTTTAACGTATAAAACTTTTGTTGGAATTTAGCTATTTTTTCAAATCTATTATTTGTATAATCTTTTACACCAAAAATAGTGAATGTCATTTCCTATTAAGTATATACTCGGACCATATCAATATCTGTCGATTTTGAAAACATTCTTTCGATGATATTTTCCAAAATTTCGGTATTTATTGCAAAGACTTATCTGAAAAAAAATTATTTTTAAAGTTGGCAAATTTGATAAACTTTATTTTGAAAATACCATGACCTATTGAATCGTTGTACCCGTTCATAATGGGTGCGTGAAACTTTGAGTTTGTATATTGATATATGATGATTCGGTTTAACGAAGTCCGTTGATTTGTCTTGGCGGATTTCTTTCCATGTAAACCTTGAGAGGACTTCAGACTCGCCCAAGGGGCTGAGAGCCTTGATAGGAGTCTTAACGGGTCCTGGCCCCTTTAGACGAAGGTTGCACTTTTGGAATAGAAATACCCTGAATTCTACAGGTTGTGTGGCGAGGCAGAGGAGTCAGCGGAACAATTTGCAAGTTGCAAATTTTACCAGTTATGGCCCAGTACATAATAGCTTTCATCAAGAATCAGTTCCTGATTTCAAAAATTTGTAATGCGGCAATTTCTGCATTTTTTCTGATCCAATTTTGTTAATTGTCAAATTTCATTGAAATATAATGAAGTTAATGCTTAAAATTATATTTCGGAATCGGGTACCCATACGGGAACTATAATAGATTGACTTTTATGAGCTTAATACTTTTATAAGAGCTATTTTCTCATGATGGCTGATATTCATGAAATTAGTGCGCTGAATTTGATAAATTTTTGTTTATATTTACAAGTTTTTTTCTTAAAACCCCTTTCCGGAATGAAGCCTTATATGGGAGTAATAACCAAATATTAATCGATATTCTTGAAATTCTATTAAAGAAAGTAAGACCTTTATATTCTATTCCGGAAAATCCTTTTATGGAATCTATAACTATATATGGAGCGATATTCTTTAAGTTTGTTATGTATATTAAGAACTGTTCGACTGGTCTTAATTTTTCATAGGACCCATAGTAAAGTATTAATTAAAAATTCAAATTTGCGATTTTTTTTGAAGTACATGTAGATGTTTATCATAGTAATTTTTATAAATCCAATTATTTTTGTATTATGAAATTTTAAAATGTTTTCGAAATTTTTATGTTGTTTCAGATATCGGTCCATAACTTTTTTTGAAATATAGCTGATTTTAAATAGGAAATAATATAACCAAGATTTAATTGAATTCGCTCTAAGCGTGAAAATGTTTTAAACCGACAGACGGTCATGGATATAATGAAACAATATAAGAATAAAGTCTAAGATAGAAGAAGAATGGAATTCCATGTGTGGAAGAATGAATTCCACATGGAATGACAATGTTAGTAAACCCTATTACCATTTGTCATGATGTAGGGTATAAAAGTTGGGCAATCAATTTTATTACTTAATTAAAATGTCTTTATAATTGTTCGACCATATTTGTTTTATGCTAAAATATTCTGCTTACATTCCGAAATATATTATCGCTTAAATAATTTCAAAATGTTTTTTATATCTTCCAACACAAGTGGGGAAGAGGGTATATTAACATTGTCATTCCGCGTGTAACGTACAATAAATCGAAATCTGAGTCGATTAAGCTATATCCGCCTGTCTGTTCGTCTGTGTGTAGTTGGCATTAACGCATCCGCAATAATTGACAGAGCTAAATGAAACTTGGCCTGATTATTTTATATAGTCCTGAGAAGTTTCCTATTTGAAACCAGCAAAACTGGTTCATGTTAAGAAATATATACCGATATCTGAGGCAACGCTTAAATTAAAGTGAAAATAATCAATTATAAGTCGTTAAATTAGAATATAATTTTTCATTAATATTAAGAACTCATTAACATTCCAAAAATGATCAAAATCGGTTCATTAAAAAAATTATTGCCAAAAGTAAAGCTAATTTTATGACTCATAAAGGTTTCTTTGTTATATATAAGAAATACTTTCATATAATGTATGCGTTTGTGAGTATATATGTGAGTGTGTATATGAGTGTAATGTACATGTGCGAAACATAATGTATTTATTTCTTAGACTTTTGAATGCTTCTTAACGAATTCGAACATTCACTGTTTTGATAAGAAAAGTATAAACATTTATATATATTTTTACATTTAATTTTCTCCTTTTCCAAAAGACTGGACCAATTTAAACGTTTTGAGCTTTAGGTCGATACCAAGTTTGTACTAAGCTTAAAGTTTTTTACAAAATAAAAATTTTAGTTATGACACAAAGAGTTGGACTATAATATATACAAAAGACTATTTATGATCAGACTTCTAGCACATACACAAAAATATCTATAAGATGTTGCAGTATTTTTGAATTATTCGTATTTTAATTACCAGCATTATAAAGCTTAATTTAATTAATAGGAATTTATGCTTTAGTATAATTGATGCTGTCAAAAGAAAACTATTTCGCTTTTAAAGGCTTTTTACATATAAAGCTTTCGTGTATGCGATTTTCTTCCCCCATTCACTCACATGCTATTTTACCATCAAAACTGCTGAGGGCAATGGCAAAAGCTTGCAAAGCACATAAAGGATAACGATAGTCCATGGTGAAGACATCTTCCGAGGTACGTCCAAATTGCATGACTATATAATCAGGATCAGAATCGTGTACTAGTTGAAAGTTTTTCACTGATGCCTGGGTGACACGACCATGAAAATTTAATACATACGATTGAGTTTCATCATTCCAAACGGGTGTTTTATTATGTAATTCCACAATGTTATCGAGGTTCTGCAAAATTTTGATTTCAATATATTTGTTCCTTCCTTATTTGTTTATTAGAATCTTTAACTTACTTTACTTTTCCATAAGTCCATTATACCTTGTTGTTTAGGATCTGCGGAACTGATTTTAACTCTTTGATCATCTTCCGTCATACCTGGCAGTATAACAGTCATATTTCTTGGTCCCTTAAAACCCAAAATATTGGTATCCTATTTTGATAACCAGAAAATATATCATGAATCCAAATATAATTGATTATTTTCCAAACTTACATATATTACAACTGCTAAATCTAATCTTGGATTTTCGGCATTCTCTTTACTGCCACTATCGTATACCGTAAATGAGGTACCAAAAACATTAGATCTCAATTTCCCACAAAATCCTTCTGCATTACGTGATAAATCAGTTGGATCACAACTGATAATATAATTCGAAGTTTTACTCTTCTTTCGTTTTCGTCCCCCCAATAGAAATATCTTTTTGCCATAATCTCTTTCCAAATGTAAATAGTAAATTGGAAATAGACCACGATCCATTCCCTTGCGATCACGTGTTATACGACATTTGTAGAGGACACCTTGAGGGGCTGGTTGCATAACAAATTGTTCAATGTTACCAATCAAATCACCTTCAGGTTCAGCCGATTCTGAAGCATTGCCATCATCGGTTTCATCTTTGCCGCTACCAGATTTTGAAATATTCGTTGAACTAACTTGTTTGATTGGCATAACGGGTGCAGCATGAGCAATATTATTACGATTGGCATAATCTTCTTCATCCAAATCATCATCGAACGATTGTAGACGACTTCTGGGTTGTCTAGGTTGCGAGGAGGCTGAATTTGTAGAACTACTATGCTGATGATGTGATGTTTCAGCCAGTATCACTACAGGACTACTTTCCTCATCTTCTAGATCATGTGTGGATATTTCTTCAATTAAATCTATAGTTCGTAAAGTGACAAAACATATTAACTCTGAAATTATAAGTTTTTCTTTCTTAAAATTTTTTATTTTTTTTTACCTTCTTCACGATTGGTATTATTACGTTTGGGTGTATTTCGACTGTTATTTGAATTATTTACATATTTTACAGTAGAATTTGTGACCGTTGTAGCGGTTGTTGCTACCGTTGTGGCATTATTGGTGGTAGTGTTGCATAATATTTGATCCGGATTTTGTGGAGAACTTATAAATTGCATTGGTCCATCGTATGCGTGCATTTCACGACTATTGGTTGTTCTTAATCCAGACATGGGTCGATTTATTTGCAAATCACTTGCTTGTACCATACCAGGAGATGCTCTTTTTTGTCGTATATAAGCTTCCATTAATTGGCGCTAAAAATAAAAAAGCGATATGTATAAAAATTAGAAAAGTATGAATAAAAAGTTTGGTTAAATTAGAGAACCGTATTTTATTTTCACTGAAAAATTATCGATAACTCTTAATTAAGTGAAGATAATGACAAAGTTCGGAATGGCAAAGCTAATAAGTCCTGTTTTACTGTGGAATTCAAAAACTCTGAAAATATTGAATATTTTTTTCCAATTGGTTTAGAGCAGCACTAGTTCCGAGTTGGTCAGGTTTACATAGTTCATTATCTTACGATTCATCGACTCGGATTAATAGTAACTAAGCTATAGGATAAATTGAATTTCCCAAATCTGTATCATAGAGATCGCAGTTTTAAATATAATTTATTTTTTAACCAAAATTCCATTTAAGGATCCTTCCGCAAATAGGATTTCAAATTTATAAAACACATAAATGTGAATTAATTCTGTTGAATTTCGGAACAAATTATTATGTTTTTAATCTTAAATATATGTAACACATTTCATTAATTTCGGTTAAAAATAGACAACAGGCCCCTTTTCTGGAATAATTTTTTGTAATAAAAAGTCTTAAAATACAAATCGGGCGCCCTGCAAATTTTAAAAATTTTACGAAAAATCATTTATGAATTGAATTGAGAAAAATAATTTTTTATATAGATATAGTGGGAAAGCATATCTGTCCTCAAGGGCTTGTCAATAAGAATTACAGAATTGTTTAAAAAAATCGGTTTGAACAAACTGTGATATGTTAAAATGGCAGTTGCTTGGTGTTCCCGCTTTCAGCAAGACTTTTTCAATTAATATTTATATTGTCAAAAACATATTTACAATTATAATTGATGTATTTAAATATATAAAATATGTATATAAGGAGTGAGATCGAAAAAACTTTAATACACATTTTTCATTGAAGTTTTAACCCAAGTATTACTAGATTTACGCATAAAAAATTATATTGTTAATCTGATTGAAATGAGTAACCAGAAGTACGCATGTTTGTACTAAAATTATTAAATATTTTCAACAAAACCCAACCCGGTCCTACTCCCCATATATCCGATAAATAAATTAAAGCTTATTCAAGTTTTAAGTTTTAAAAGACCTAAAAAGTTTCTGATAGAAACGTCGCTGAAAACTTTAAGGCCAAAAACAAATCATGGAAATTGAAGTCAGGTCTTCTAAAAAAGTATTTTTAAGGTATTATGGATGAACAAGTGTATGTTCCGGCAACTTCCTGGTCAAAAATTTTATGCTGCTGATGTTCGAGGGAATGTTGAAGAAAAGTTTAGGACATAAAAGCATTCAACATTTCCCAAAAAGTTCCCAATCATTTGTTGCAACGTGCTCTACAAATACTGAAATTTACATCATTCATAAGCTTTCTTAATGTGTTTATTAATTTTAAGCCTGTCACTATGGTTGAGTGTTACAGAACAATAATGTTGTTTATTTACTAAGATTGACAAATTCTTCAAACTGCCCGGAACTAAGGCCAGTGGAGAGATATTGGGCTCTTGTTAAAAGGGAATTGATGAGCACAAAAAAGGTGTCCAAGAATGTGGTAGATTTTAAAAGGATATAGACTTTTTTAACAAAATGACAGAAAGCACTATTAATATGTTAATGGAGAGGTTTCCGAAGAAGGTTCAAAATTTCATCACTTGCGATTAATAATATAACAATATTTTTTTTGTAAATTGTAGCAATAAATTGAATCAAATAAACAAAATAAAACTGTAAGTTTGGTGGTTTCGCTTTTAATTTACACATTTTTATGTTAAAAATTTTTCTACCTCACTCCTTATGTATTAACAAGATTTAATTTAATTGTAAATGTATTTAATTTCTATCAATCAATTAAATTTTATATTTTCTTATTTGTGGTCTTTAATTTAAATTCATTTTTTTATACCCTTCACCATCACAAGTGATGAAGAGGGTATCATAACTATTTCATTCCGTGTGTAACGCTAAGAAGGTATCATCTTAGATATATTCTTGCATCAAATCAAAATCTGAGTTGATTTAGCTATACCCATCAGTCTGTTGTTGGCACGCTCACGTCCACAATAATTGACACAGCTGAATGAAATTTGGCCTGACAATTTGTTATAGTCCTGAGAAATTTTCCAAGTTCAAGCGAAGAACTTTGGTAAAATTTTCAATTAAAATGGGCAAATAAGAATGGAATTTTGTCATAATATTAAGTTATACTTATCAAAATCGGTTTAGTAGAAAGAAAAAAATTATATCCAAATATATAACTTATTTTATGAAGGTTTCCACACTCACAAACGTTGTATACGTTTGTGAGTGTGTACAAAACATAATGTATTTACTTACATGCCCTTGTGGTGGAGGGTATAATTGATTCGGCAGAGCCAAATATAACATTCTTTCTTGTTTTAATAATAAATTCAAATAAATATTGAATGTTCATTTTGTTTAATGGAATATTAAATGTGTTGATTTATCTGAATAATTTATAATGTCTATATGCATGTATGTATGTATGTATGTATGTATGTATGTATGTATGTATGTATGTATGTATGTATGTAGATACACATTTGTAAATAAATAATTATATTTGTTTGTAAAGAAATTAGCAACATTAAAACAATATTTAATTTTCCTCTGGCAACATTTAACATTTTTATTAAAACATTTAATATCAAAAATTGTAAATTGCAAAAATAAAGAGTGAGTACGAAAAATTTGTAACATACATATATGCTAATAAAAGCGAAAACACTAAACTAATAGTTTCAACTTTTTATTTGATTGAAATTCTTATTACAAATTACAAAAAAGAAATTATAGTTTAAGTTATTGGTACTGAAATTTTGAACTTTTTGCGGAAACCCTTCTATTAACGTTTTTATAGTGCTTTATTCGAACAAGTTTAAATCTACCACACATTTGGACCCATTGTTTGCTCTTCAATTCTCTTTTAACAAGAGTTCAATATCTCTCCACTGGCCTTAGCTTCAAGCAGATTTGCATCTCTTGCTAAAATAACAGATTATCTTTCATATACCACTCAAGGATTTGTTTACCATAGTGACAGGCTGCTAAATCAGGCCAGAAAATAAGTGAACATATTGTGAAGTCTTATGAATAGAAGAAACCCTATTTTTTATATTTCTTGATGTAAATTTCGGTATTTATAGAGGCCATTGTAACAAATGATTGACTTCTTTTGCCGCAACTGCATATTGCTTGCTATACCATGAACTTTTGGGTAAATTTTGACTGCTTTTAGGTCCAAACGTTGTCTTCAACATTCCTTCGGGCATCAGTAACATACAATTTCTGACTAGGAACTTGCTAAAAATATGTTTCGTCATGTTTTTCATAAAACTTCACATCAATTTCCGTGCTCTATTTTTGGCCTCAAAATATTTAGCAACGTTACAGTCCGAAACTTTTTTAGTTTCATATTTGTTTGGACCGGATTAGCTTTAACTTTTCGTGCAATATAATCCGAGCACTTAGCTAATTATGCGGATTTCCAAGCGAATGTGTTTAGAGCTCTTTTAAAGATGCATTATATTTTTTGACTTTGGAAACATCATGTGGACCATTTCTTCAATGGACAAGTTCTATCGGTACTGTTTAATATTAATGGAAATAATTTGACGCCAGACCTATGAATGCTTGGTTAACATTTTGTAGGACCAAAATGAGTTTTTTTGAAAATATTTAATAATTTTAGTGTGCATTTTTCTGGTGACTCATTTAAATCAGATTAACAAAATATTCATTTGTTTGGCGTTGAACATAATATCTGACACCTTTTGCAAAGGTAACTTGATCAAAGTTTTAATGGAAAACGGGTGTTGAGAATTTTTCGAGCTCACTCATTATTTAAATTAAAATCTTTTAAAAAAATTACGGTTCAATAATTTCATGTAATGATCAGTATCTATTTTCCTTTGTCTTTTATTTCTTGTGATTTGTGATGCTGTATTAAATGCCTAATTTCAATTTCGCAATTGAATTTCTTAAATATTCGACTATGCCGATTCTTTAATACCCTCCACCACAAATGCGTGTGAAGTAAATTCGTTATGTTTTGTACATACACACTGACACATACACTCAAAGACGTATATAATATATAAAAGTTTGCTCCTGACATCGGTCTGTATGTTTTAAATTTACTGAACCGATTTTGCTAGTTTTAAATAGAAAACTTCTCAGATTTTTAACAAATTCTAAGGGAAATTTCATTGAGGTCTGTTAGTTATTGTGCATGGGGTTGTGCCAACAAGAGACAGACATCTAAATAGACTCAGATTTTGATTTGATGCAAGAATATAATGATTCCTTATTAGCGTTCAACACGAAGTGACAATCTAGTACACCCTCTTTAGCACTTATATTGGTGCAGAGTATAAAAAAATATTTTACACAATATTTAATGTAAACAATTAAATGTAAATATTTATACATTTACATTTGATTGAAATAATAAATAAAATTGAGAGATTTTATTAAAGTTAAATTGTCAAATTTATTTAAATTTAGAATTTTAATTAATAGAAATTATTTGAATGACTTTTAGGCTGAAAGTGGCGTTTAATTAAAATTGTTAAATAAAGTTGCAATTTCACTTTTCAATGTACAATGGAGAAGAATTGATTTTTTTGGAAATAAATTCGAAACTTTTGATCTGATGAGGAATGTCGGGTTATAACTATGATTCCAGTCATACGAAGATACAAAAAATTTATTTGAAATTAAAATACTTAAAGAGGTTTTCTCTACAAATAGACAATATTATAGCCACTTTTTATAAATTTGGTTTAAATTAATATAAAGTTTTTGAATTGCAATAAAATATTTATTAAATCTTTCCGAAATAAATGAATATAAATCTCGGAAAATTCCCAAAAATTTCACGGAAACTAAAAAAAATGTTTTTTTTTTTTTTTTTTTTTTTAGATTTTGATCTAAAAATTCTACAAGAAATCTGAAATACGGTTGCTATATGGTCAGAAGCACATTTAAGTTTGAAATATTGTATTCTGTCTTAAAATTCAGATTTTGGGAATTTAAATTCCAAAATTTTAATTTTATTTTCAAGAAATTTAAACTTGTTCGAGATATTGAAAAATTTTTAAGGTGTGAACTTCGAATTAAAATAATTCGAAAACTATAAGTGATTAATAGCTTTAAGGTATTAAATTTTGGAAATTAAAGATAAATAACTTTGAAATAGAATCAGAAACAAAAATTGTAAACGCAGTAAAAAAACCCGTATAACACTCCATTAACTGAACTCCATTCTATAAAATTATAATTCTACGTTCTTTTCCTAATTTTATGATAAATTAAATAAATTTAAATCCATCAGTCTCATTTTGTAAGGTAAATTTATATTTAGTTTGTCATTTTAGAGAAAACTCTAAAAGATCATCTGATAAGCTATTTGTGGTCATATACTCTAAAAAGATAATCAAATTCATTCTGGATATTATTATATTCAACCAATTCGTCGCCACAAGGAGTTTTGGTAGAAAACAGAAACTCGTGCTCAATTTCGAACTGCAAGCCGAGTTAAACGAGTTATTTTTTGGACCTTAAAAAACTAGCAAATTTATTTTTATAGGTGTTAGAATAACCATATCGCATAGAGGTAGTAAGACAATAATATATATTTTTAAAAGACTATAGAAGAGACAATGAGTTACTATATAGCACGAGCTAATGTTCATAAGTCGTGGTTAAGAAAAGTGATTTAGTCGTTTAAGAATAAAGAATGCCAGTCAACGAAAATTGTTGGATAATTCTGTATCATAAAATTAAAATACTTACACACGAGGATTCCACAAACTTTTATACCCTTCAACACTGCAAGTGGTGAAAGAGATATATCTTAGACACCATATAAATACTTGCAGCAAATAAAAATCTGAATCGATTTTAAATGTCTGTTTGTCTTGTAAAACCAACAAAATAAAATTTTGCCGTTGTATTAGGCTTTATATTCCTCATTACAATTCTGAAAACTATATATATATAAAATCGGTTCAGTAGAAAAAAGTTAAGCGTTAGTGAACGGCCTTGCAAATTTCGCCATCTCAAATATGTTGTATTTTAAAAACTCTTAAAATTAGCACAATTATTTTACTTATTAATAAATTAAACAAATGAATTTCTATTCAGATTTGATTGTTGCTCCATACACTTAAGTCCCCTTTCCGAATTTAATCTTTAAGCAACTTTCAACTATAACATTTTACAATATTTCAATGAAATTTAAGAATTATTATTATTTGCTTGGCATTAAAAAATGTAACGAACTTTATCGGTTCACAAATAACTGTAGCTCTAACACAGATCTTCGTCTATAATTGAATATTCCCGAGCTCAAAAAATCCTTCAATATTCAAATATTTCAATTAAATCTGGAACTATTAACTTAAGCTCTGTATCAATAAATGTGTAGAATTCCTTGAATATCAGACCTTATTTCTTTCATAGAAACCTTTATTCCAGAATCAGTTTCTAGAATAAAGGTTTCTATGGATGGCTGTCAATGATCGATTTTAAGTTTCCATGCAGTCTAGAGATCGTAAAATTAATTCGTATATTAAAGACTTGTATACCCAGAAAAAACCGTACAAAATTTTGCGAGGATCGATCCCTTATTTCCTATATTGAGAGTCATGAACGATAGCAAAATCTATCCTTCACCACCACAAGTGGTGAAGTGGGTATAATAACTTTGTCATTCCGTGTGTAACGCTAAGAAGACCCCAAAATGTATATATATATTCTTGCATTAAATCAAAATCTGAGTCGATTTAGCTATGTCCGTCTGTCTGCTATTGGCACGCTCAAATCCGCAATAAATGATGAAGCTCAATGAAATGAAATTTAGCCTGACTATTTGTTATAGTCCTGAGAAATTTTCTATTTAAAATCAGCAAATCGGTTCGGTATATTAAAATATATAAACCGATATCTGAGGCAACCTGAGAAACATATGGTATTACCGTAACACGCATTTGTGGTGGAGGGTATTGAAGATTCTGCATAGCCGAATTTAGCATTCTTACTTGTTTTTTCTTAAACTTTCCCACTGAGTATGTTTAAAAATGTGGACTTATGGGATGAATATTTTTGAAGCTTAAGAATATTAGATCAGATAAGAGGATATATATATATATATATATATATATATATATATATATATATATATATATATATATATATATATATATATATATATATATATATATATATATATATATATATATATATATATATATATATATATATATATATATATATATATATATATATATATATCCTCTTCATTTTAACATATAATTTTCATATTATTTCACTCATTTTTTATTATTTGAGTAAAATGAGATAAATTGAATTTAATTTAGATTATAAAATTTTCAAATATTGACTAAATTTAATACTTTGTCAATAATCGTTAAGAAATCGAATTTACGAAGATAAAGAAAATGTCATTTTTTTTGTTTTTCAATAAAGATGAGTGACACAATAAAATGTTCAAATAGAACTGAAAATGAAATATTATTGTTTGATTTATCTTCAATGGCAATTATGGTAGAATAGGGGTATATTGTTTTCAACATTTTTATCTAAGTTTTGGAGCTTGCAATACAATGTTTGTGTTCGTACGGATGTATGTGTGTGTTGATAAGTATTGTTGATGCAACATGTGTTTGAGAAAACTGGCTGACAGATAATAATAAAAAATACGTCGTTAGATATTCATTCGGGCATCATCACCATACAACCATACATCCATCCTTCATCCATTCATCCATTTGTATATTTTCACAATTGTATTTGAAAATGTTTTTCTGCTGGTTTTCTTTATTTTTTTTGTTGATTTTGTTGGATTTTCTGTACATAATGATTATATTTGATGAACTATGGGTAGAATAGGATTCTCAAAGGCATTATCAATTTATGCGATATACATATGTATACAAGTTTGTTTAGAATGGTATTAGGGGATGTTAGTTAATTTATTAATGTTTAAAATGTTTTTCGAAATTTTGAATAATTCCAATACAAAGAAGCTTCATTTTGCGTTCAATTTGAATTAAAGTCCTTTAAATTCTATTAGATGAACAAAAATGAACTATTAACAGATTTAGCATATACCTACATATACCTTCTAATTTCGCACTGTTCCTGCAAGTAACACTGTTCTCACTCACTGTTGAGGTTTATTCTTCAACTTTGTTTCAGTTTCTTTAATTAGTTCATATTTGCATTTTTATAACAGCTAATTAGATACTTAATTCGCTGTAACTAAGTTTTAATATATATCATTACTTAGAACAACGCCCCCTAGATGTGATATAGTAGTGCTACTTATTAATTCTCTCAAACCATCCGCTAAGTAGATGATCTATGGCAGAATACAATTCGGGTTGTTTTGAAGCAAAGGTCCAGTTGTGGTGGGAACGTTAGTAGATTGATAATTGGTAGATACTAACTGTCAACTATTGAATAAAAGAGGACGTTTAGTTTAGATTTAGAAAGCATTTGAAGATGTATAATTGAAGTATTTCTCGACCAAGACAAATGACAAACGCAGTTGGGAACTTGCATTGTCATTGAGACTCACAGCATGTCATATATTCAAAAAGCGATAACTTTATTATTATTTATTATATTAAAAAGTTATTTATTTTCTTTAAATTTGAAAATAATGCTGATGAATGTAAATCCTAGTTACAGTCATCAGCATTACCATGAAGACAAGGTAATGTATCCTATCTTGATATAACGATTTCTTTAAATCGGATCAGATGACAGAAGAAAATTGATCCATGTGAAAAGAGCAATAACAAAACGCCCAGAATATTTAACCGGGAACATCATCTTCTGCCATGACAAATCTTGACTTTATATTGTAAGTGTAAGAGTGGAAAACTTTATGAAAATCGTGCGTGGGAAATTTGGGTTCACTCGACTTATAATCCAGATCTTGACCCTGTTGTCCACCATTTGTTAGATCAATGCAGAAGAGAAATTGTCTTGATTTGCTCTTTACCTCAAAATCTGAGCAGTGCACTCAAGATATGAGAAAAAATTTGGGCCAAACATTGACTTTATATCTTTTTAACGTAACGCATACCATGACTTAATCGCAAAGATAAAGTGATCTGTGTCGATTTAGCTATGTTCATCATGCTCATGCCTAAATGTCCGAATGAAATTTATACACTTTTCCCATTTAAAATCAGCTAATCAATCTATTAGCAAAAAATTAAAGTCCGATATCTGAGAAAACATCTTAAACTAAGATTTTCTTTTGAAATTTGCACAAGTTTTGCTTCTGCCTTGAATATACAGTATTGTTCGAAACCTAAACAACTTTTACCCAGTTAGAATTCATTGTCTTTATATATTCTTTTTAAAAGAATTAATGAAATTTTTTTATCCAAAAATGACATCCAAAAATTAATTTCTATTTCCTTAGAAGCAATCTGGAGCTGATAAACTGCCTAAAATCAGAGTCAAAATCGATATCCAAATCTATTCAAATAATCTTATTCAGTTTATACCTAAAAAGTGTGCGGAAAATATCATACGAAATTTGAAAAGTTCGATTTGTTTTTATTATATTTTAGTTATGAGAAATTATTTTTTGTTGTCATTTTTGAATAATAAAATATTCATTAATTCATTTAAAGAGAATGTAAAAGATAATAGATACTTACTAGCAAAATGTTGTTGTTATTAATTTTACCAATATCGATTCATGTTTTGCTATATCTCCCATATAAGGTCTACAGTTTTTTAGTTAATAAAATGGTCTTATATATAGACCAATTTTATTGGAATTCGGCACAATTATTTTCTAACTTTCTTTAATTTATATAATTAATTTGACGAATATCGATCCGTATTTCGATATTGCTATAAAAAAGGCCTCTTAATTGAATTTCGTGAAAAATTTCTGTGTGTGCTCTTTCGATGGTTTAGAAAGAAGGAAGGAAAAGAGTTGATGACATCTAATATAGATTAATTCATTATTTGTCAATTTGTTATGTTACAGGTTGTAAAATAGAAAAATATTTCTAACCACAAGAAACGAAGACAATTCCAACATGAAAAAAAAGAATCCCATGACCCTACTTCTCTAGTGCTTTCAAAATTTTATTCCATCCTTTTTGATTTAAAAATTGTTTTTATTTAAGTTTTTGTCATTTATTTAGTTTTTTTTTTTTTGTTTGTATTTCATTTTTTGATAGACACATTATCATTTTTGCAAAAAAGGTTTCATACAAGGATTAAAACATTTCATTTCCTTTTTTTTGTATTTCCTAAAATGGTAGAAGAAGAATATATATTGTTTAGTAACTAGAGAATTAAAAATCCAACATAAAAAATGTAATAAAACATTGTTTTTTATTATTACAATACAAACATACAAACAGTCATACATACAAAGTGTTTTTGAGTAGTGCAATGAAATTCACTAGATCCAGTGGTTCCTAAATGATTTTAGTGGGGAAATAGTTCTGTTAACTGTAAGTGATATATGAAAAAAAAACACATGGTTAGAGCTAAGGAATTTTTGAGTTGACTTCTCCATCCATGGAAATCTCGGGTTTTTATTAAAAATCGAAATGTATTTGCGACATTACAGAAAATACATTATTACAGAGACATTTCTACAAATGTGGGTTATAATATACTCAAATCGAAATAAGTTTTAATACCTTTTCATTGTCCTGAAGCCTAAACGTCTTATGCTAGAAACATGACTGTGGGAAAGTCGGGGTTAAAGAAGGGTAAAATCGGTGACCGTATATCTCTTAAACAGAAATTAGGTATTAACAAATTCTGTACTTAATGTTTTCCCTTTAAGAAAATAAGCAAATAGGTGTTTGGTACTTAAATTTGGTACTTTTTGGCACCAAATGTTACTTTTTAATCAGTACATATTAAAATCAAAATCTTTCGAAAATTTACCAAAAATAAAAAATATGAATTTGGTACCTCTTGGAAATTTGAATATTTGAGGGTAAAATACACAGGTACTTTTTTCTACAGTATTTTTGTATATTTATGAATAAAATAATTTAAATATTTAATTATGAAATAATAATTAAAAATTACTAGTTTACGTTACACCATATGTAACGTAAACCAGTACTTTTTGAAAAGATAATTTTAAGTAGAAGATTTTAATTGTGTGAACCTGAATATGTTAAACATTAAACAAAATTAAGTAAAAGTGTGTTTTTCCCAAGATTAAAATTATTTGAGAGAATTATATGGTTTTAGATCTTCTGAAGGTTTGGTACAAGATCTGCCCACGAGCCCCATCAAAAAAGTGTCAATTTTGAAAAAGTAAATATATCAAATCCCTTAGCTTGGATCGACTTCAAATTATCCTAATAATATAAAACTCCATATGTAACGTAAACAGTAAAAAAAATCAGTTCAGAAGTTCTTATAACGACGTTTTTTTAATCTATAATCTTGCGTCTATAATCTCCATATTTTAATTTCAATCAAATCATAAATGAAATTATGATTATTAAGAAAATAAACCATCGAGATGTCAGCTAATCATTAGCCAATATGCTACTAATTAGCTGGGAGCCTGTACTCATTGAAATCAATTCGAATACACCACAACTCTATGCGTATAAAATTTTATTAACATATCGCTAACGAATACCAAAAATCGTTTTGGAACCACTGTTTTAGTATAAGGAGTTAACAAAAAATAACTATCATTGCGATACAAGCGGAAAAATATATTTTAATAATTATTTTCAATTCTTTTAAGAACAAGAAAAAGCAAAACCAAGTGAATATTATCGAAAAAACACAGTGATTTTAGATTTATTATTCAATTTATTTTGACATCAATTTAATTGTCAGGGAGAAAAGTATGATTACATATATGTTTTGTTCAATACATATTTTTTCAAGTGTATTTTTTAAAATATGCAATACAAGTGATGAAAACTATTTACATGTAGTTTGGTTATGTTTATATACCCTCCACTGTAACACATGTGATGATGAAGGTATATTAACTTTGTCATACCATGTGTTACGAAAATAAGGGATCACATCAAATCAAAATCCGAGTCATACTCACGAATAAATGGAACGAATTCAATAAAACTTGGCCACGTTCATTGTTTATGTTCTAAACAGTTTAACACCAGCTATCGGTTCATTAGCAAAAACAGTTAGAGACCGATATCTGAGACAATATCACAATTGCGAAATTGAACTTTTCTAAATTTTTCTACAAAAAGTAACAGGATTTAAACGGAATAAAACCACAATATACAGTTATATGTACTTCATCATCGTACAAATAATTTTCAATATCGAATTAATAACAAAAATAGGCTAAGATATGCAACATTTTGATACACCCAAAAACAGTGTGTCATAAAGCTTGCAGTTTAAAAGAAACTTTTTTTGAAGTTCGCCACATAAAAGGGCTTCAAACTATAAATATGACCAAATCTATGAAAATTCGGCATAATTATCTTCATAATATTCTTTAATGTTTGTAATTTTGATGATTATAGGTCTATATTTTGCTATAGCTCCTAAATAAAATTCCTCTCGGAAAACAGTTTTAAGCTTTTAAAACTCTTAAATATAGATCAATTGTTATTTGACAAAATTATTTTTCTAACTATTTTGAATGTATGGTTCATATTTAACTATAGATCCCTATAATGCCCCTTCCAGGAAAATAGGTTTGAGCTTATAAATCTCTTAATAAATATGAACCAAATTTATTTGGTTCATAAGGATTCTAATTGACTTGAATATATGTTACTAATTTAACAAATATCGGTCCATATTTCTATAGTTTCTTTTTAAGTCCCCTTCCCAGAAAATGACTTCAAGCTGATGAAATTCGACACAATTATTTTTATACCCTCCACCACCACAAATGGTGAGGGTATATTAAGTTTGTCATTCTGTATGTAACGCCAAGAAGGAATCATCTCAGACCCAACAATGTATATATATTATTGCATCAAATCAAAAACTGAGTCGATTTAGCTATGTCCGTCTGTCCGTCTGTCCGTCTGTCCGTCTGTCCGTCTGTCTGTCTGTTGGAAACATTCTCACGCCTAGAATAATTGACCGAATTCAATAAAACTTGGCCACATTGTTTGTTATTGTCCTAAGCAGTTTGCTATTTAAAACCAGCTATATCGGTTTATAAGCAAGGAAGTTATAGACCGATATCTGAAACAACCTCAAAATTTCAAAAATTAACTCTTCTAATTTCTTCTAAAAATGTAATTGGACTTAAACAAAAAATTAATTTTAGCATACAATTACACGTGCTTCATCATCGTGCCAAAAATTATCAAAATCTGATTAACCGGAAAAAAGTTATAGGCTATAATATGCAAAATTTTGATACACCCCAAACTCTTTGTGTCATATGGACCGCATTTTTTAAGATAATTTACTGAAATTTGTCACAACTAATTTTTAAACCATTATTAATATATGTTATAAATTTTATTAACATTGGTCCATATTTTGATATAGCTCCCATATAACGCCATTTCCCGGAATATGATTTATAGCTCATAAAACTCTTAAATTGCAACCAATTCTATTGAAATTTGGCACAAATAATTGCTTAACTATTTTAAATATATACTATAAATTTTATTCACATGGGTCCGTATTTTGATATAGCTCCCATATAAGGCCCCTTCCCGGAATGTGATTTATAGCTCATAAAACTCTTTAATTTGAACCAATTCTTTTGAAATTTGGCACAACTAATTTCCTAGCTATTTTAAATATATGTTATAAATTATATTAAGATGGGTCCATATTTTGATATAGCTCCCATATAAGGACTTTCCCGGAATATGATTTATAGCTTATAAAACTTTTAAATTTGAACAAATTCTTTTGAAATTTGGCACAATTATTGTTTCAACTATTTTAAATATATATTGTGAATTTTATTAATATGGATCCATATTTTGATATAGCTCCTATATAAGGCCCCTTCCCGGAATTTGATTTATAGCTCATAAAACTCTTAAATTGGAACCAATTCTATTGAAATTTGGCACAATTAATCTCTAAATTATTTTAAATATATACTATAAATTTTATTCACATGGGTCCGTATTTTGATATAGCTCCCATATAAGGCCCCTTCCCGGAATGTGATTTATAGCTCATAAAACTCTTTAATTTGAACCAATTCTTTTGAAATTTGGCACAATTAATCTCTTAATTATTTTAAATATATACTATAAATTTTATTCATATGGTCCGTATTTTGATATGGCTCCCATATAAGGCCCCTTCCCGGAATGTGATTTATAGCTCATAAAACTCTTAAATTGGAACCAATTCTATTGAAATTTGGCATAAATAATTTTTTAACCATTTTAAATATATATTATAAATTTTATTCACATGGGTCCGTATTTTGATATAGCTCCCATATAAGGCCCCTTCCCGGAATGTGATTTATAGCTCATAAAACTCTTTAATTTGAACCAATTCTTTTGAAATTTGGCACAATTAATCTCTTAATTATTTTAAATATATACTATAAATTTTATTCATATGGTCCGTATTTTGATATGGCTCCCATATAAGGCCCCTTCCCGGAATGTGATTTATAGCTCATAAAACTCTTAAATTTGAACCAATTCTTTTGAAATTTGGCACAACTAATTTCCTAGCTATTTTAAATATATGTTATAAATTATATTAAGATGGGTCCATATTTTGATATAGCTCCCATATAAGGACTTTCCCGGAATATGATTTATAGCTTATAAAACTTTTAAATTTGAACAAATTCTTTTGAAATTTGGCACAATTATTGTTTCAACTATTTTAAATATATATTGTGAATTTTATTAATATGGATCCATATTTTGATATAGCTCCTATATAAGGCCCCTTCCCGGAATTTGATTTATAGCTCATAAAACTCTTAAATTGGAACCAATTCTATTGAAATTTGGCACAATTAATCTCTAAATTATTTTAAATATATACTATAAATTTTATTCACATGGGTCCGTATTTTGATATAGCTCCCATATAAGGCCCCTTCCCGGAATGTGATTTATAGCTCATAAAACTCTTTAATTTGAACCAATTCTTTTGAAATTTGGCACAATTAATCTCTTAATTATTTTAAATATATACTATAAATTTTATTCATATGGGTCCGTATTTTGAAATGGCTCCCATATAAGGCCCCTTCCCGGAATGTGATTTATAGCTCATAAAACTCTTAAATTTGAACCAATTCTTTTGAAATTTGGCACAACTAATTTTCTAGCTTTTTTAAATATATTTTATAAATTATATTAAGATGGGTCCATATTTTGATATAGCTCCCATATAAGGACTTTCCCGGAATATGATTTATAGCTTATAAAACTTTTAAATTTGAACTAATTTTTTTGAAATTTGGCACAATTATTGTTTCAACTATTTTAAATATATATTGTGAATTTTATTAAAATGTATCCATATTTTGATATAGCTCCCATATAAGGCCCCTTCCCGGAATATGATTTACAGCTTATAATACTTTTAGATTTGAACCAATTCTATTGTATTGTGGGTCCATATTATGATATAGCTCCATTATAACGCCCCTTCCCGAGTAAATAAAGACCAATTCTACTGAAAGTCGACACAATTATTTTGCTAACTGTTCTGAAGATATTATATTAATTTGTCCTGTATCGGTCCAAATTTTCCTATAGCTCCCTTATAACGGGATTTTCCGGAAAACGGATTAGAGTTTATAAAACATTTAAATAAAGATTAATTCCATTAAAATTTAGCACAATGATTTTTCTAACTATAATAAAAGTATATTATAAATTTGAACAATCTTGGTCCAAACTTCGGGAAGGGGTCTTATATGGGAGCTACATATAAAACCCCTTCCCGGAAAATAGTTTTGAGCTTATAACAAGCATATTTTTTGTTTTTATACGCTCCACAGTACAAGTGGTAGAGAGAGAATATTAACTTTGTCATTCTGTGTGTAACGCTAAGAATGAATTATTTCAGACCCCATAATGTATATATTCTTGCATCAAGTCAAAATCTCAATCGATTTTCGTCAATCTCTTTGTCTGCTCACATCCGCAAAAATTAACAGAGCTCAATGAAAATTGGCAGAAAAAAGGTAGTTAGTAGAAAAATTTTATAGCTTAAATTGTATCTAATTTTATGACTAATTAAGTATTTCTGTGTTATATACATTTGTGAGTATATGTGTGTCTATGGAACCTAACGTATTAACTTTACACGAATTTGTGGTGGAGGGTATTTAAGATTCGGCATAGCCGAATATAGCATTCTTACTTGTTTTAACTATTTTGAATATAAGGTAATAATTTGATAAATGTCGGGCACACATTTTGGCCTTTTCCTATAAATGGGTTTAAAGATTGTAAAACTATTAAAATGAACTAATTTTATTAGTTCAAATTTTATCTTTTTTATTAAACCGTATTTAATATATTAATCTTATCGGTTCATATTTAGTTATAATTTTTTTTATAATCTTACTTTCCGAAATAGTGTTTTAGACTAAAATGTTCAATAACATGGAGAAAACCCATCGAAATTCACACAGTTATGTAAATGTTATCAAAATGTGCAAGTTATTTTATGCATATTGCATATCCTTTAGAAAGTCCGAGATTCCGAATTCCGTAATACTGTTTATTTTTATACCCTCCCCGACCACAAGTGGTAAAGAGGATACATCAACTCTGTTTCTTTGTATGTAACGCTAAGGAGGAATCATCTCGGACCCCATAATGTATATATTTTCATGTATCAATTCAAAATCTGTGTCGATTTAGATATGTCTGCCCCCTGTCTGTCTGTCCGTCTGTTATTGTCATGTGCACATCCACAAAATTGACAGAGCTCAATAAAATTTGTCCTGAGTATTTGTTATAGTCCTGAAACGTTTTCTATTTAAAACAAGTAATATCGGTTAAGTTTATTAAAATATATAGACCGATGTATGAGGTCAACTCTAATTAAAATTATATTAAGCCTTTGCATTAAGTTATATATACTTCATTATCGTTCCAAAAACTATTAAAATCGGTTCAGAAGAAAAATGTGTTCCTCTGTTACATTTAAGAAAATCATTTATTTACTGTATACGTTTATGAGTGCATGTGTGAGTGTGTATGTATAAAACATAGCATATATACCTTACATGCATTTGTGGTGGAGGGCATTGAAGATTCGGTATAGTCGAATGTAGTAATCTTACTTGTTTATACATATTTTTTAATGTCTATAAAAATTCGAGTAAAATTATGTTCTTAAAATAATAAAATGCTTTTATGAATGTTTGCACTTAAAACATCATGTTGATACTTTGTTGTTATATAGATATATACATATGTATGTAAGTAATTCTGCAGTTATAGAAAGAATTCCATGAAATTAATGTTTCCATGGGAGTATTGGAGTAGACGAATAGATGGATACTGAGTAACATCTGTATAACATTTGATAATTTTGAGAAAAATGTTTTTTGCCAAAAATTTTAAAACAAAATTCATGTTTTCTTTTCAATAATCTTAAATGAATACAAATATACATAAATACATACATTCTTATATGAATATATTTTTTGAAAACACATGTAAGTTTCATGTTATTTTCAAAAAAAAAAAAATATTTTATTATTATTATTTGTCTGTAGTTAATAATTGTAGTTATAAAACCAATAATAACTATTTTAAACCCCAACTAAAAATAATAATTGTTTACCAAAATTATTAAGGGTACAAAAACAATAATGAAATTATAAATTAATTATAAAAGTATGTGTGTAGAACAAGTCATAATCTAAACACAATAATCGAAATCTGTTGATATATTGATTCTCTTTTCTTAACTATATATTGATTCAGTCGATAAGGTCTTAAAGTAATTGACAAATTCCTAATATCTGAACCAAATTTAAAGATTTAGTAAATTTAGATATATTGGTGTGTAGGTTATTTTTTATAATATGAAAGATATTTAGATTCAAAAATTTTGAATTTAAATTTTATCCGTGTTTTACCGATATCTTTTATATTATTAAGAACTAATGCCACATGTATTAATGGAAATATTTTAAACAACATCCGTATGGAATCAAAATCTAAAATTAACCTTTAAACATGACTTTTCAAAAAATACCTTCCTGAGTTGTAATGTATTACAATATATCAGACTGACAGTTCGGAAGTTATAGATTTATAATACCTCATCCGTTTGTTCACAAGTTTGTAACGGGCAGACTATTGCCACCACCACTTACAGTTCGATTCAGAATCAATTTCTAAGTCGTTTTAACGAAGTTCGTGTGTCTGTTTGTCTGTGAACACTCTTCAGGCCGCAATTTTTGAGATATATGGATGAAATTTGGTACATTTTATTACTTTGGTCCAAGGACAAAGCCTGTTGAAATATGCTATGTTGGGTCAAATATCTCGGATTACTTTCAAACAAATATCCTACCGGAATTAGCTTTTAAGCACATAAAACTCCTAAATATATAGCGATTTTAACGAAATTTGGCAAACGTAAGACTTATAATATCGTAAAATGATATGCCAATTAAACGAGGGTCGGACCATTGCTTCTCATAGGTCCCATACAAGCCCCTTTTTCAAATATCACTTTGAAGGGCACATATCTCACACATTCTTTGGTTTTATAATAATAACAAATCAAATTTAAATAAATATAAACAAAATCGATGTGTAAAATTGTACATGGGTTGGTCCATTTTTTTCTATGTTCCATATAACCCCCCAGAAAAATGTAAAATTAAATTAAATTAAAATTCTTAAATTTCACATAATTGTTTGTTTCACAATAATATACTGCACACTTAAGAAAAAATTAGGAAATAAAATTATATGAGGGTCGTTCATTAATTTTTCGTCACTACCATTTATTACCCATAGTCAGGCTTGACCAACTATAACATTTTTCTTGTTTAAAATTGATTTCCTCTGTTTAAAGGATGTTTCTTTTATGGTCCACAATAATGTCTAGTAGATTCCTGATCTTTTATTGACGTGTCTTTTAATACACAATCACGAAGCTTCCTCCCATTTCCTATTTATATGTTTTATGAACATTGCTGCATAACTTTCCCGAATTGGTCGGTCAAAAAACTTAACATTGAAATGTGACTTCTAAAATAAATTTAGCATTATGGTTGGATCATCTTTGATAATATTACAATAAAAGTTATACTATATTACAGTTTAAAGATCTAAATCATCTTTTCAGAATTTTATTTTTCATTTTTCATTTGGGCATTTAAATATTTTTCACTGTATGGGGTACAAAAATAATTCAGGAAGTAAATAAATTGCAATAAAATAAAACAAAATAAAATATTAATTCAATAAAATGCACAACAAACAACAAAAAAATCAAATCGGAAATTGTACATAACAGTTATTTTATATATATGATTTCATAATATTTATTTTAATCCTCATAAAACGTATAAAACTAAAAATCACTAAAAACAAGTAAAAAAGTTATAGTCAGTCAAGTCCGAGTATTTTATACCCTACGCCACATTGTTGATTGTAAATGTCTGCTACGAAGAATTTATGAACGACCCTCGCATAATTTGCTTTCCTTATTATACTTTTGTGTGCAATATAATATTTATGTGAAATTTATGCGTTTTAAAGGTAATTTAAGGGAATTATGGATCATTCAGCGAGTTTGGCCCATATTTAACTCTTATTTGACTTAATATTTCTATAAGGTTGGTTGTATGGAACCTATAAGTAATAATGGACCGATACTCATATAATTTGTCACATCATTTAAGTATGTAAAAAGTCTTAGTTTTGCCTAATTTGGTTAAAATTGTTTTATATTTAGATATTTTATGGGCTAAAAACCCCATTCCGGTGGGGCATTTGTTTGGGACCTACATGAAAAAAATGGACCGATCATAACCAATTTCAATAGGCATGGTCCTTGGGTCAAAATAATAATACATGTCAAATTTCTTCAAAACTGCGACCTGTACTTTGCAAAATAACTTTACGTCCGTCCGGCAGCCGGACTTGTTTAAGTAAATTCAGGAAGTGGTGGTAGGACTATTTTTTTTAACATCTGCACAAACGCATAATACCACCGTCACCTATGGTGGTGTTGGGTATAAAAATTAAGTGAAAACTTTATGAAATACTAAAAAAAAATTATGAAAAATTTAAAAGCGGTTAAACTGAAATTAAACGTTTTGATTAGATTAAAAGATTTAAGATTTTCTTATCGTTTAGCAAATTTAGTCTATAAGTTTTTAGACTTTAATACAGCACGTGATAAATATTAATAAATAAATAAATTGATATTCACACCAGAAGCACGTTTTTACCGCAAATACCAGAAACTATGGGTGTGTTGTTGATAAGGTGTGTGTGTGTGTGTGTTTTGGATGTATATATAGTATATATATAGCTTTTTTGCATAATTTAAATAGGGGTCATTTTAGTGTTTATATAGTTACTGGTAAAATAACAATATCAAATTAAATAGTCGTTCATGTCAAAGACCATACGAGTGGGATCAGAAGTACATTCACACATTCATGTCTACGAGAGTTGAAATTATTGAAATTAAACCACATAGGAAAATTATTGACCCAATGTTGTAGTTTAAAAATATGTTGGCATTATTATCAAAATATACATTTAAATACGTACAGTGTAAAGCATAAGTGTAGGTATTTTAATTTGAGAAAACAACTTAAATTGAGTAAATAACTTTAAAAACAATTTTTTAAAATGAAAATGGTTGCCTGTCTGTCTGACCGGCTGCCTTTCCATGTGAACGTTGTGAACAGCCTACAGGTCGCAATTTTTGAAATATAGCGATGATTTGGTATTTGCTGAAATTTGGTACATATTATTTTGGCCTTAGGACAAACCTATTGAAATTGGCCATGTTCCTCCCGGAATGGGCTTTTAAGGTCATAAAAGTCCTTAATACAAAACGATTTAAACGAAATTTGGCACAAGTAACATTCTTAAGCGATGTGCCAAAATATGCAACGGTCGGTTCATTATTTTTCATAGTACCATCTTAGTGATAATTTACTACAAATTATCAAATTATGCGAGGGTCGTTCATTAATTTTCCGTAACCATCATTTTTACCGACAATGTGTTGTAGGGTTTCAGATAGTAGGGTCCAGGCCCTATTTGAAATTCTTAATGATTATTACTTATTACTTACAGCTGTGAAGACTCTACAGCTGTAATAGAATATGATAATTAAAATTTTAATAATAATGTCCATATTTGAATTATATATATATATATATATATATATATATATATATATATATATATATATATATATATATATATATATATATATATATATATATATATATATATATATATATATATGTTAAAAAAAAACGTGTCTATTTTTAACAAAATTTTAAATTTTTGTATATTTCGATTTTCTATTCTGATCAAAAGTTCTTAAACAACATTTGTAACAGTGGAATTTTACAAGCAACTTAATATTTATCTCAGCACTTTTATATTTATAATAAACCAATTGACCAATTGATAATGTTTGTAAAATGAACATGAGTACCACCCAGAGGGAAATTCATTTAAAATGTAACCACTAAGCCACACATTGTGGATTCGGGTATTTAAGGTTACTAACGAGCTTTGTTACACCCACACTAAATGAATATGTTTTATATTTTCTTCATATGATCATAATTACATGAGTACATTTATGTACATTTATGTAAAAGAAAATAAAAAAACATAACAAATGTATTATTTAGATACTTTAAAATCTATTCTTTAATAAACAATCTTTTGACAAATGTATAATACTGAATGTAGGGTAAATGTATATCATTTTAACGTTCATAACGTTACATTTTTTCATATTAAAGGCTTTCGATTATTATTATTATTTTTTTTCATTACGTACTAGAGTCATATTCATGAATATTTGAGTGGTATGTACTAGTAGTATATAAATATACATATACATTTTTATATCTATGTATATACATTTTAGATTCACATATACATATTTACTTATTTACGAGTAAAAAATACGCGTTTGTTTACAAATTTAGTATTCAAAACTTTGATTTTAGTTTAAATTTGTTTTGACATTTTTACAACAATTGTATATTAAATTGTACACTTACAGAAATTTCATAAACTGTCACCTGTCAGTTTTGATGTATACATTTAATTATTATATATTTAAGAGTGAAGCGTTGATATCAAGAAGGGAAAATAAACTGGGTTTGCAAAATTTTAAACAAAATTTTGCAAATTTTTATTGTTATTTTGGAACATTAAGACCATCTTATCTGTCTAAATTTAACACAATCTTGCAGGTTAGAGTCCATTCTGACTCAATTTGTCTTTTAAGTTTTTCCATATTGCGTCAGATTTTTATAATTTTAAATAATTGTTTATATCGTACGCCATCATATGTGATTGAGGTATTATGTACTATGAATCGATGAATCATCGATTTCATGATGATCAACAGTGTGGTTATCTTTTTGTCCAGTAAATGTTGTGAACACGATAAGCACATTGCTACATAAAAATTTTATGATTCGAAATAAATTTCACAAATCACGATGTATATTTAAAAATTGTGATTGGAACTATTTTTAACTCTGTCTAATAATTCGATAGTACTTTAGATATTCGATAACGAATATTTATTTTATATCAGGGCTACCTCTGGCTCTGATCCTATTTGTTCCATATTCTGTCTAGTAAAACTGCTCCTTGGGAAAGTAATTGAGATAAAACTTTAAAACCCCCACTTTAATAATTCTTTCAGATATTTAGTGATCAATATTTACTTTGTATGGGTGGTACTCCTCCCCCTGGTCCTGTAGTAGTTCTTAAGATATTTGATAATCAATATTTGCTTTGGATGGGTTATCGTCCAATGTTTTGTCCAGTAAAACAGTTTCTTGAGAAAGTGTAAGGACCAAATTTTAAAAAGTCCTTTTTTGCTTTTTGAAAATACCCAAAATCCCAATCCGAAAAAACGCATTTTTTCATTAAAATTAGCGCTTCTTGGATGTTTACAGGTGGAAATGGAGAGACGTTTTATTTTGACTTTTATGCCTCTGACACTATAACGGATAAGCTTCATATTTTTTGTAACGTTAAAATTTCTTTGACTAAATATTTTTATATCTCCAAATCAACTCAAACACCCGGCTCTGGCCATGTAAAATTCATTAAAATAACACTTATAGTTAAAAAATTACGGGCTTAATTCAAAAGTAAAACATTAGTCTGTTGTTGGCCCAGAACTCAATTAAGTTTATCCTAAGTATTTTTATTGCCCTAAGAACAGGTAAAATCAGTTAAAAGGAAAAAGTTAGGGACTCAGAGAATCTCTTAAAATTTAAAAAAAAATAAAAAAATAAACATTGAAATTTAGCAAATTTCACGAAATTTTATTCATGGATAAGTTCTTAAAATAATATAACAGATCACAAACTTTTTGGATCAGACACTGGTAAGTGATATTCCCATACAAACAAAATGTTTAATGTCGCTGTCTTAAAAACTATAACTGTAAAATTTCACACTCCTTAAACTGGTTTGCTGGAATCGGTTTTAGATTCTGATCATACAAACCAAATATTGTGGTGGAGGGTTTTAAAGATTTGGCATATCTGAATATACCATTCGTAGTTGTATAATTTGGAGTTACGCATTAGAGGTTAATATACTGGATTCATACATTTCTGGTCTTATTAAATCTTTTTATATTTTTACAGTGTAGATTTTGATATATTTATTTGTATTTATGCAATGTTCATCTAGTACAATAACTAAATTATAAAAAAAAAATGTAAATCCAAGTGAAAAAAATGTGCCATTCATACATTCATTCATACATTCGTACATACATATGATGCATTTAAACGACAATGACTTTGATTTGATATGAATGAAATTTGTTATATTTTTCTTCATTCTTTTGTAGTTTTGTATGTGTGGCATTTGCAAATATTTTTATATAGACATAAAAAGACAAATACATACATACATACATACATACATACATACATACATACATACATACATACATACATATGTAAATAAATTTAAACAAAAATAAAATAAAATATTGAGGCTTTTGGATAAATATTTTAAAAATTTCAAATTAGTATTAGATAAAAAACGTTTACAAAAAGGTGGAAGAAACTAAAAAAACAACAACAACATAAAAAGCAACAATATCACGAACCACGAATAACAACAAAATATTTATTTTAAAATACAAAATTGTTTATTCCAAAAAAAAAAAAAAGATCTAAAAATAATAAAAAGGATATAAAATAAAATCGAACCAGAATAAAATGAAAATAAACAAAAAAATTAAATAAATTTTAAATAAAAAAAAAAAACAAAAATAACGCAAAATCAAAGAAATTCAATAAAATTGTAAATATTTTTTATTGGCTTTTGAATAAAATTGAAAAAAAAAAAAAAAACAAGTTAAAATGTTATGGTCGGTCAGGCCCGACTATGTAATACCATACACTATATTGTTGGTTGACGAAAAATTTGTGAACGATCAATAGTGTCATAAATGAAAATTGAAATGAAAATAAATCTGTATCTTCCGAACGTCCACTAGTCCGATTTTAATGATTATGTCAGACATATCGATCAAAATATTACAGGTCTTAGTAAATCTTAGTAAATTCATATAAAAATCTTTAAAAACGGTTTCGATATAAGAAATCTGAATCGTTTTAAATAAACTTAAACTCACCTACACTTCTACTATCACTATATGAAATTTCATTTAAATTGGACCAGTTGTTTGGAAGTAACATATTTATTTCCATTTCATTTTTCATTTGAGACACTGTACGTCCCTCGTATAATGTACTGTTTTTATTAATGCTTAAGTGAGCAATAGATTTTTATGTGAAATTTATGCGTTTTAAAAAGCAATTTTTTCTGGAGGTTTATATAGTAATTAGAAAATACTATGGACCGATCCTCGTAAAATTTTTGATTATATTTATATTTTTTTATATTTGACAAAATATTATTACAATACTCACATATATTTGAGATTTATGCGTTTAAAAGTGATATTTGAAGGGGTTGTATGGGACCTAAGAAAAATAATGGACCGATCGTCGTACAATTTGACACATTATTTAAGAATATCATAGGACTTACTATTGTAAAAATTTGTTTAAATTTATGTGTGTGTAGCATGTGCGTGGGGTCTATATGAATTAATTGACCAATCATAACCAATTTCAATAGACAACGTCTTTGGGTCAAAATAATGGATAAAAATTATGTAAAATATCTTTAAAACTGAGACTTGTAATTTGCGAACAACATCCAGTCGAAGGGACGGACATGGCTAAATAGATTCCGAAAGTGATTCTGAGTCGAACGGTATACCTTTCTGTTACAAACATCTGCGTAAATGCTTAATAGCCACACCATCAATGGTGGTGTAGGGTATAAATAAAATAAAATCCCTTATGATAATAAACAATTTGTGAATATTGATGAAAAATATAACAAATAACGATAATTTGTGACTGATTAAAAAAAAACAATTCACGTTATAAATTGAAACAAAATAATAATTATTAAATATTTTTTTCAACTTTTCAAGAGGATCTCATAAATCTTTAAACGATTCGAATTAACGTTAAAAACAACAAAAGAAGCTCAATTGTTATCGATAGATTTGAGGGGTTTATTTTCAAATGAAATCGAGATTATTTACAGTTACTGATTAAGTTTTTAAACGATAACTTTTGTTGTTATTTTCTTTTGATCACTGGCCTATTAAATATATGGACTGGAGAAATTTGAAATAAAAAATATTTAGTTAATATTTGAATTGTGATCAAATTTAGTTACTGGCAGACATTTGGCTGCAACAGACACTCAACACAAGTTGTAGCTGGTGGTGAGGGAAATAATTAGGGAATCACCATGATATCCTTGAAATTTCTATTGGCTTCCTTGGCGGTGGTTAGTATTTGGTCTACTTTACCTACCGCCACTCAATGTGATACTTCGTACTATGAGAAATACTATTCCGCACGCCGTTTCTTGCCCTTGAAGAAAAGCACTTTGCTGCAGGTAAATTTTACTCTAAATTTACAAGATGAAAAATTGGAAGAATTTGAGAAAATTGCTTTAGTTGGAGATGATAAAACTTTGGGTGCTTGGAAGGCGAATGGTGCTGTGTTCTTAAATAAAACTAGCGAATATGGCAAATGGGAAGCTTCACTATTATTAAGTGCTAACTCAACCATAAATTATCGCTACTTTGTGGCAGCTAAAGATAAACGTTCTGGTGCCATACAAATTAGACGTTGGGAATCTTCCATACAAAGTCGTCATTTAAATTTAACCACTCTTCCACTTCAAGTTTCCGATATATTTGGTATTACTACAGCTAATTCGCCAAAGGAAATACAACGTGGTTGGCTAAATTCCGGTCACATAGTTCAATTTAAATTATTCCGAAATCCTTTACAATTGAATGATTCTGCTGCAAATGCTCAACAGCGACTACGCATTAAATTGACACCCGTAGATCCTCAATGGCGTACGGTAATCGTTCCCTCAGCCCGTGCTTATGCGGAATATGTGCGTATGGAATATGGCAATAGTTTTTTGAAAGCACAACCAGTTCATGGTGTTTTATACCAAGAAAAGGATATAATTATGTTCCAAACCACCGTCTCAGATCTGAAAAATGTTGCCTATTTGCTAGAAATCTATGTTGAGGACTTGCAAACTGATTTGGCCAGAGTGATTGGTTATCAATACATTGATCCCGAAGTTCTTAAGGATACGGATGGTGAAATTTCTGTTTCTTTACTCTCACCCACCTGGTTGAATATTATTGGAGTTTTGAAATTAGAATACGTGATAATTAACCCTTTACCGAATTCCACAGTGGATTTCCATGCTTCCTTTGCCGATTACTGGCGTGGCAATTGGACTGGCCTGGAAGCTGGTCACAGAGGTTTAGGTAAATCACTTAAGGAAACTACTAATGCTGCACCCATTTTGGAAAATACTGTAGCCTCCATGATAGCAGCCGGTGAATTGGGCACTGATTTGGTCGAATTTGATGTGCAACTTACTAAGGATTTAGTACCCATTATCTATCATGACTTTTCCATTTTGGTTTGTATGGAATCAAAAACACCCACTAGCAAAGATGACCTCACCGAAGTAATGATTAAGGATATCACCTACGATCAGTTGAAAGATTTAACCACTTATCAAGTTATAGGTTCGAAAATAGTGGAATATCCGTCTCACAACTCTGTGCTGAATGAAACTCATCGCATGTTCCCCACTTTTGAGGACTTTCTCACCAAAGTGAACAAGTCGGTAGGCTTTGATATTGAGATTAAATGGCCCCAACTTATGAGTAACGGTGTTTGGGAAAGCAAACAAACAATTGACAAAAATCTCTATGTAGATCGCATTTTGGATGTTATGCTAAAACATGGCTGCGGTCGTTTATCCTTCTTTAGCAGTTTCGATGCTGACATATGTTCTCTCTTACGTTATAAACAGAATATGTATCCTGTCATGTTCTTATCCTCCAGCAAGGAAGCTACTTTTGTCGATCCTCGTTCAGACACCATTTATGATTCTGTGAATAATGCTCAGGCTTTTGATTTGGCTGGTATTGCACCCAACGCTGTGTTTATTAAGAAAAATCCTCAATGGGTTGATGTGGCCCTAAAACAAAACAAGAAAATATTTTTATGGGGTGGTGATTTAAAGGATCGTGAATCGATTGATTGGTTTATAGCTCAAAATCCTACTGGTGTTATATACGATCGTATGGATTTATATATAACTGCTAATAGAACGAGTGCCTTTGAATTGGAAAATGATTTGCCCGATTTCTTTGAATTGCAATGTTCGCCAGCGGGTCAAGGTAGCGGAGAAAATGCCACAATCACCAATATTTTAAGTAATGTTAATATGTTGTAATCCAGGATAAAGGACATGTATTTATATAAAATAAAATAATGTTTAAATATATAAATATATACGGTTTTTTAAGAATATTTAAATGACAAGAGTTTTATTTGCAAAAAAAAAAATATAGTAAGAATCGTGAGAAAGAGTTTCGTTATATTTTCGAAATATTTGTACTTCACTATGCAATAAGAAAGACGTTAACTTCTGTACACAGAGGAATATTCTAGGATTTTAAAGTAAAGAGGAAAAATAAAATTGAAGTGAATGAATGATGATTTCGATTTCTTGTTGAAGACAAAAATATTTTATTTCCTCTCATTCACATTTTAATAAAGTTTTAGTGAAACACGTTAAAAAATAGCAAGAAATGGAGGAGTATGGACTATTAAAAGACGAATACCGGAATAGTGCTCTATTCAACTTTGTTGAATCTCAAATACCCTCCACAACTTAAATTTTAGAAAAAATTTGCACAAATTGAAGAAACTGAGTTCGAAATCTAATTTTATATTTTATAAGATTAACACACGATTCCGCGAAAAGACTCTCTATCAAAGATATAGCAAAATATTGTCTAATGATTTTAAAATTTCTCATTTCTCTTGATACTGAGCCAAAGTTTTGGATTAGTTTCGGAATATCAGACTAAGGAATAGTTTTAAAACGTAATTCCGGATGAGGTCTTATACGGAAGCTTTAATTTAAAATGGATAAATATTTTTCAAATAAAAGTAAGAACTGTTTTACTTAAAAAAATATAGGATGCATAGGATAAGGGGGAGAGGTATCCACAATATTTTCTCAAGGAACTGCAGTCGATCTATAATGCAGAAAATAATTATCGATAATTTGCAGAACTATTGCATCGATAGTTTAAAATAAACGCAGGACACATTCATTAAAATTTACGAATATTAATTGGTGAGTATCTGGAGAACTTCTAGAGATAGAATTATTTAGGACCAAATAATTCTCCTGTAAAATAGAAAAATGGAAAAATAAAAACGATACGTTAAGTATAGACCAAATGTAAATTATCGAATATCTAAAAAACTATTTCATTTAGAGTTTTCCAATAAATTGGTTTTATTTGAAAAATTTAGATCGGCAGGTTCAGGGAAAGCAAATATTATAGTGAATTGTGCCTACGAAAAATTATGAAATGACGAAATATAAATAAATATGTACTTAAAAGTGATAATCGGATGTGGGACTTATATGAGAGATATATTAAATTATAAAATTATACTGGTGACATTTTTTAGATTTTGAACTTATATAGGGATTCATTTGCATTGGTCGTAAATGAAATAATGGACCGATCAGCACTAATTTCAAAAAGTTTTAATAAGTCCTAAGGATAAAATAACACTAAGTGCCAAATTAATCGCAAACTTTACATAGACAGCCAACCAGACGGATGAATTCAGAAAGTGGTTCTGAGTTTAACTGTATATTTAAAAGTGGCGGCAGCACCCTAACCACCTATAATGATGTAGGGTATAACAACTCTCTTATTTCTAGGTAGTAATAGATCTTAAAATCATATTCTCTGTGAATATTGCCCACTGAGGCAGAATCGTAAAGAAATTATATGCAACAGAAGTAAGTGGGCTTTTTCTAGACAAAATTTCTAGACAAAAATCGATTTTTGAATCGTAATCTGATTGAAATGTTCCAACAACAATTCCCAATCAGTTATCGATTCGTTAATAAAAAATAAAAATAACTTAATAATTTTCTGTATAATTTTAAAAGAACTTTAAATAACAATGTGCACTTCAGCTTTTATACACTTTTTGTAATAATTATTTTTCTTTTAAAACTTAAAAATAATATTTTTGTCTTATAAAATAATTAATTAAACAACATTTAAACTTAAATACATTTTTAATAAGAAGACTAATTTGAATTTTATAATTATTTCCAACATTTTACCTTTTTGATAAACAAAAAAGTTTTCATCACTTAAAAATAATTACAGATGCTGCATTTGGATGAAAAATCTCTTTACTTCATCACTCCGGGCAATAAAATGCCGTAGAGAGATATAAATTATGTTCAGAAGGTAACAGAAGGTGTTTTATATTCCAAACAAAAAAATATGACCAACAGGAATTTTATATTGTAAATAAGGAACAACGAATATTCGCATAAAATTATATTGTACACTGTGCTACAAATGCAGTGTTTTAGCGATATATTTTTTATTCAGGTAAAAACCGGAGTATAGAATTCTATTTTCAAGTTGAACAAATGCACAGTGGTTTCGAAATCAATTTTATTGGTTAATAAAAATTCAGACAAATAAAATTAAGAAAATACTATTCGGATGTGCCGAATCTTACACTTTGGAATAATTTTCAGGAACTGAAGATAGAGGGTAGTCACTGTCAAATATGGTCAGATATTGTTGAGACTTCTCACAGATTTTGAAATGGAACAAATGTTATTAGTCCCCGATTTTTTTTATTAAAATATTTAAATATCTTTTGGGTTTATCAGCTTAAAGTCCTAATCGGCGAAGAAATAATGCTGGTAAACATTGATCAAATGTACACATATATTTATCAAACTGGTTACAATTAGTAACAACTACAAAAATAATTATGACGGATTTCATCAAAATTGTGATAAATTTGAGAGTATTTTGAGGTTTACGGTTTTTTCTTTCGTTTGAATCTTCATAAGTTTGAATCTTTCAAAGAGTTTAATTTTAGTTAAGAAAAGAGTTTAATTTTTTAATCGCTCTTCGAAAAGAGTTAACTTATAAAAAAATATTGAAATGAAAAAAAAGACTAAAATAAAAAAGAGTTTAAAAGTAAATAATTCGTACAAGTTGTTTTGAAGTCGTGTGCAGCAGTCAAAAATGTTTTTATTAAGCTGAAATAGGGATGTTTATATATTTTCGACTCTTTCGTTTATATGTTTTCTACTCTTTCGTTTATATGTTTTCGACTCCTCATAAGATTGGATCTTTCAAAGAATTTTATTTTAATTAAAAAGAAGAGTTTTATTTTTTGTTGCTCTTCGAAAATATGTTTTGAAGTCTTGCGTAGCAGTCAAAAGTTATTTTATAAAGGAAAAAGGGAAAAACATACTCACATATTAAGATAAGTTTTTGGTGTATTTGTTATTGCATTTTTTACTATAAAACAAGAACAATAAGTGTAATTGCGGCAAGAAATTTGTTTGTGTGTATGTAGAAGAATTTTGTTTTTTTTTTTGTTTTTTTTTTTTTTCATTTTTTTATTTTTCACATTTTTGAGCGAATTAAAAAATAATCTTCCTTTTTAATTTTTAACTGAAAGAAGAGTAAAATAAGTTTAACAAATAGGAATATTATATTCAGCTTTGCCTAATCTTCAGTACCCTCCACAATAAGCACTTAAGTACTTGTGGAAAATTTGTAAAGATTTTTGGGAAATTCGGGTCTTCTTTTAAGAAAAGTAAAATATTTTAAATTGTTTCCAAAAAAAATTATTTATGTCCAAAATTTTATTAAGATTGAATCAATGACTTTATTTGCTAATCAAAATTGAGTAATTTGTAAAAATCGTTTTAAATATTTTTTATGTCCATCATTGTAACCATGTGGGGAGGTCCTCGCTAGTTAAGAAAGATCAAATAAACAACTTAAAAGCGCCATCGCCTGGACTTTCATTGAAATGAGACCAACCGTTTAGAAGTTACAGATTTATTTCCATTTGAAGCACTGTGCGATGACAAAGAAAGATATTTCTTTGAAATCGGGTATATAGACACACAGATGGAAATTCCTCCATATTTTCAAAAATTAAAATTTTTCGGCGAATAAAAACGATTCTTACTCACTGTACAATGTTTTATGTTAAATAAGGAAAAAGACGTACATAAATTTTTGTTAACTATAAATACAAACACTTTTTATACCCTACACCATCAGAGCATATAAATAAATTTTGTAATTCCAAAATTTGACCGTCAGTTCTTCTTCATATCTGATGAAATTACAAAGAGTTTTTGAATATATTTTCGATAAAATAAAGACACTCATGTGATACCAAATGTATCTTAAAAAATTGCAAACTACTATGGAGGGTATTCTCAATATCATTATCATCATTTTTATATCATTACAAATTGTTATTATTGTTTTCACACAAAAGGTTTCAAGCGTTTAAATATGCCTTTTATGTGTAAACTGTTTAAGGGGGTTCCATTTTCATTGAAATGGCGAAAAAAACAATGATTATTTCATGAAACATAGAATTTATAATTAAAGGATAAAATTATATCTAATCGTTTACTAAAAACAACTATAAACATCATACTGTTTATTTTCCATTATAATCGGTATAGCACCCATAAGTATTAATTTTTGGGCCTAAATTCTTTTATGATTTTATACCACAAGTGGTAAATGTGTCTATATTAAATTTGTCATTTGCATTTAAAATACCTTCCTTCTTAAGATTCTCTAAAACTAGGATTATTTGGAACATTCTGAGAGGTTTTTTTAGCTTTTTCCATCGGTTCTTGGAGAAAAACAATTTTGTTAATTAAACTGTTTCAGCTGGATGATAACAGATCTAACATCATCTAACATCAACTTAAAATATGGGTTTAAATGCAAATTATCTTCAGTATCTCTGGTACTATTAGATTTTTTTATTCTTTTAAAATAATTCCGCTATTTAATGGGCATTCTGGAGGTGTTTTCCAGTTTTGTTTACGGATGTTTGTAATATGTTTGTGGGGTCAGGAACTGGATCTCCAAAGTTTGTTATGAGTGTGTAGATTTTTTAAAAAATCGCCCAAGTTTTGTTTACGATTTGATTGAAAAATATTTTACATAATTATAATATTTTACATAATTATAATCTTCTGCAAAAAAATACGATTAAACGTGTGAGATATTCCTATAGTAAAATTATTTTGAATATAGTTTTTTGTTTTTTAAACTGGTCCAAAAAAATATAATATTGGCTAAATTCTCTTCAAAATTCTAAATAATTTGTATACAAGAATTGTATATCTATGAGGTTTCAATAAAAATATGTATTGTTTTGAAATAGAAATTTAAAATGTTTTTTTTAAGGTGGTAACACTTTAATACGTCATAATAATTTTCTTATTCCCTGTGTAACGCTAAAAAGAGATCATCTCAGACTCCGAAATGTAATATATTCTTATGTCTTTCTGTTGTTGGCACGCTCACATATACAATACAGACAAAGCTCAATAAACTTTGGCCTGAATCTTGTTATATTCCTGAAAAGTTACCTTTTTTAATTAGCAAAACCGGTTCAGTATTTTAAAAGATATAGACCGATATCTGAGGTAATCTCTTAGTTCAAGCAAAAACTTCCATAAATTTTCCCGCTTGGCCTAACGGAGTTTCGTTAATTTTCAAATATCGTTCTTAAGTTTTTGTGAAGGAAAAAATTTATATTACTAAATATTTATATAAAAATTTGACACAACCTTTTACATAGTTATATGGTTCCTGTAGTATTAAGTTTTCAATTTCATGGTTCATGGATAAGTTTATTTAAGAATATTGTAGCGAATCACAATTTATAGGAATATGTTGGATCAGGTAGGATCGATCATATAATCGACTAAGTGCTATTTGCCATATTATCGTCGGTTATCAACAACTAAATATTTCTGAGTAGTTGAAAGTGTAAACTAATGAACAATTAAACTATATATTTCGAATATGCATTTTAAATAGGATTTATACATGTACTCTTTTAGTTGTACCCCAAAAAGTATCATCATATATATAATTATATAATTTTATGTATAATAGTATTTTGCTGTTAGAGAAGATTACATAAAACCAATGATAAAACGTTTAAATCCGTTTACGGTTTAGTTTTTATTTCCTACGGCCCGATATTTTTCAAATATTTTTACAAACGTATATGTAAATGTATATGGAAATATTTAAAACCTCAGGGATAATTTGTACGTAAGATTAAATTATTGAATGTAAAAATACCACAGTTCAATTAACACTAAAATTAACTAAAGGACTAACTAAAGGATATATACGAGGTCAGTTGGTATTTTTTTTATTAAACTAAATAAATTGAGCTGTGAATGATTAATATTATGTCCGGAGGGGTATTTTTTGGGTACATGTTATCTGGATTTTCTTTATTCTAAAAATAATAAATTTGTTATCTTTCATCCCACACCAACAACGTTGGGTTATTACGGGATTTGAATCACTTCCTGAGTCAATTACAAAGATAACGATATGATAATATATCAATGACAAAGATAATTTTCCCAATCATATTAAAGATTGAGAAATGTTGCGTCATTATTGGGTAAAATAATGTAATTAAAATAAACTAGAATAAGAAAGGGCGACCGGTTGAGAGTCACATCGGTAAGGGCATTGAAAAAAAGCAACTCTTCGTTCAACTAATTTATATTCGGTATAACAGTATAACGAGAAAGCCATTCACAAATATTTAATGGAAACTCTTGAAAGTTAAAAATGCTCACAGAATTTATAAATATTTTACTGGTTGGAATTTCTACATTCTATACAGGTAGATCCAAATGCCAAGGTTACTACATTGTCTGCGGTATACTACAGGCGAAAATTTCGGCCATTAAGATGCAGGCTAACTGTTAGATATTATCAGATATCTGGGGATATAAACATTTTTGTCAACAGCAGGCGGGACCATACCAGATGTTTACACAACATTAATGTTTAAAACCGAATGCCGGGTATGGATTTATATAGCCAAATCGACTCAGATGTTGATTTGTTGCAAGAATATATATACATTGTGGGGTCTTCGATTACTCCTTCTTAGCGTTACTTTCTATTTTATTATAAATCAAATTTAATAAAATATTAAAAATTTTTTTTTCAATTTTTACTTAAAATGCAAAAAAATTGATTACTTAAATTAGGGAATCAATACTTATGCTTTGTACTGTATCTTCCTTTTGAAAATAACGAGCATCGTAAATTCATATATAGACTGATTCAGATTTCTATTAGTGATATGATCTGACTTGACTTAATCGGATATCAATACTGTTAGTTTAAGGTGTTATAATCCCTATTAACACACTAAATATTTTTTCTTAAAAAAACTTAATGGAAATTGTAATGTGTAAAACATTTGACCAAAGTCACTATTTTAAAATGTCAACCACCTTAATAATCTTATAATCTGAATCAAACCGATTTTCAATGGAACAAAACCTAAATATTACGATATTAAATATCGTAAGTACAACGAATAATATTTATTTGTACAACGAATAATATTTATTTGAAAACTGTGAACTAAATGAGAATTATTAATGTTTATAAACCATGTATTTAGTTGTCTACTAGTTCTAACAATTAACTCTGAAGGCAAAATAATAATCTTATAATTTAATGTACTAAAAAATCATAAACAAATTATATATAAAAAATCTCTAGTTATTTAAGGTAGAATTTATTAACAAAAAAATAATTCCTTTTTTCAAATATTCGACTTAATAGACATTTTCACTGTATGGATGACATACAAATCATAAATTATTTTTAAATCTCTAATACGATCGAAGGGACATTTTTTACATTTATCCAATATGTTATTGGTTGTCTTAGTACCTTAATAACGTTCACACATACTTTGTTACATTTACATTTGCACATCCTAATAAGTCAACAAATAAAAAGGGAGAAAATATTGTTTCTAATCTCCTGCACTTTCAAAGTGAAAAGAAATGAACAAATATCCTTAATATCGTTGGTTTACCTGTTTGTTCACATTTCACAACCAATTCCCCTCTTAAACATACGGATACGGTAATAAAACGTAATTTCTCTTTTTTCTTTTTTCAGTTTCTCTCCATGTAAATGTACATTTAAGCCCCACAAATTATGTTGGGTATTAAGGTTAATCTTCTAATACTAATACTTGAATAGATATATGTATGTGTGAGTGTGTATGACTAAATACGAGAGGAAATAAAAGTTTTAAAGTGACATTCTAAAATGCCTCCGTTAGTCTTCTTAGGAACATATGTTTTGGACAGTTATCTCCAACTTTGTTGGCGATGTTCCTTGGTGTTCAGTTGTTCTTAACCTGTAAAGATTGTACTCTTACACAATAACTAAACAGGAGTTTTTGTGGTAGTAAAGTCGTTTCATCATTCATAAACCGACGACAAGGTAATATTCAGAGAATCATATTGTTGTATTGAATAGATCAGAATATTCTGCATATCCGAGGCAATTGTTGATGAATAACTGAAGTATGTAAATCATAGTATTCGAACATTGCAAGGTTTTACTTCTATATAGGGGAGTTTAATTTACAAATGCGCTGAAATTGGTAGCTTAATTCGTTTAGATGTTCTTTACAAAATCTATCTATACGGGTTGACTTCGTAGCATTATGTTATTAAATCACATCATAATCCGAATCGTGAACTGATCATGAACAGAGTGAAGTTCATCCTCTCTTTAAATAGACTCCCTTTATTATATCATTCAGCACGAATGTGAATGAAGTGAGTTTCTTTTATTGATATTCGAACTGCAACTTCCTTTCAATCGTAAATTGCAGTATAACTATTTCATATAATAAGTTTGCCTTTAGAATTCCATCTGATTTTAACTACTTTTAGCCCTTTGAATTTATGCGGTGTCTCTGGTGTTGGGCACGACAAAATAAGTGTCATATAAAGTAAAAGAAAATAAAATAGCGTCCAATATTTTCATACAACTTAGGGTTTATATTATTAACCCAATTAAAGGGATTTGCATCTTCCTGGTAATTTAAGAGCTTTGACAGGAATGTTTTACGGTCGAATAAATTCATTAATATTGGAACTTAGTTGATAGGGAGTTATTTCATTTTCATTCATTTCAAAACTTCCAATTATTGGAAGTTATTTTAATTATGCCCTTTCAAGTTTGTTCATTTTTTTACTTATTCCAATTCAGTTGTCGGTTCTAATTTGAAGCTGATTCTATTGTGCCCTGAACAAAGTGTACGCACATTCGGTTCCTTTTCATGTGGAACAGGTTTTTACCACAAGTTTCTGTTATCGTTTCATGTTCCAGCAAACTGGTGATTCGTTTGCAATTTGTGGTTGATAGAAATTGTTGCAATGAAATGTGACTTTTATCTCTTATTGTTTTCGAGTTATTTGCGTTGAAATTTTTAACTTTTAAAATTTTGCGAAATCTTGAGTCTACTTTTTTAATAAATATCCCCGAACTTATTCAAATTTAAAGCAAAATTTTATATAAAATTGAGACAGATTGAGGTTAATATCTTCATCTATTTGAAAAAAATCAATTTTCAACTTGAAAAGTTGGAAACCTAAAAGTGTTTGTAAGTGTTTGGTAATAGCTTTTAACAGACCTCCATTGAATATGGTCTCTATAGGCCTAAAAACAAAAAATTGCATTTTTTAGATTTTTCGTTACCTTTTATGAATTAAAAAGAATTTTAGAAAAAAATTCAGAGAGATATCTATGATATCTCTTTGAAATGAAATTCAAACTGTTAAATTCCTCTAAAATTGTCAATTATTCCTGAATCCCTACATACCAGTAGCATCGCTAACTGACATCCTCTGATGTTTCTTTGCTATTCATCCAAAGAATTTTTAATTTTAGAGGGGAGTTAATGCAAGTCACATTTTTAAGATTTGAAGGATTACACTGACAGCGGCCGGATTATAATCTCCAGTTAACCACTAACGCTTCCCAATATACTTATCTTATCTAATCTTATATGATTTATTTAATTTTTTTGAAGTTGTTTCCAAAGGCCTTCTTTGATAAAGCTTTCTTATAATTTCCCGATATGTCGTACATGTGTATTGTAAACAAATTCTTACTTACATTACATATTTACATGTGTGTGACATTAGGGTTTCCGGTAAAAGGATATGAAAATATTAATATTATTTTCCTTGTTTGTGTAGTCGTACAAATAAAAATCATAATTTTGAATTGAGGATTAAATTGTTGCAGAAATATGAATATTTTTTATCGAAAGAATTAATATTACAAAATTATATAATATTTAAGGATTTATATATGAAATTATATAAATCCTTAAATATCTTTTATTCTATATATGTATGTGTATTCTTCTTTTTTTTCATTTATTGAAATAAATATTAAATGATTTTCTCAGTTAGTTACAATTTTTTTATCAATTATCCTTATTGACCTTTTAAATATCCTTTATCATTTAAAAGAGTTTTATATCATTTCTGATGTAAATTATATAATTTTTTCTTTTAAAGCATTTTAAGTATCATTAAAAGTTTTCTCCTCTTACAAATACAATTTATACCATGAAAAGAGTAAAAGGAAAATTTTTAAGGATTTTTATTCCAAAAAAGAAAAAATGAAAATGTCTTCTATACAAACAATGTAAATTATTGTGTAAAATGTGTTTGAGTATTATACATTTTGGTAAAATTTCAGATAATAATCTAAACCGAAGGTAACATAGGATATAAAAAGTTTCGGTAGGGTCAGGGTGAGAGGTATCCCTATACAAGGTAAATTTATATATAATTATCTAAAGAACAATTGAAGCAAAAGCTTTGAAATTTGGCCCAATCACTTTGTCAAGAAATTGTTTTACTGGAAAAAATGAAGGGCGTATAAGATTAGATGGTGTTGTACACCCAAAAGAACTATTATAGCGAAAGATTTTAAATTTGGTGTCAATCACTTCCTCAATAATTTTTTTATTGGACAAATTATAGGACAGATATGGTCAGATAGAGATACCAAAAATATTAATTGCAAAAAAAAAAAACTTAAGAACTGTTAATAGGAGAGTTTTAGAATTTGGTCCCAATAATTTTGTCCAAGTACAGTTTAACTGGTTCAAATGTGGGATAAATGGGATCAGCGGTAGATGTATCCACATACAGTGCCAATTTTAATTATCAAATATCTAAAGAAGTATTACAGTGAAAGCTTATAATAATTATCGAATATCTAAAAAACTATTGAGGAGTGAGTATTAAAATTTCATTTCAATTATTTTCTTTGCTTAAGTGTGCAGTATATATTTATGCAGGATTATATTTATCTTAATTTGACCAATTTTTATTACAATACCAGCTTATATGTGAGATTTATTCCCTCCAAAGTGATATTTGGAAGAATAATTGTTACGAAAAGCAGTACCCGATCACATAATTTGGCACATCGATTAAGAATATCATAAGATTTAATTCTGTAAAATTTCAGCTCGCTACAAACATTGATATAAACACATAATTCTTCAATCACCAATGGTGATTTTGAGAGTCTTCACGTTCTTGAACCTATTTTTTCTAAACTTTTTCAAAATAAATTTTAATATATAGAGAATTGAATATATATATGCTGTTTTCAGAAGTTTTTGGGAGAATTTCTTATTAAGTACAATTAGTGTGAGAACAAATCACTGTGTGACACGTTTGAAATTCACTTCTGATAAAAATCTTTACCAACAACACAGAAAAACTAAAAATTATTTTTTTTTATGAATAAAAACATAAAAAACATAAACTGAATACTAAAAGCTTAAAAAAAGTGTTCTACTTAAAATGTGCACTAGTGACCATTAAATCCAGATTAAAACACTTAAGATTAAAAGGGAACACAAAATAACCTCTTAACATAGAAAAAACTATATAAATGAAATCATCTTCAAACTTTTAATATTTTTAAATAATATTTTAATCGTTTTAAATAAATTTTAATCGAATTATATGAAATGTTTAATTCATTTTCAATGGAAACATTAAATTGGGGTTATGAGAATAAAAAGGCGTTGAATTTATATGAAATTTTAGAAATTCGTTTCATTGATGTTATCAATCATGTTGAGCAAAGCGATTTTGTGAAATTGAAAATAAAAGTTTGTAGTCATCCAAAAGATATATTCTTTTGTTATTTTTTGTTTAGTTTTCAATCAATTTGGAGTTTTATATCCACCACGATATGAACAATATTGTTTTCAAATTTAAAAGAAATGTTTTTATATCTTACACTACCACAGATGCTGGGGGTACTATGCGTTTGTGCAGATGTTTGTAATTGGCTAAAAATACTCCTACCACCACTTCTAACTATTCCCTTCGATTCGGAATCACTTCCTGAGTGGATTTAAGTATGTCCGTCTGTTTGCAAAGTACAGATCGGTCCATTATATCATATACAGAATGGAGTTTTTGGTTCTTAAAATTTATAAATATAAAACGATTTTTACCAAATTTTGTAAAGTAAGTCTTCTTATAATCAAAAATGATATATCCATTATTTTCATAGGTTTCTTACAATCACCCTTCCAAATATAACATTGAAACTATAAATCGCACATATTCGTGGGTATTGTACAACTATTTAGTCAAAATAAGATACATATAAACCAAAACCTCTATGCGAAATTATACAAGAGTCGGTCCATAATTTTTTCTTATTTCCGTATAACTTTCCAAAAAATCCTTTTAAACGCATAAATATAACACAAATGTTATTATCATAATAATCTATTGTACACATAAATTATGCGAAGGCAGTTGATAATTTTTTCGTAGCAATCAAATACAACTAACAATGTGTTGTAGGGTATTACACAGTCGAGTTTGACCGATTATATTTTTACTTGTTTTTTTAATAATCTAAGCTTCAGGTATAAATTGTGAAATTAAATTTTTATACCCTACACCACTAAAGGTGGTTGGTATTATTCGTTTGTGCAGGTATTTGTTTAAGTATTTAAGTATATGTAAAAATCACTTCCTCAGTCAATTTAACCATGCTCGTCAGACTGGTTGGCTGTTCATGTAAAGCTTATTTGCAAAGTATAGATCGCAGTTTTGGAAAATGACTATAAGTTTGGTCCAAGAATGCCTTTCTTTTCTATAATCCAAAATATATTCCCTTTAAAACGCATACATTTTTTAAAAGTACTTAAATCGCAATATGAAAATAATTTACTGCAGACTTTAGCATAAATCTGGATCCTGCAAATTTGGAACCCTGTGGACCCACCTCTGTTAGATCCCTAAAGTTCAAACTCAAAACTTAAACTTGCCTACACTTTTACTATTTAGTCATTAAAATCGAACCATTTCATTTTTCATTTGAGACACTGTGCGATGTTGTTTAGGGTATTACATAGTCGTCATCACTTTTTCACTTTTTTTAATTTTTATACGTTTGTTTCACTTTAACGCTTGAGGAAATAATCCATAAACAATTATAGATATGATTGCATCGTGAAATGTTTCCCTTTGTTTGCGTTTTTTTATAAAAGAACGCAATTTGGTTTTGTAAACATACCATTTAAGGGTTTTTAAGAATTCCTCTATTTTAAAAGGAACCAATTTCACATAAGCACTTAACAACCATCGTATATAACATAAAATAAAATTCGCTTTAATTATAAATTGTTGCGAGGAAATATGAATTATATAATCGCTTATGTTGATAGTTAAATATGTCATTTTCAACATATATGAATACGAATAATTACAACATAAAGCGATACAACGCAGTGGGAAATAGAAGAATTAAGCTCAAAATAAAATAAGTCCAAATAAAATTCAGTTTGAATTTTTTTATATCCTTAACTTTATTGTGGGTGCTTGTGGTATTATGCGTTTATGCTGACGTCCGGCTGGGATAAATATACTCTAATTTTAGGAATTGTATAAATATATCGTTATTTTTTTTAGGAATTTATAAATATCGTTATTTTTATATTTTATTCATACTTAAGTAATTTTTTATTACTTTTTAAAAATTAAAATTTTTAATTTTATCCAAAAAAGTAAGTTAAAAGTGTCCTTTGGCGCTCTGGTTTGAATTCTGTGCCCAACATCAGTGTTACCGTTGGTGCGTCTTTAGTCGCAAATTGCGACTTTTTTAAGTGCATGTGACTTTTTTTACTTTTTCAAATTTCCCCTTTTGGCCACTTTTTTATAATTTGGATTTTCGGCATAAAACTTCATGAAATTTCATTAGTTTGGTTCAAAAAGAAGATATCAATAATTTTTTTGCAAATAATGGATGAAAAAAACTAAATTTTATGAACGATAGAATCCTAAAAATTCATTAACGATACTTCTACGAAATCAAAATGGAAATCAAAATAGTTATAAATTTAGAAAAACATAATTGTCTGTTAACATTCAAGATGCAAATTCATAATTTACTATTCAAAAAATGTTAGTTTCTAGTGAATTAAACCTTTGGCGACTTTTGTTAATTTTGCAACGCAAATCGCCTTTACGATTCGACTTCCTTTTCCAAAATCCTCTTTTTGTGCGACTCTTTAAAAATTCTCACAAATTACACAATTTATATAGTTTCTATGATGATTTTGTCTAACAAATCAATAAATAATCTGGAATTCTTCTATATATTAAACTAAATTTGTAATTAAACTTTGGAATAATAAGAAATTTTCTTTATTGTGTTTAACATAGTTTTTCTTTTCTACTTTTATCTACTTTATTTCTTCTCACAATCTTTTATCCCCTTTTAATTTTTTTGTTTTTATTTCTCTAAGGTTTCAGGTATATTTTTAAAGGACCATTTAGAAATGTGTATTAAATTCTCAAATATATGGGTAATTCTTCTTATTTTTTAAGATTTTATGAAATTGAAATTTGTAGGACATGGACTAAGTTAAAAGACAAAAACTTATTGCAATGGAGTTAGAGGAGAGTTACTCCCTCTTTTTTAAATTACTTTTTAAAGATAATGACGTGTTTTTAAAATGAAACTTTTAAAACTAAAACAGAAATTTTCTTTATATTTTACATCATTATTACAAAACAAGTAAGAATGCTATATTCGGCTACGTCGAATCTTTAATACCCTCTGTTTCACACATACACTTACAAGTTTTTCTTAAATAAAACACGCAGCACTTAATGACTCATAAAATTAGTAATAATTTTGCTAAACTTTTTTTACTGAACCGATTTTAATAAATTTTGGAATGGTGCTGAAGTCCATAAAGCTTAATAGTATGGTAAAATTTCATTCTTACTTGTCGATTTATAATTGAAAATTTTACGAAAGCTTTTTACTTGAACTTAGAGTTTGCATCGGATATCGGTCTATACCTTCAATTATACAACACCAATATTGGTGATTTTAAATAGGAAACTTCTCAGAACTATAACAAATACGCAGGACAAATTTCATTGAGCTATGTCTGTCTGTCTGTCTGTCTGTCTGTCTGACTAGCTCTGCCCGTCAGATTTTGAAAATGTGCCAAATTTTAAAATCAGTTTAAAACAGTTGTGCCCATTTTCCGACTCGAGAGTTTAGTCTTCAACTCTCTTCAATGTTATTTTTTGCTGTTTCACTCACGTAACGACAAATACGTTGTAAAGTGGGTGGACAATTCTGATTTAAGCCATATTCGAAAATTGGGTCTCTTATGGTAGCTATAATTTATGTGAACTGATTTTCAGAAAATTCACCACACATTATAACTCCAAGTCCAAAATGTTTATCGCCCAATATAATTGAAGTTATTAAATATTTAAGAGGCTTTTGCAGGGAAATGAGGACTTATATAAGATCTTTATTGAGAAATAATATCAACGAAACGTCCTTTAGGATTTATTATCTTATTTCGGCAACGAACCATATATGGGCCTTATAATCAAATATGAACAGATATTAGAGAAATTGCTTGCTTACAGGCATAAAAAGGATATTATATTGGAATCTACAACCAAAAATGGACTGATGTGCCAGTGATAAATGTTAAAAACTGTTAAATAAATTGTTGTGCAGAATTTCAATAGAATTGAACCATAAATAAGAGTTTTAAATGCTTAAACACCTAATCCAGGTTGAGGCTTTCGTTAGATTTTTGAGGTTCTCTCTAAACTCGGTAAATAACTTTTTCGCTATTGGATCGATATTGCTGATTTTAAATATTTTAATTGAATTTGTACGATTAGTTTAGGCGTAAGAATGTTTTCAGTGGACAGACAGACAAAGCTAAGTTGATGCAATAAAATATATACCTTTCACGGTCTTGGTTTCACACACAGATAGCAATGTTATCAGCCTTTGTGGTAGTGGATTGTAAAAAAAACATTTTAAAAATAGAATTAATATTCAAAAACAATTTTTTTATTTCAGAGTTTTTAGATGAATTCATCATCATTAATTTTACAAGTTTAATGAACTCATTTTATCGATCCCTCAAGTCAATCGATGTAGCGTGTCAAACGCAATTCCACACAAAAGCATTAACAAATCCATCAAAGAAGAAGAAACAAATAGTAAAATGAACAAAAAACTAAATAAAACCTTAAATAACCTATAAAACAAAAGAGAACAAGGATAAATGGATGCGAAGGTGGAGATGGAGATGCAAATGAAAAACAGCTGTCTGCTGCTAAAGGCAATTTGTCGGTCGGACACTTACGATAAACACCTATTCAAAAACTAATATAAACACAAAAAGGAACTTAACTTGTACAGACATGAAAAGTATGTTTTTTTTACATGTAAATACTTATGAGTGTATGTGTGTATTATTAACAATATGAAATATATATTGAAGGCATGTAAATGTGTAGGTGGGTGTTGAATGTACAAAGCTCTTTTGTTGTTGTTATTTGTTACGCATTAATAAACTTCACACATCGAAAATCAGATGTATAAAAACATGATACAAATTTCTATAGATATTTAAGTCCTTTTACATAAATAAGGTATTTATAGGAAAGTATTTAAGAAAATTGATAAAATGGAAAAGATTTTATTTAAAGAAAGAAATATTTTTCTTTTTCCTTTAAGCAGAAAGTTTTTGTTTGTAAAACAAACTCATGACAGTTAAGGGACCTATAAATTTAATGCTATAAAAATGGTTTAAGATCCATAAAATACAAATTGATTTCTAGTTTATGAACATGTTTTAAAACTTAACAAACTGATACAACAACAAATTTATAACAAATTGATAGTGTCTCAAGAAAAGAAATTGGGCGATTTGTGAAAGTAATTTAAGAATAACGAAGGCAAACAAAATTATTAAAAGTCTCAGATTAAAATACTAAATTAAAAGGAAACTAAATTAAAACAAATAATTTAATTTTATATCCGATACACACTGTGTCCAGAAATACTTAAGTATTTAGAATGAATTGAAATTTGGTTTAATGATAGTTAATATCGTCAATATAAAAAACTGTTATTCTTTAAAATTTTGGAATTATGATAGACTCCTCTAGAGGACACTAAAATATATTTTAAAAAATTTTACTTAAAAATACATATTCTTAAGTTTACAAATGGATTTAATAAAATCATTTTTTGTTTATTTTTAATTGCAAATATTTGTATTTGACACAGGTAAAATTTATTAAATTATTTTTTAAATTTATTAATTATTATGTCATACTTTCTTACGAAATTTAATATTTTCTACACAAATTGCACGAAATGACAAATATTTAACATAGTAAAACGTCAATACTTGTAATTTTATTTTTCATGCAAAATTACAACCTTCTACAAATAAAGGAAAACGTGCATTTTTAAAATTTTTAATTATACATCTATTGTAGATGAAATAATTTCATCTGACTTCGATTTATATTAATTAAAAATAATTTTTTTGTTATTATGTGCATTCTTTATTATTTACACCATAAAAAATACATAGGCGTATGAGTTATAAATGTATATAAGAGTATATTTTATTATGTATACTCCCTGCACTACTAATATAACACAAATAGTAATTGAAAAGTAATTAAAAAAAACTTCTGATATACTTAACCAAATTTAACGAATTTTATTACGGTAAAGAAGCTTACAGAAATAAAAAACATTATTTTACGAGAAAAGTTTATTTTGGATGATTTAATGCACTTTTTCTAAAATATGATGTATAACAGGTACCATTATCCATCTTCCGAAATTGGAGAAATATGTAGTAAATAACTGTAACCATATAAAAGAAATAATTACAAAAAATTTGTTGATTATGATTGTGGACAATATTGCATATTTTAACTTCAGGATATATGGGAGGTGTCTCTATCCTTAAACCGATTTTCTTCAAAATTTGTTTTTTTTTATCTAATAATTCCAATACATAAAACTGTGTGCAAGTTTTCAGAACTGTGAAATAAACAGTCTATTTTTGCCGATTTTGATATGGGAATGAATCACTAGTTTGGGTGTTAAGCCAAGCTATTATACACTTTTTATACAAGTATCTGGTGTCTGTGAACTTGGAGACTGAAGACATACAATTAATAAAAAAATTAAATGTCTTTTTATGTCAAATATTGATAAAGAATTTAAAATTTCATTGTTTTTTAATAAAATTAATATCTAAATATTATTAAAATTAAAATAAATAAAAGTATTTTTTGGAAATTTCAAAATGATATTTTATTAGGGATTAAAAATTTAACCAAAATTTCAATCCACAAAAATCATCCTTAAAAATTTTGACATTTTTATTGAAATTATCACCTTGTCATTGTAAGGGTCGTCGGCCAAAAATACTTTTTGAGTGTTTATCTTATAGATAATTATATATTAAGGTTTATCTGAAGATGTATACATCTTTGCAATTTGAGAACGTAACAAAAAAATTTAAATTTGTATTAAGATTGATTAACTTTTTATAGGTTTTGTGGGCCGATTTTGACTCAATTTTATTTAAATTTAGTTTAAACACATTTTCGTTAGATTTCTTTTTAAAACAATTAACGAATTATATAGTTGGATTATAAGAGAATAAATATTACCAACTTTTTGGAAAAAATCTAATGATTCACATTAATATAATGTATATCTTTTTTTGGTTATAGCAGCTATATCCTTGAGAAATTTAGAATTTTAGATCTGGCACATATTTTTAAGAAATCTGCTAACTTCAGAAGACTAGAGAAAAACAATTATTTCGACGAGAATTTCTTTGAAACTGTAAGAGATAATCTATACACATAATCCCTATAAATTTTTATAGGAATTTACAAGGCATATCTTTGTACAACATTTCTTTCGTCTTTTAATTTTTGGTGAATTTTTGAATAATCCACATACTCGAGGTGGATAATTTTTCAAATCAACTGGAAAATACCTCATTTTGTTTTCGAGTATATAAACATGATACCTCAGATAAATTGTTAGGTACACAAATTATTAATTTTGATTTGGTCAGTAAGGCAAAAATTCTCTTCTATTCTAAAAGGTAAACATCCGTCATTATCATTCAGTATTTAATAGACGAAAAAGTGAAAACACACATTAATTTCAATAACTTCAAATGAACAACCTATTACTCTAGATTTAATTTACTTTAGATGCTCTAAAAAGTAATTGAGTTCGATATTTTTTGAATCCGAGGCCACTTTGCATATTGAAAATAATCTTGATCGCTACAAAATGAAGTATTTCTTCTAAATTATTGTTACTGGGAATAAAATATTATGTCAGACAAGCATAGGTCAAACATGGCACAGATAATGTCCTTTCTAGCTACTATTTATTGTGTTAAAATTAGAATGCCATTACTGGAACACCCTTCCCTTCTGAAGAAGGTATATGTTAGAATAAAAAAGTGGAAAATGTAGAGATAAACGTATATTTTTTGAAAAATGTATTAAATGCAAAATATCTTGTCGAGTTATGAAGTTAAAAATATTCTAGTAAGAGCAGCGATCAGAAGGTCAGAGCTTAACCTTCCCATCCACTCTACTCCAAATAATTTTTTGACTGATCGTTCCCATGATGGAAGATTATAGATTCATATCTGGTTGAATATTTTAGTCGATTTTTATTGCTTTATCATATGCTATTTTCTTTAATATTGAATTCATCAATTAATGCTTAAAATGTTTATCTAACATTTTTGGCTGCCTAAATCAATCCTGTTTTTCAAATCGACATTATTTACTTATACATACATCGAATATGAATTGTAAGCGTTTGTCTGAATTTTCTATTTTTCGTTGTTCTTAATAGATGATTTCATATATATCGTTGTCTAAAATAACGCCCTCTATGTGTGATATAGTCTATTTCCCCAGGAGAGGTGTAGTCACTAACTGGTCATCAATTGGTGTTTCTATTTCGAGGTTTATCGTATTCATCCAAAAAGACTTCCGATAAATACACTCATATTTTTAAAGAATTAAAAAAAACATTAAACAAAAACGTTAAACAAAAAGCAAGCTCTGTTTAAGTCATTATGCTTTTAGTTTAGGCATTATTTGAATAAACTTTACGGATCATGTATCCCCAGGAGTACGTGTTTTTGAAGGTAAGTCCATAATTTAATAATATTTATTTAAACTGCTCAATAGTAATGTGCAACATTTTTTTAATATTTTTATTTCTCCTGGGAGAACATTTATAGAGGGGTTTTGATAAATAATGGATCGAACATAACATATTTGCATAGACTTGGTCCGTAGAATTCCTTACAATTTTACACGTAATGTGTACTTAATGTGATGTATCCTATTTTTTAATAATAATCAATTTTGTAGAGAATTTTAACTTTAGTTCCATTATTTAACATTTTTAAGCGAAAAGTAGTTTTACTTATCTTCTTATAGTATTCATTTATTCTTTAAACCACAATATTAAAAAGAAAACTAAACAATTTTAAACCACAAATAGAATGTCAAATTTATAAAAGTTTCCAACAACTTATGTATCACTTGCATGTACCGAAAGGTACAAAACAGTATACAGTGGGTCAATGTTAGATTAAATTAAGCAAAAGTTTTTAAATCAAAAAAAGTTGTTTACAATTCAATGACGTTTTATAACCAAAAATAGGTTTTTCCATGAAAGTCAAGATTTCGAGAATGAAAACAAAGGGAGTTCTGGTTTTTGGAAGTATTAAGATATATTCAAATCAAAAGAAAATGGGCGCCGTATGTATTGAAGCAGAGAGACATTGAAATATAATTTTTCTTGGAGAAAATGATGCTTCAATGATATAAAGTCATTTTGAAAGGAACGTTTTAATATGCTCCACCACCACAAGTGGCGATGAGGCTACATTAACTTTGTTTTTCGTATCAAAATCTGATACGATTGCGATATGTTCGTCTTTCTTATGTCAAGAAAAATTGTACGAATTTAATGGAATTTGTCCACATTGTTTGTCCCAATGAGTTTGATATTTAAATCCAGCTTTATCGGATATCGAAGAAAACTTTATTAAAGTTTCAAAAAAAGTATCTGGATTTAGACAGTATTTAACCCTAAGAACTTTATGAAATTAATCATTTCCAAAAAAAAAAAAAAAAAACAGAAAATAGAATCAATAAAAAGAAGGCTAAAATATGCAAAACTCTGATTCACCCTAAAATCAGTTTGTTCTATTGGTCGCAATTTTAAAGATACTTTTCTGAAATTTGCCCATGAATATCTGCTCATGTTTTGTTGTAACTTCCATTAAGGACCCCTTTTCGGAAATGATTTGAAGATTATAACACTATAAAATTTGAGCAAAGTTTATTGAAATGTTTTACAAGATTTTTCAAACTGTTTGTCTTTCTCATCTCTAGAAAAATTGTACGAATTTAATGGAATTTGTCCACATTGTTTGTCCCAATGAGTTTGTCCCAATATATGTATCTAATTTTACATTTATCGAGTCATATAAGGTTCTTAAATATGAATCGATTTCATCGAAATCATTTACAATTCCATGTTTCACTTAAGTCTTCATATAAAGCCTTTTTTAACTTATGCAAATGTTAAGATAATGCAAGTGCTGAAGAGTATTTAAATTTCGGCACAACCGAATATAGCATTCATATTTGCTGTACTTAATTTGTTTCGATCGATGTTCCGTTACAATGCAAAAATTCAAGAAGTCCCTCGTAAGTTCGACTTCTAACTTTCCTTTATTCTATATATAACGTTATTAATGGTTTAATTAAACTATTCATTCAAGGAGATGTTTGGCACAACTTTTTTGCGACCCGCCCTGGTATCTCTAGAGGTAAGTCCATAAACTTTCATGCCTCCAATATAATATGTTACTAAAGATATTTTAAACTGAGGAAGCGAAAACAAAATTGATCAAGTTCTTATTTATTCTCCACTGTTTTATTTTTTGAAAACAATTAATAAAACTTATTTTGAATTTTTTAAACATTTTAAATAAATTACAATCTCTAAATAAATCTTTACATGACAGTTTTTGTAGTCTGTGTAGTTTTTTTAAGATCTATGGAAAATTGTTGAGGTTATGTAAAAAATATGTTTTATTTTTTCTTTCAATAGAAAAAAACTTTTGTTTAAAATTTATTTAAAAAATACTAATGTTTTTTTTGCAAAAATTTAAAAACAGCATGCATTCACTTTTTCTAAGTAAAAAGACATATTATTGTTGATTTTTTAGGGATCCTCCCCCACTGTGCCTGTGGATATAGGTTAAAAAATATGAATCCTTTTTCTCCTTCTACTTTTACTTTGAAAGAGCAATAGAAATAGTTTTCCAGCTCAGTTTGTAATAGTGTTATATCCTAAATCGTTTCTATTTTTAGGTGTGTGTGTGTGTCTCATGTTAGAGAGTTTGTGTGCGTACAAAAAAAACTACGTTTATTTAATATTTTTTTGTTGTTCTTTGTAGTTGTGAAAGTTGTAAAGACATGAAAGAAATAATAACAAAAATTTAATACAACAAATAAGTTAAGAATAATGGAGGGTTCAAAAATGTTAAATAATCCTGTTCCAAAACTGGGTTATTATTAAAATAATGAAAACAAAGAACAAAAATAATTTCCTGTCATTATTCAATTTTTAGATCCTCTTAGGTCCGGGGGAGGACCAGTTCCAAACCAGTTTAGTATGTGAATTTTTTTAGAAAAAGGGCAAGTTTTGTTAATTTTTCGGGGGTGGTGTAGAGTTCTTATATAAGTATTTAGTATTGTTGGAAAGAAAAGTAATCATATGTACAAAATAAAGTACCTAAAGTAAACAGTTTTAGCAACTTTTTCAAAAAATTTAAAATTTTTATTTTCGGCACAAAAAAAAAAATTAATATTTGGATTAAATAAATTTTACAACAATAAAGATATTTTAATGAAATTTGACTAAACTATGGACAAAGTTGTCTTTACTGTGGAACTATAAAAAGATTCCCACTTCATCATTTCAAAAAATTCAACATTTTTAATCCAGGGAAAACTTGTTTTAAAAAAATTCATTTTTTTCAGTAAATTGTCCACCATACAATTATAAGAGTTTTAGTCCATATGTTATATACCTTGAGTAAAGAGTTAATAAATGTAACTATATAATCCAGATACATTTTTGAAAATTCTTGCTTTGGTTTTTTCTCCTCAAAAGAAATATTATTCGATGGGACTAAATGGGTATTTGTTTCCCCTAATGTCCTCGGCTTAGCTTTATATGCATTTATGTTGTAAATTTTTTCAGAATTGGGAATACATGCACAGTCCAGAAGTTGTGCCTAACTTTGGACATCCATTATCTCACCTTAGGACCCGCTAGAAATATGTTTTCCTACAAATCAATTGGAAAATACTTCGTAAAAATCCACGTTAAATTTCGTTAAAATCGATAGTTTCGAAACGCTTTTTAGTCAGATTTTTAAAGCTACTAAATTATAAAGAGGAAATTTTAAATATTAGTAGAAGAATCAATTTTAATAAATATCATGAGTTGTCTTAAATCTCACTGTCATCGATTCAAACTTGGTTCAAATTGGGGATGATTATTTTATTTATTCTACACACTCCACTAACACAGGTGGGAGTTTGTAAGAAGGAATCATCTAGCCGATGTAACTATGTCCTTCTGTTCGTCTCAATAAAATTTGTCCTAAATATTTTTACTGTCCCAATAATTCTCCTATTTAAATCCATTAAAATCAATTTCGTAGAAAAAAATTATGAAATCGATATCTGAAAAACATTAAAATAAGTTGAATGTGGATTATGACTTTCCACAGTTATTATCTTTAGTGACAACATTACTCACTATAGGAGACGGGGAGTGATATCCAACTAACAAACGAGATATTGAATATCGTTTATCTTAGAATTTATAACAGTAAATTTCATGCATTTGACACATGGAAAAGGCCTTAAAATATATGAAAGTCGGTACATCATTACGAACGAAATTTTTAATATCTATTTTTTTTTTTGAAACTCTTAAAGAAATTATCATGAAATTTCATACATAGAAAATACCTTAGTAATGAAATAGTTTAGACTATATGGATATGGCACTCCGAAATTTTCCAAAAATATTATATTTGCGAATGGCTATAAATTCATTACGTTCTACGGAATAAAAAGGTTACACAAATAATTTTCATGATATAGCTTTGTATTATTCAATCAAGTAATATGTTTGCGGTTCTAAGTAAATATTATCTTATCTAAATTTTAGTAAAGAAATTATGATATATTATGAAATCATAAAATCACCGCTCATGCTGAGGAACTAACTATGTAACTTCCGCTTTCAATGAAAATTCACAAGTTTAAGTTTTGAGTTTGGACTTTGTAAAACAAACAGAGTCTTCACCATAGGTTCCCATAAATGGACACGATCCAGATTCCTTATATTTATCTCTTATAGTTTAAAAATATTAATCTTCAATCATGTAAAATATTGCATGGCTGTGATAGCGATCGATTGTAAATCATCTGAAATAATATGCAAAAAATATTTAAGAAACTGAATCAATGCTGAACAAACAAGTAAGGATGTTATAATCGGTGAAGCCCAACTGTGTAATTTCCTACACCACAATGATGGTTATAAATAGTAGTTACAAAAAAATAATGAACGACCCTCGTATAAAATAATTTTTTGATTTATTTTTAAACGTGCAATACATTATGATGACAATAACATTTATGCGTTTTAAAATGGATTTCGCTGGAGATTAAATGAGAGCTTAAAGAAATTTATGTACCGACCTCATATACTTTTGTACATAGATTTTAGTTACATTATCTATTGATAATTGAATCAACCATCATTCTCTTTGATGCAATGCGCCTTTACAGGAATCTAAATTTGGAATAATGAGTCAAACAAATATTCGAGCTGTTACTATTAAACAGATTTCCATAGAAAACGGAAATGTGAAATAAAACTATCCAAATTTCTCCGAATTTAAATTGACTTAATTGAGTTAAATTTTATTACATAAAAATATTGAACATTTTCCAGTTATTAATCATGAAATGATAAATTTACTATATGTAAAGAAAAAATTTCTTACTTTAGGGTACGAAGGAATAAACAGAAAATTTTATTCGGTTTGTGGTTAAAACAAATGTGTATGACATTTTGAAAATACTATTTGAAATATAATAAATTACTTTAAATAAAAAGCAAAATAAATTAATTAAATATATTTCTGTAAAAATAAAAATACAAAAATGTACGAATACAAGCAAAAAATATTAAATTGTTCACAGAACCATTAATTTCATTTAAATGCAAGCTTTACTTATAGAATTCTTTAAAACCTCGATTCAGGGTCTGATAAACTGCTTAAAATCAGATCGGAAAACTATAAATTAAAAGATTAACTGAAAAATTTGCTGTTCGAAACCTAAGCTGCTGTTCGAAAAACAGCAAATTTTTAAGTTAATTTTGTTTTTGTTTCATTTAAGAGAACATACATTAGAACCTATGGAGGAAAAAGTTGCTTAGGTTTTGAACTTTTCGAACTGTATATAAGTGCAGTTAAGTGCTTTTTCTAAATAAAAAACTAAAATGAGGTCAACATCAAAAGGGAGACATATAGATTTTGGTGTATTTGTGTAAGAACTGATGGATCACAGATTATATTATTAACATATAAAAATAACTTGTGATGATAATTATAGTACTCTGACATATATTGACAAGATGCCATGCGAATCCATTATAACTATCTGTACATATATATATATATATATATATATATATATATATATATATATATATATATATATATATATATATATATATATATATATATATATATATATATATATATATATTTTACTAGACGGAATGGCTTAAACATTATTTTTAAATAAGAGCTCTATATAGTTGATCCAGAAACCAAAAAGATGACAGTATTAAATGGAGATAATTAAGACAAAATTATCAGTATGTATTGTTATAGAAGGCTTAATGGCTAATAGAACATTAAAGTCTAAGAGGACTTTAATGTAAAGTTAATTCGATGCCTTTCCACCCTTATAAATCAGAAGAGTACAGTGTTTTTTTAATACTGTGAAATTACTAAATGTAAGTTATTGTGGACCTGTTTAATTATAGAATATAATGTAATATAGATCTTGTAGTTGAAGAATTGCAATCAATTAGGATTTGTGATCCCAAGATTTGAAGTTTTTTGTGGAATACGTAATTACAGTCAGGGCCTACCAAAAGTTAAGTTATTTTGATGTTTGTTTTTCTAGAAACTATAGTGATAGTTTAAGATTCGACATTACTATACCCCTATATGAATAATTCTAATGGGAAAAGAGCTATTAGCTTTTTTAGATGTCAGTAGGCCGAATTCCCTTAGGATACAGTCAGAAGATATATTCTTTTGCATTTAACCACTTAATTGCCACCAGATGTATCAGAGTGAGACCCTCCACCTCAAATGCATGTAAAGTAAGTGCATTATTTCACACATACAATGTATTTACATGCATACACATATAAACCTACAAACACTTTTTTCTATTGAACCGATTTTGAAAAGTTTTGAAATAGAAATGAGATATAATTAATCTAATTGGCAAAATCTTTTATCTATATCTTTTTTGCGTACTCAATAGGAAAAAAACAAATAATGAGGCCAAATTTTATTGAGTTCTAGACAGACAGACAGACAGACAGACAGACAGACAAACATAGCTTAATCGACTCAGATTTTCATTTGTTGCAAGAATATATATTTTATGGGGTCTGAGAAGATTCCTTCTTAGCGTTACATATGGAATAACGAAGTTAATACACCCTTTTCAACACTTGTTGTGGTGGATTTTATAAAAATTAGGTTTCTAAAAATTGTTGTAAAATGTTTGTATATACAAATATATGTATAGATACAATGATATGTTTATGTGTGAGTGCTTATCTGTACGAAGTCAAAATTATTTGCTTTTTTGTATAAAATTTAAAAAAAGTTTTCCTTTTGTTTAAATTTATTGGTCATATAATTTGATTAAATTTAAATTGTCTTCTATTAAATTAGAAATATTTCAATGAAAATTTTCCTTAATAAATTTAAAATGTTCAAAGGAATTTTTTTAATTTAATTATATTTTAAAAATAAATTTTATTTAAATATCATTAAATCTATTAATTTACCTGTGATGTACATATTCTATTCTACATACCTTCATATACATTTTATTTTTTTCTCATTTTTTAATTATTTTTTCCTACCTGAAATGAGATAAACAAATAAAAATATAAATAAATTTTTTGAATTTATGTTGAAATTGTAGGTTTTTTTAATTAAAATTATAATTAACTTAAATGTGAAATAAAATCATCAAATAAAAACATGTTATTTTGCAAAATAATAAAAATAAATTCCAATTAAATGAATTAATTGAATTTGAGTAAAATTGAGGTTGCATAATTGGTTTGTTTTGTTAAATTTAAGAAAATAATTAATTGTTCATTATTTATTGAAGATAATTTAAATGTTTTTAACATCAATATAAATTAAGATTCTTTGAAATTAATTCAGATTGATTACTTCAGAAATATCTTATATTTATACCCAAATTGGTTGGGACTGTCCATGTAAATCTTGTGAACAAAATGCAGATCGCTGTTTTAAAGACATCTTAATGAAATTTGGCATGTGCTATTATTATGCCCCAAGGAGGATGCCAATTTAAATTGGTGAGAATGGGTCAGTTATTTTAACTATCCTCCATACAAATATTTATTCTGAAATAGGTATTTAAGGTCACAATAGTCCTAAATATATAGCAATTTGAATGTAATTTGGCAGGGTTTTATAATATTCTAAAACGATGTGCCAAATTATATTGATTGGTTTATAATTTCTTCTAGCTCCAATATAACGCTCACAAAAAACTTTTAGAACGTTGTAATACCACGTGGAAGTTGGTACCAGTATAATATACTGTATACTAATTTATACATAATTAAAAAGTAGTTTATACGAGGGTGGTTCATTAATTTTTGGTAGCTACCACACATAACCAATAATGTGGTGTTGGGTATTAAATAGTCAGGCTTGAAAGAGTAAAACTTCTTACTTGTTTTTGTAATAAAAACATTATAATATAATCAACAGGTTGTTGAAATTTATTGATTGACCCATTAAAGTTCAATGATTTTCAAAGCAGGATAAAGGCAAAAGGATAAAGGCAAAAGGATAAAGGCAAAAGGATAAAGGCAAAAAGAAAATCTAACAAATTTCAAAATTGGATATTCAAAAGAAAAGCTATGTATTTTCTAGATCACAATCAGGTTTTGTATTTTAAACTGAAACTTTATCAGTTCAATCACAATCACACCTATTCCAATGAAAAATATAATCAATGGAAAGCAATATGACAATATTTTGCCACATGTTACCAGACATCCATTCGCATACAAATGCACATATAGCTAATTTTTTCCACTGATCCGATTTCGATAAATTTTAGGCAAAGTGATCAAGTATATATAATTAAATATAATGTATTTTTTTGAATTTTGAAGTTATGGTGATTTTAAAAAGTGATGAGGAACGTGCCAAAAACAAACAGACCGACAGACTGAGTGACCTATCGTCGTATAACCTGGTACACCGTAAATTATAAGACTTTTTTGTGCAAATTTTTTATCATCTTTTTATATTGAAGACTTTTTGGAAGATACCTTTTTATGGGGTTTAAGTGTAATAACAGACCCATCTTCACCAATTTCATTAGGCATTGACTTTGGATCAAAATATTGACAAATGCCAACTTATATCAATAATTCAAATTCCAACTTGGATTTTGTTCACAAATTTTACAAGGAGAGAAAGTCAACTAGTCGGATATCATTCAATGCACTTTGAAAGTGATCCTAAGTTTCGTATGTGTTATTATTTTTGACCAAGAACGAAATTTGTTGAAATTGATCATGTTTGGTCCAATATGTCAGGCATAAACTTAATAATTTGATATTCCAAACCTAAGAAACTTTTAATATTTCGTAAGATAAGGTCTTTTTGCAAATTATTAGAACATATTGTGTAAATTTGTTAGAATGACGTTAAAATAACTTCCCTCCATGATTGGAGACAGTTCATAAGCTTCTGTTAATTTGTGAAGCGTAGTGTTTAATCTCTCCCTTTTGCAATGCTAAAGAGGTTCCTTATGGTATTTAAAACCGAATTTAGAGCAGTGGCAGATCCAGGATTTAAATCTCTTAGCTAATAACTCGTATTTGACTAACTTCAATGAATGCTTTGGACCATTGTCATCCCGCTATGTCCATCGAAGTCAGGACAGACGACATGTCGTAGTGGTCCACAGATATTGGCTATAATCGGTCAGTTATTTTAAGTAGGCCCTATAGATGTGCGAAAAACGTTTTAAACAAATAACTTTTGTGATGTTCTTAAACAATGATTATTTCTGATATCTCCTTCACAAATCCTACTTGCAAATATCAAAGTGAAATCTGAAAATTTTTAAGGTTATCGACTAATAAAATCCATAGAAAAAATCGGTTTAAAACACTAAAATTTTACACAAAAGTTCCACGTCGGGAAATCGCTCAAAATTTTAAGATTGTACAACAACAATGAGGCGTGGGGTATTATATAGTCTGACTTGACCAAATTCAATCTTCTTACTTGTTTTTATTGTTGTTGTTGTCAAAACTTTCAACAAATAGAGTAATGTTAAAGCTTATTCGGTTTCGAACTGCAATTTTTCGAGATAATAATTTTTATCTTTTTATATTTATTTCCAAAGATTTAGAGCTCGGAGATTCCCAGTTTATAAGGAAAAAGTAGGTCGAATGTCATCGTGTCTAAAATTCATAAAAATTTAAATTTTCGAAAATTTATTCTGAACTGACACAGATCAACTCCTCACCTCTAACTTTCATTAAGATATTTCATTAAGATATTTCAAATGGATGAAACGTTTCAGAACTATTTCCGAAAAAACCTTTTTAGACATACTGTGCAAACCTAATGTTTGGTTGATACTTATTAACGTGAGTTTGACAAAATAAAACACTTTGTATCCACAATATAAAATACTAAAAGTAATGTTAAGTTTCCAAGCGTAAAAAAGTCAGGGTTCAAATGATTTTATTCATACATAAATATGTATGTTCAAATAAATGTATGTGTCAGTTTTAAGGTTTATTCAAAATAAAACAAGCGAGAATGCTATACTAGGCTATGCCGAATTTCATACCCTTTACCACAAATGGGTCAGAAGTACATACGTTATGTTTCGTACATACATACTTGTTCATACATTCACAAACGTTTACATTATATTTAAGACTTTTCTTGAATATAACACAGGAACCGTTGGTACGACTTTAGTCGCCAATTTCGACTCTTTCAACTGCTCGTGACTATTTATGTACTTCGTCCCCTTTATCCTATTTTTGTTCCCTTTTTTATAATTTGCATTTTCGTTAAAGAACTTCATGATAATTCATTAATCAGACTTAGCAAGGGACATATCAATAAATTTTTCAAAAATTATTGGTGAAAAAATTAAAATTTATAACGGTAGAATCATACAAATTCATAAATGTTTCATCTACGAAGAAGTTGGGAAAGTGCGAAGTTTTTGTAAATTAAACCTGTTGCGACTTTTGTTGCACAAATCACCTTTAAGGTTCAACTTCATTTTTTAAAATCCCCCTTTTTGTGCGAATTTTCGAAAAATCTTATCGGAAACGATGATATTTTTTTGAGTCATCAAATAAGTTATGTTTTTGGCTATAACTTTTCTTCTACAAAGCCGATTTTGACATTTTTGTCATGGTAACAAAGCAAATGTAACTTAAATTGCATTCTAATTTATCGATTTATAATTGACAATTTTACGAAAGTTTTTCGCTTGAACTGAATACTAATTCTGCTGGTTTCAAATATGAAAATTTTCTACACTAAAAGAAATATTTAGGCCACATTTCGTTGAGCTCTGTCAATTATTGTGGATGTGAGAGGGCCAACAACAGAAAAAAGGGCGGACAGGCACATGGACAGACATAACTAAATCGACACAGGTATACGTTATGGGGTCTTACATGATTTCTTCTTAGCGTTACACACGGAATGACAAAGTTGATATACTATTTTCACCACTTGTGGTGGTGGAGGGTATAAAAATGAAAAAGGCAAAAAAGTAAAAAAGTATTAAATTATGATATAAGGCAACATATATATGTATAATGGAAACAATAACAACAACAAAAAGGAAAACTAAACAAAAATAGAAAAACACATACACACATTTAACGTATGAGTGATTTTTATTTAAACAGTTTGTTTGAATATAAATAAACATATTGCTCATACGCTACCATGACTTTGAACTATGTTTCTTTTATTTTAACATTTTTTATGAATGAAATTTTTGTTTTATTTTTTTTACTCAAATGAAATTGATTTTTTTGTAACTAATTAAATTTAAGTGGTTTTAGATTAAATGAAAGAAGTTTAATTGAATTCTCATGAATTTCGTTTAATTCAAATTTTACATAAAAATCGATTAATTTTTTTTGTTAGATTTGCTTCAAAATCAAAATAATTGTTAATATTTTAATACTTAAACAATGATTATTGCGAATCTGAAATCGATAAACAGGAAAAAAGGAAAAACTATTAGAAAATCAAAATAAATTGAAACAAAAATTTGTATCGTTTAAAAAAATACTTTTTTCTCATTTATTTCAAATTAAAAAACTTTTCATTCTACAAACACTATTCTACTTTTAATTTGTTTTAAATTTTGTATTAAAAAAGTAAATGAAATCCAAAGGATAAAATAAAAGAAGAAATAACATTCTATTTTCTCTTCCTCACAGCGTTCCTCAATCAATATTCATCTAGATCAATCTTTTAACTTAAAACGCCATACTTGTGCTCGTAATCGGACAGAACACTTTAAACCAAACTTACATTAGTGGTTTTTGTTGCTAGAACTAATGCTGCTATATTGTTGTTATAACTGCTGTTTTATTTTGTAACAATATTGCAATATTAAGGTAGAAATTAATTGGCATTAAACCTTTAGAATTTCCTCAAATAACTAACTGGATGATGAAGTCTAATCTAGAGTGAGGTAGAAAGAATTTTAACATACATTTTTGTATTTGTTAAAAAAACTCATTGATTTGATAAAAAAATACTTTCTTTTATTACAACAAATTTGTTGATATACTCCAGTTTTCGAATTTTTTGGATACTGATAAATGATTTTACTAATTAAGAAAATTTCAACAAAATCGGTCACATTTATTACAAAAAATAAAATCGATGAATTTCATAATAAAATTCAGTACCATAATTTATAACGAGTTGCTAGTAGATGCTCTTATCTCTTTTATGGATGAATAAATTGATCCAGATTGCATCTTCCGGCAAGATAATACTGCAGTGTATGTTCAAATCATGGTTTATCGAACACAGCATACCTTTGTGGGGAAAAATGGCCCGTATAGTTTATTCTAATAATTACAAAAACGAAGGCACAGTTAATTTAACAGAGAAAAAAAAGTAAAAAATAAATTTTAGGGAAAGTTGATTCCGATCTTCTCAGGAAATTAGTGAAATCAATGCTGTATTTTTGTGGATCATACATCCATTATTAATAATGCAATAGAGACTGAAAATAATAAGTATTTTTTATTTTTTTTATTCTTTAAGAAAGTTATATGCGTTTATATAAATATGCACCAATGTTATCGGATTTCAATGAAATTTCACACAGTGATAATCAAGGTTTAAGTGAATTTGAGTTTTGATTTTTGATCTAAATACAAAAGCTTTAAGTAAAAGTGCACACACTGAATTAAAATAGATATAAAAGTAGAAATAAGTTAACTTGTTTCCAGTTATGATTTTGCTTCATACATAAAAAAATGTTAATTTAAGATTGTTTCACAGTAAATACATGAGAATATTCTTGAAATTTTACTATTTTAAAATAACTTAAAAAATTATGGTCGTACAATAATATATATATTTTTATCAATAGAATCTAATTTGTACAATGTTATTTCACCACAAATGAAAAAGCTTTTAATTTAAACTTAAAAAATTATACAATATCAAACCAACTATGTTCAACGTTGATTTTACTTCATTTTTTATGTGTGCAACACCTATCTTAAAAACATTATTAATATTATTCTGGGATTGGGTGCATATTTCGCCAATTGCCTGCAGAAGCATGTCAAACATTTGCAAAATTGCCTCAAATGATAAAGTCTACTGACTATTTCAACTATCTGCAACATACTTTGTTCATTATTTTTTTATTAAATTTATATTTAAAATAGTTTATGAACTCATCTAACACGATGCTCTAAAGGAAATAAAAAACAAACCAAAACAACTTCATGGAAAATAAAGCTCAATTTGTTTTCCTATCATTCAATCAACAATTCACTCATTCACTTTTATTTTGTATCTTTGAACGTTTTTAAAGGAACAAACTCAAAAAAATCTATAAAATAAATAAAAAATAAAGAAATAATTTTTAAATAAAAAAATTGAAAATCTGCTGCATCAAAAATAAGCAAAATACACAAAAGTTTCCTTTTAAAAAATTCAACAGAACTTATAATTCCATGCGGTTTCAAGTATTTGGAGTTTTTTGTTTTTTTTTTTTTTAAGTTTTTATATTATTTTCCTTTCAAGGAAATATCCCCAATAATTGCTATGTATTGCGGTTGCAAAGTTGCATTGATATTTGCAAGCTTAATTAATTTTTAAAATACTTTTGCAACAAATTCGAATGAATATAAAAACGAGAGAAACCACAAATAAAAACCCTTAAAACTTTTAATAATTTGTGTTCAATAAAATTTATTTAGAAATTAGGTCTTTATCTAAGAGATTATTTTACAGATAACCGTAATAATATCTAATGAAGGAAGAAAGTTATAGTCGGTCAACCCTGACTATGAAATACCGTATTTCATTTATTTGGATCGTACGAACTGTCGTCGTATAATTTGACATTCTGATTTTTGATTTCTAAATAAAAATTTGTGCTTTAGTAGTTTTCGAATTCTTTGTAAAAATTCATTTAAAAGATGGTACTTTTAGTTTTTTATTAAAGAAATATGGGATTTTGTGGTACCTTTTGGAATATATTACAGTACCTTTTGTTGTTATATACATGAATTAAAGATTCATTGTTCGAAATGCAAAATAAAATTAAAAAATATACTTTTGGAATTCTTTGGATTTGAGTGTATTATGTGGTATTTTTTAGATCTTCCAAAGATACTATTTGATTTTTTCATAAAAGTACAATTTTTTTGTATTTTTTATATTTAGGTAAAAAATATTTGAATACTTAGTTTTTATTTGTTGGTTCCTTTATACAGAGGAATCAGTTGTTTTTTGTAATCAACTGGTTCCTTTTTAACAGCTTATAACTTAAAATAAAGTTCTAATCCTGTCATATACATTGTTCTACCTTAGTGCTTACGGTACGTCATCCGGTATCCAAAAATAATTTTCTTTTCAAGCACTATAAGTAACTAAGCAACTAAGAATGTAAAATTATTAAAGATTTATAATATAAAACCGCCCTACACCACAATTTAGGCATGAAAAATTATGCACCGATACTAGAAGAATTTGAGTTCATAATATATGCAGGTATAAAATGTATTTACTTAGAATATTATCTTGATACCCACATTTGGTGCTATTGGACCGATCAATTTTAATAATTAAAGCATATTAATATGAAACTGAAAAGTGAGTCGTTTTTATTAACATAAAATCCCATTTCGAAAGGAGAATTATATGACAGATACCTGAAATATTTATAACTGATATTGCGACCTGTAAAACTTTCAAAACTTTTTTATGAGTTGAACGATATAATTTGAAATGAGAATACAGCCATTTTTTCTATATGTTAAAAACATCAGCACAATCACATAATACTCAAACTACTTATGGTGGTGTAGGGTATAAAAATTTCAATTTTAATTTTATGAAAATATTTAGTACCCGAGGAAGTGTATGTTTAAGTCTCTCATAACCGAATGATATATCATTCTTTATTGCACAATTCATTCGCCATATTCCTTTTATTTCATTCTAAAGTATAAAAAATATTTTAACTTTAATAATCTCAATTAAATTTTATAATTATTCCAAACAAAGATATTTGTGACAAAAATAAAACATCAATTCATTAAAATCGAATATCCTAAGGACATCAAACTAAATATTTTGCTTTGATTTATTATTTACAATTACAAATATCGTTATTTATGAGATATAATCATCATCAAAGGGTTTAAATGCATAAAGATTTTTATTGATTTCATTTAGTCTGCTATTAAAGATTTTCAATAATATTTTCTATAAATCTATAAGTACTTATGTATGTATACAGTGTGATGTATAAGTCTTGGTACCTTTGTTTTAGTAAAAAATTGTATGAATTTTAAAGAAATTTTTTTAAAGAATGTTATATATTTGGCATTTATTTTTTATTTTCATTTCTATGAAAAAAATAATATCGAAATTTTCCTGGTACCTCTATATTTTTGCACAGCACACTTTTGCTGTACGCTCTTAAAAATATAATAAATTTTAAATGCAAAACTTAGTGTATTAAAATGTTATATATAATACTTATTTTGATATCCTTTAAGGTTAAGTATTTCACTTTAACGAAGTTTACTGCCTTCACTCATAAGCAAGTTCTTCAGATAGTTTTTTGTTTAAAATTTGGTTGTTACGCAATCGTTTTTCCAAATTATTCCACAATATTTCTTTCTTCTCTAATAGTAAATCGAGTCACGAAAAATGATTGAATCTTTTTGCATAAAAATTATATTAAATGATTTTATTTACCGTTATCACTGTATTTATTTATACAAAAAATTATAATATTAATATAATTGTAAAACTGACAGACTGTAGTCATCAATATTAGTATTAGAATCAGGAATATTTTTCTATAGCAGCAGTTTGTTCTTGTTGTTTTAATATTCGTTGCATGAACATAATTTCAAAGCAATAAAAAATGTTTCAAGGAAACGAGTGTTGCATGAAAAACTCTTTGTTATTTTCGCTTTTGTAATAATTTTCTTTTTATTATATTTGTTATAGTCTTTTTTATTGCAATGAAAATTGTATGAAGGGGAAACGTAAAAATTAAAGAAAAAAAAAAAAAAAAACAATAATCAAATACATATAAACAATTTATTTGTTTAACCCTTTAGGATATTGTTTCCCAGGGCAGCACTATTCATTTAACTAGTCCCCCCACCAGTAGAAGTAATAATGGCTTATGCTCGGATATGACCTGATAAACCCCAAAAAAATAAATCGACAAAAAACTTAATAAATTACATATATTTTTATACCCTCCAAAATCAGTGTAGACGCAATTTTAAACACATTTTTCTGATATTTGTTACATATTTTTAGTTTGTTCTAAAAATAAATTGAATAAAATCGAATATGCTGAAATCATAATTTAAACTAGTCCCCATATACGAAGTCTTTCCAGAATAGGCTTTAAAGTTTATAAACGGGTTAATAATTCTGAATATTTTTCCTATGTGAGTAAAGTTTTAAACCCCTCACCGTCGCAGGTGGTAAAAAGAGTATATTAACTTTGTCATTCTATGTGTTACGCTAAAAAAGAATTATCTCTGACCCCAAATCAAAATCTAAAGCTTATATGTGCTGCAGTATGGAATTTTAATAAAATATGAAATAATGTAGGTCTATAAAAATATTCTCACTTTTTTATTGGAAAAAGTTTTAAGTGAAAACTTTTGAAATTTTAATCCCTCGAACTCTGATATTTGAATCAATTTCATTTAAATTCGATACAGTTTTCTTAAATATATCTAACTAATTTAAAAAATATCGGTCAACATGGAATTTCCAAAAAAATCTGATAATGTTTGCTCCATATAAGGACTTTCGCCGAATCGGGATTTCAGCTAATAAAACGCAAAACTATTTTTCTAACACAATATCTTTAATACTTTTACTTAAGATTCGGCACAGCCAAGTATAGCATTCTTAATTGTTATTGTTAGATTTATGTCGGTTTCTCGATAATTTTTTTCTTTAAATATAGAGAATATTTAGTCCATCGTTGCCTAGAACTATAAGGACTAGAACATAGAGGGACTATGTGTGATATAGTGCTGGGACACTTTTTTCCCTGAAAGATATAGTGGCGTCATTAAAAGATCACACACTGTTGTTTTCTTTTTAGCGTTATCATGGCTTTTCCAAAGTCGGGAAATAGAGTGGACTTCTCCGATGTTAAGTTTGTAGGGAGATAGTTGAAGTACAAGTTATTGCGACGTGCAAAATGAAATTTTCTTTTTTTATATTCAACATTCTCATTATTTCGTTGGGCTCAAATGAATCAAAATAATTTTTATTGTATATCTTCACACTATGACACTTTCTTAGCTTTTGTGATAGTAGCAATAGGAAATATTCAACATCGAAGTCTAACCATGTGGTTTTTGGCAAGATGGAGTATGGTAGAAGTCAAACTTCTGTATACACCATCAGCTTTCCACTAGTGCCTCACAAAGTAGCCAGAATATACCTGGACTTCGCTTGACCATCAGCTAGTAGACTGCCCGATTCAACTAAAATGCCTGCCTTTTATATCCTCGAACCCATAGATTTCACAATGAGAAATACTTCATTCCTAATAAGGTTGTGTTTAAAAATAATCTTCAATACACATGATCATCGTCTAATAAGGTCATTAACAGATAGATGACATTATTATATATAAATTACAATTATATGATAGTAAATGTAATAATTCATTACATTAAAATAATTAAATACAAAATATTGTGAGTCAAAAAATAAGACTCCGACTTTTGCGTCGCAAAACACTTCATGTGAGATTTCGACAAACTTAACGGGTTAATATTTCTGAATATCTTTCCCTTGTGAGTAAGTTTTAATACCCTTCACCATCACAGGTGGTGAAGAGAGTATATTCATTTTGACCTTATTATGTGTTACGCTAAAAATATCAAAATCTGAGTCGATTTAACATTGTCCATCTGTCTGTTGTTATAGTCCAGAGAAGTTTTCAGTATAGTAAAAATTATAGACCGATATCTGAAGCAACCATCAAAATCAAGCGAAAACTTTCTTGAAATTGTCAATTATAAATCGTCACATAAATAATAAGAATTATATGTACTTCATTATCATTCCAAAAATGATAAAAATCGGTTTAGTGGAAAGAAAGTTTTAGCCAAAAAATATAAATAATTTTTGGTTCCATTAAGTGTTGTTTTGTTTTATTTAAGGAAAACTTTTATATATTATTAACGTTTATATACTTATGTGTGAGTGTGTATGTACGAAACATAACTTGTTTACATCATATGAATTTGTGGTGAAGGATGTTGAAGATTCGGCATATCCGAATATAGCATTATTACCTCTTATTATTACATTTATAACGTAAATAAAAGCAACAAACATTAACAGCAAATAAAAGTTAACTGAACAAATTGATGTACAGTGTTCAATATAGTTTCCTATTTTCGTAAAATTAAAAATCTTGAAAAATCTGAAAATTTCTTTTAAAATCAGAAATTTTATACAAACAAAACATTTACATAATTTTATATTTTTCTATTAATTTTTAAATTTAAATAAATTGACAGATTTGGTGCATTTCCATCTACTGTGCGAAACAAACGGAAACAGAATTTGTTTGTATTTAGAATTTTAAAGCTGAAAACAAAAAACAAAAAACAAAAACTATAGTAACAAATAAATTAAAAAAAATAAAAAAAAAACAAGCCAAGAAGTGAAGCGGAAATATTGATAAAACTTTTTAATATTTTTTTTCTCATTTTCTACTTTTAAAACTGTAAACATATAAAAATTACGGAAAACTTGCTAGGAAACCTCGTTGGAAATTTCATTATACTGTACACCATCAGATGGTTGGGTTATTATACGTTTATGCTAATGTTTGTAATATTTAGAAAAAATTGTTTTAAATTTACTTTAAAGTCCACCGATCAACTCAGAATCCCTTTTTGAGTCGATTAATTGATCTTCATCAGCCTGTACTTTCGGCTGATTGATATTATTATTTTGAGGATAAAACCTATAGAAATTGATCATGTTCTGTTCATATTTTACCAAGCGCCTATACAAATGCCTTGTGGAATAGAGTTTTAAACTGAGTTGATTTAGGACAAAAAGATTTGCTTCAGTCCAAACTTTTCGCTGTTTAGATATTCATGAAATTTTGGTCACATTTTTTTGATGAATTTTGAATTTCTTCGTTATCTTAAAAGTTTTTGTATTCTCAGAAGTGTGAGAGAAATCTTGCTTTATTGAATGTACATTTATCAGAGATCTATCTATTTTTTATTTAATTTTTTATAGCCTTGGGTGAAGGGTGAAGTGGTGATGTGGTTATATTAGCTTTGTAATTCCATGTATATCGCTAAGAAGAAATCATCTGAGACCCTGTAATGTACATATATTCTTGCATTACATCAAAGCTGAGTCGATTTAGCAATGCCCACCTGTCCGTCCGTGTCAAATTAAGGTTTCTTAGTTTGATATATTCTAAAACTTCTAATAAATGAAGATGTGAAGCAAAAATGTAGAAAACACATTTAAACAATACACAGTCGTGTAGAATCATTTTTTTAATAAATCTTTAACTTTTGATTGATTTTTTTAGAGAAGTGTGACATTATAACTTCGTATACTTGGAGATCCATGAGCGGAGGACGTGCCAAAAATTTGTTTCTCATTAAATTTCTTTTATTTCTCATTATCTCTTATAATTTTCTAGTTACTTTGATTTGAATTTTCAAAATTTTGCAAGAACGTGTATCAATTTTTTTAATGTATGCACGATAGTATTGACCAACTTTTATATAAATTTAGTTGAGAAAAAAACAAAACACAAAGGTCAATATCTAAAACCCATTTCTAAAATGACAATTATTTTGGTATATTTCCTCACATATATTGCAATATTTTTTCGGTTTTGACCGACTTTAACTTTTTTAATTTTTTTTTTTTTGCTAAAATGTTTAAATTTCCAACAGGGCTTAAATACCTTATGACATACCTTATGACTCTTAGATACACATTAAAAAAGAGCAAAACTTTGACTAAAATACGAGATATGACATGGTTGTCATAAACAAGGAAATTAAAATAAGCAGAATATTTTTAGTCATATACACGTAGTCATACATTCACACATTCATTCTCACACATACATTCTTATATTTAAACTTATGTTCGTATACACACATGCATTGCTATGCATATATTCCTTTTCAGTTTTAAACATTAATACTTCTTTGACTTTTCAAGGACTTAATGATAATCAGGTTGCAGTTTTATATATTATTTTTAAATTTCTTTTGCAAAAGAAAAAAAAAACAACATCTACTTCATGGATTCTAGTTACACAACCAAAAATGGTACAAAACTTTTAATGAAGTTTCGATTTTTTTCTTCAAAATAATAATAAATAGTGAGATAAATAATATAACATATTTTCTCGAACACAGAAATAACTTAAGCGAATTATTTGGGAGATATGCTTAAGGCCTGCTATGAAGGGGCCTCTAATTATAAACTCATTTGATTTATATCTTTGAATTTATTTAACAAAATCAATATATAAATCATCAGTTTTTCTTTTTTAGCTGTTATAGGATAGCAAAACTACTGGACCGATTTTGTTGAAATTTTCCCGAAATGGCCTCAAAATAGCCGAAATTAACATAAGTTAATTTCGATATGACAAATATTGATTATCATATATCTAAGGAAATACTACAGCGAATATAAAACCGAAAGGATCAGGGCGAGAGATTGCTCCCATAGAAAGCAAATTTTTATTATCGAATACCTAAAAAAACTATTAAAGAGAGGATATTAAGATTTCATGTCAGTTACTAGAAAGTACTAGATGAAATGTAAGGGAAAGGAGCCTGAATAAAAGTCAAATATTAGTTATCGAACATCTAAAGTACTATCACATCACTTTCTTAAAAAATGTTGTGGTAAAATGATATAGAACAACATTTGCAGCTGGATTTTATAAATTTATCCCCAATAATTTTCCTGTAAAACATATTTATCTATGAAAATAGATGGTAAATGTGTGTCATACAAAGAAAAAAGGAAAGCCGATCCATTATATACTAAATAGATTTTATCGTATATCTGAAGAACTATTTCGCCTAGAGTTTCCAAATTCGTCCATTATCCCATGAAACGGTTATATTGAAATTGTTTTTGATAACAGAAGTGATTTGTAAAAATTTTATCCAGATCTAGGACTGAGGAGAAATTTTTGTAGCAAAGCGCACCCTTTTACCCGGTGCTTAATTAAATAGAAATCGATAATTTTATTTTTAAATAAAACTATTTTCTCAACAAGGGCCATTTGTAAGGCATCTGGAAACCCGTCTGTTTTGGTAAAAATACCTTTTAATTTTAACTGAATAATAATTAGAAAATCTGTAGTCGTGTTTTTAAAAATAATTCTTCTAATGAGTTCATCACTTAAAAGTTGTCATTTATAACTCAGTTATATTAAGTAGAAATTGGAAGAAATATTAATAATATTTCATGAATTCTTAATTAAATTCCCTAAAAGGAATTTCACGTGAATAGAAATTAATGGTTACAATATAGAGAGAGATATATGTAGTTAAGATAAGTTATAAATTACAGTTTTTATGCATTTAATATCTCTAAATTTTTAATTGGAAATTAGTTTTAATCAATTCGTTAGCATTTCTAAAATAAAATTATGTTATAAATGTAAGTGATGTATACTTAAAAACGTTAATTATGGCAAATAGATTGTAGTCGAGTAGTCAATACAAGTGGGAATGAATTGATTTTTTTCTGTAAAAAATCTTTAACTTCTGATTGGCTGGATGATTTAGCATTATAACTTTGAAAGATCGGACTCTTTGCATATAATCCAGTAATGTGTTTGCTATTTTGCAAAATTAACTTAAAATAAATTAATAAAAAATTGTTTCCGCTGTAATTGAATATCTATATTCATTGCTTTGTGATAACTAATCTTTGATCAACTTTGAAGAATGCTTTGGGGCATTGTCATGCTAAAACGTTTTCGATGTTGTATTTTTCACTTAACATAACAGATCATATGGGGCCGTAAAATGTCTCTGGCAATAAAACGGTTCACTTTGGTTTCAATTTCTCTTAAAGAACTACACTGTTCGAAATTCAATGAGAAAAGAAATTTGGCACGCAGTTCAAAAATTTAATACTACGTCCATGGTGTCCTTCAATACTTCTGGTGGTGATTAAGTGGTTGAACATATTATTATGTTCGTCATCCGATACTATTTAAAATAAATTTGATTGCATTTTAAGGGTTTAAGATGAAGAGAATCATAAATTTTGTCATATTAATTTTTTCTACTGATTTTGGGAGAATAATGATAAAGTACTGATCCAATTTATCAATATTATATTCAAAATGATGCTTTTTAAGTTCCCTTGCATAACGATACTTAAGAAAATTCACTTATTCTATTTTTTTATATTTTAAAGTTATCAACATAAATTATTTTGCAAAAAAATATGATATCTACACCTTAAATCCTTATTAATTAATTTATTTATTTATTTATTATTTATTATTTATTTATTTCAGACCAAAGTGAAAATACGTTTATTGTTGTCAATATGTAAAGAAAACTCTGAAATAAGCGTTTAATATTATTTATGTGAAAACATGTGTATTTCGACTAAACGAAATTTATTTAAATAACGTTTTTAAAGAAATATATCTATTTATATATGTATGTTGATATAAGAAAAAATATATCATAAATTAAATCATTTTATTTATTATCACTTTCCCATGTGTTTTGAGGATAAAATAACATTTATGTAACATTTTTGTATATAAATTCGACTTTTCATTAAAAAATATATTCATATCTATTGATATGTGTATGTGAGTATATTTAAAATCGGCATGTGTGAGTGTGTTGGCCTGTAGAAATACATGAACATTTTAACTAAATTTAAATTTATGTAAATTTCCTTTAGAACAAAAAGAAAACGTATTATCGAAATTTTCGAACATTTATTTCATTGTTATCCATCGGAATTAGGGAGAGATATTCAATTGCGATAATAAAGATTATTTAGGAAGATTTTAGACATTTGAGATATAAGAAATCTAAAAAATTATAAAAAATGTTATCAAATTAGGACTTTTATTTAGAAAAATATTTTCCAGGATTTTACTTTTTGTATTCTTAAAAATAACGTTAAAACAAGTAAAATGTTATAGTGTGTCAAGCCCGACTATGTAACACCCTACACTACATTGTTGTTTGTAAATGACTGCTATGAAAATTTATTTACGTTCCTCGCATAATTTGCATTTATTGTTCATGCTTATGTGTTCAATAGATTATTATAATAATAACTTTTAAATTTATGCGTTATGGGAATTGGAAAGAATTATGGATCGACCCTCGTATAATATCGCACAGAGGTTTTGGCTTAAATTTATCTTAAAATACCAACGTATATAAGTTCAAAGTGATGTTTGTAAGATTGGTTATATGGTACCTATGGAAAATAATGGACCGATTTCGTATAATTTGGCACATCTTATAATAAGATTTATTTTTACAAAATTTGCTTAAATTTATTTTATTTTTTGGAATTTTATGGACTATAAACTCAATTTTGGGGACATTCTTGGGGTCTATATGAAATAATGGATCGATCATAAACAATTTCAATTGGCCTTGGACCAAAATAATAGTACTTGCCGCATTTCATTAAGATATCTTCAAAACCGTGATCTGTACTTTGCGAACAAGCTTTACATGGACAGCCAGCCGAACGGATTTGCTTAAATCGATTAGGAAGTGATTCTTAGTCGAACGGTATACTTAAATCTATTTTTTCTATCTGTTACAAATATCTGAACAAACGCATTATACCCCCACCATCTATTGTAGTGTAGGGTATACAAATCGATATATCTCAAAAAGTTAACTCAATTAAATTAAAAAAAATATAATTGACACAATATGTTTTTTTTTAATTCTGATTGATTTTCTCAACTAGATGAAATTTATAGGTTTGTTATTAGGACCCTTCTTATAACTGTACTTTAGATAATAAATTAATTATATTTGCTATATATATGTGGACTTATAAAAATGGTCCATATTTAAGAGTTTTAATTAGGTTCCAAAAATGGTCATATCAGTTAGAAAATAATATTGAATAATTTTAAAAGACTAAAACTCTACTCCGGAAGGGGACCTATGGGACCTATATACAAATATATACCGATGTTCGCCAAATTTAGTTATATAAATTATAAAGAGTTCTAAAAATATTTGCATCTATTTCAATAAAATGTAAAAATTTTATAAATTAAATTCCTAGTTCGGGACGGGTTCTTATTTATTCTTATAATAAAAATAATTTAAGTGAACGTTTTCAAAATTTCAATAACTTTGTTTGTTTGTAACCTTTATATGGGCACAATATAATATTTCTAATATCGTAAAAAGGATAATGGTACCCTGCCGAAATTCGTTAAATTTTTTTAAGGGTGTCAAAAGTTATTTAACATTGACTTTTTACTTACTAATTGTGTTATATCTGTAGTGCAGTGTGTATACTTAATAAAATATATGCATATATATAAATTTATAACTCATACGTCTAGGTATTTTAATTTATGGTTTAAATTCGATTTAACAATTTTATTTTAATTTCTTAAATGGAATTCTTATAATGTTTTAATTCTTCGAAACTACGTGTTCAGTTGTTTAATATATCATCACTACCCTAATACCTTTATGAAACATATAGTAAAATAATACATCCTAAAATATACCGACTGTCAATACTTTTTTCTTCCTTTTGTTCGATTATCTTTGTTAAAAATTGTGCCAGAGAAAGAGAAATTGTAATCCATAACCAATTGAAATGGGTTTTAAAGCAATCATGATGTATTTCCAACCGTAATGCAGTGGTTACGTATACATATATGTACATATACATACATATATATTTATGTAAATTATTTATTTGACAGTTCTTATATTTCAGTTGCTTTAAAAGTTTGAAAGTTTACTTTAACTATTTATTTCTTATGGATTTCGAAAATAATGAATAAATGTAAAATGAATAAGTAAAAATAAATAAATTTAAAAAGTAATAAAAGCACCTAGTTAAGTGTTACTGGAGAGAAAACTATGGTCCAAAGTATCAGATTAATATGTATGTACACACATACAGTTATAAAAAAACATGTTTGTATATATTTTCAATGTTTAAGAGTAAAATTCAGATAAGATCTTTAAAATAATAAAAGTTTTAGTTTAAACTTCCAAAGTGTTTCCAACTGATAACTTTTTTGTTTGTAAAACTGTTATTGATAATTGTACGAGAAAACTTCAGCTCCGAAATATTTATCATAATGCTCAAGTCATACTATGGGAATAAGTTTTCAAGTGTTTGCCAGAAATCGCCACCGCAACCGATGCTATTTTTAAATTTCGTTTAAGTCTATTTATATATTATCGAAAACAAGTAAAAAATTTATAGTCATTGTAGCTATAGGAATTAATTTATGAACTTTAAAGTAATATTCAAAAGTGGAGGTTGTATAGGAGCTCTGGGAAATAATGAACTTCAAAAATTTGACATTTTGTTAAAGAATATTGTGCCAAATTACGTTAAAATCGTTTTATGTTTATAAATTTCAAAGGCTAAAACCTTCATTCTAGAGAGACACTTTAATGGGGCATAAATAAAATAATGGATCGACCATAACCAATTTTAATACACATCGTTATTGGGCCAAAATAATATAACGTGTAAAATTTTGGATGTGGTTTTGAGTCGAACAATATACTTAAAATAGAAGGTTGCACTTTTTCTCTACCCGTTACAAACATCTACGCAGAAGCGTGATCAAATTCCGTTCAGCAGTTCGGATTAAAAGTGACAGATACATGGACATGATCTAATGAATAGTGTAATATTTTGATTGGATGCAAAAATATGTAACTTTCCATTTTCCTCGTGGAATGATAAGACCAATAAAACCTTTATCACCCGTTGTTTTGTTAGAGGGAATAAAAACGCATTTTTTAATTGCAACGCAATTTCAGTTCGCTTCTTACAATTTTATCACCTTGATTTAAGAAAATGTCGTATAATTTATAAATTATTTCGATTCTGCACTACTGTCTGTATTTGCAGTTTCTCTTATTTTTTATTTAATTTCATCATTTCCATTATCCTTATTCACGTGCTACAGAATATCAACACAAATAAGTTCAAATACGTTTAAAAAGGGTTTGTGTGTGTGTGTGTGCGTGTTTGTTTTTTTCTTTCGGTGAATGCAACGAAAATGTTAACACGTGCTGCCACATTCCAATTTATTCCCATTTTTTCTCCATATAATGCATCATTTATTATTTTTTGGTTACAATCCTAATATGGCTATAATGGTTTTTTATTGGTGTTGCAGAGAAAAAAAGCGATAATATATTTAAAATTTATAAAAAAGGGATATTAATATCATATGATCATGTATCATGTATGTGTGTATGTATTGTATATAGTATATGTATTGTTATCTTAATAAAATAGAAAATAATATTTGTATGGATTGGGAAAAGTCAATAAAAGAACATAATAAATGGATTTAAATGGATTGTGTTGGCCAATGGTCACAGAATATAAAGTTCACATTTTGATCTTTAAAGTCGATTTTTTTTGATTTTAAATTTACTATTGTGAATTCTTCAATATGGACTATATTCTCCCACATCTTTTATTACTTTTGCCAACTAAAATTAACTGAAACTCACTCAATTTCCTTTTCAGTTCACATTGAAGAGTGGAAACAATTTTATGAATTAATTCAGAAATTCGCATGTTTGTGAGTTTCAGTTCAATGCATTCATGTATCGAGTAAAAAGGACGTGAGATGTTTTCATGTCTTTTGAAGAAAAGAAAAATGTTTTTCAACAACAGCAACAACAATTAAATGAGGAACATATTGAACTGTTTCATTGAAATTAATTTAAATTCTTGATTGAAATAGTAGAGTACATAAATGCGTATGGAATAATTTGGTTCTTCTGTTTTCAAAGGCCAAATAAAGAAACTAACAATACACATTCAAACATAGACAAAGATGCATCATACATATAAATTTCCAAGTCTTTCTTTCGTTTTGTCTTTTAGATTTTCTTTTTATATGCCGCACAGTGTGTCAAAAACGATTTTTTGGTAATAATTCTGTAACATTTGAACCAATAAATATATCTTATCTTAAAGAAGTACATAATTAAGGCAGAGGTATCCTGAGTTAGAGCAGTTGTGTTTCTGATTAAATTTAGAGAAACACAAGCCCCTATATGGAGTGAATGTAGTTGACCACCTGTAGTATGTTGATTTTTAAAAATTCGCAAAAAATCCATTTATGAATGGAGAAAAAAAAATTGATATATAAATAGTCCTTATAAATGTCTATAAAAAAATATCAAAAAAAATCTTATAATTTCGGACATTTTTAATTCGAAATAAATTATAAACCCATTTTAGCCCTGTGTATATTTTTAGTTTTTTTCAAATTGTATACTTTCTGTAAATTCTAAATTTTTTGATTAATATGTGCCAGATTTCCTATAAAATTCTAAAAAATATTATAAAAAGTTATATTTCTCTGAAGTTAGAACTTTACTTTTACTTTACTTTTTTTAGATTTTGAACAAAAAGGTGGCAACATTTATACACTTATTAAACCATTTTTGTTCTATGCTATTTTACTGTTTTATGTTAATGGGAATGTGTGTAAACTAAATCCGGTCACCATTGTGGTATGTCCACAAGCCCTCTCCAAAATGGTAAATTATGGAAAAAAATATTTCTAAGTTCTCAAATCGCAAAGCTGGTATCATTTTTTATTGTTATATACGTAAGGTAAACTCACAAAAAGGATTTTCTGTCGGACGGCCCTTGTTATGACAAGAGAATCATTTAAGTGAAGCAAGTCGAATTTTTCAACACAATTTATACGGATTAAGATTTTGAGCATTTGTGTAGGGAAAATTAGAAATCTTTTTAATTCTCTGGAATCACGCATAAGTTTATATATTATCATTATTGAAATTTCATATAAATATTGTCATGCGTTTCAATTTTATTAAAATTTTTATATGAATTTTATTTGTCAAAAATAGAAAATTTGAATTTAGTGGTTTCATTTTTATTTTCATATATGTATGTTAAGAACTTTTCAATCTCACTCTTTAAGCTAAAATTGTTTCTTAATAATTTTAGACAGGTTTTGCAACATATGGCTAAACGAATTCTTTTGAACGAATCGTTCAATACTCTCTTTGAGAAAAAAACCTTCAATGAAGATCTCCAGTGGTCGTCCAACCTGATTTCAACAGTTTAACTATTCATATTATATTCTGTGCCTAATGCTATCATACATTATAATAACCTCAAATATGTCGTATCGTTCAAGCATTATTTTCATGACATACAAAATCCCTTTAAAACATCTCCCATCTTTAATACATATGGGATTTATGTCTGCGAATGTATTTAAACATATGAAAGTGTCAACAAAAAGGGCCCAATTATAAAAAGGCAAATATGTATAAAATGGGTTAAGATTAATTTACATTAAAATGTCCTTTAAAATCCTGCTGTTGTTTTATATAGGACCCAGTAACCTAATGAACCTTAATTAAAAGTTTTCAGCATGTTTAAGAAAACTAAAAGCTTAATAAATGAATAATTTATTTAGTCACTTAATTAAAATGACCTTCAACAAAAAGAGTATTAAATTTGCCCCATGACAACAAGTTGTATTTATATAAAATATGTATCTTAAATATTTTTCATTTAGAATATCAATTTGGACATATGAAACAAGAAGAACTTTTTAATCCAAAATTCAAAAAAAAAAAGTACACAGTAAATAATAAAATACGACCAATAACGTTTTTCCTAAAAAACTTTAATATTGAAGTCATATTCTTTTTTTAATATAAATTATAAGTCGTTTATTGTTCAAACAAACTTAAAGATTTCTCCTAATTAAGTGAAAGATTTAAAGGAATTATTTGGACTTAAGCAGATTTGCTTCTCAGTGCATTTAAAATAACTTTTTAACTTTTGGTTATTTTCATTCAACCAAATTTTGTTTGATTTTATTTATTTATGATTAGAATTTCAAATACTTTAATTGAGTAGACTAATAGCTAAACAAAAGAGCTAAAATACATCCATAGACCGACCTACGAACTGAGTGACTGACTTGACTGTCAACTAAATACAATCGTTCTATCAAAGTTAATAACTTAAGTGGCCAGTTAAACATCAACAACAACAATAACAATATCGGTAGCATAACAAAATTTAACAATGTCTCCTTCCTGCCCACCTAACAAAGCAACAACAATTACAACACTACAACAATAATAAATAGTCTTCTATTCGAGTCCTTAAAATTTACCTTCTGACGTTGCTATTTATCTTTTGTTATAAACGAAAATTAAGAAAAACGAGCAAATAAATGATACAAAAGAAATGCAAGAAAATCAAGTTAGAATATTTTGTTCGGCTAAATCGAAAATACTCTCCGCTACTAACGTTGGAATCTTAAATAAATCTAAGATATATTATGGGACAAAATCTTGTTTTAGTATAAATCTGCGAAAGAAAAGTTAATTTAATATAATTTTGGAACTCATCTCTAACGTTCAAATTCAAAACTTATTAGTCATACAAGTAACTAATGTCGATTTAGAATATCATTATTCTATAGACGGCAATGTTGCCGTATGTGACCCTAGAAAGTATTCGACTGTTAGTGGAAGGTTTTGGTCAGTATTCGCCAATCAGAAATAAACTTGTAAACTATAGTCAGTACGATACAAAAGAAGTCGCAGGTGACTAGAAGAAGTCTGGCTATCCAAAAAAGATTGTTGAAGAACTTCAGTACAGAATCTATTTCATATCAGAACGATGGGGAAAAGAATGACTCAGAAATATATTCCTATATATAATTCGATCTTAAAAGTTTATATACGGAATGATAAACTTAAATAACTTGTGCTTTTGGAGGGTTAACAAATAAAAGAACAAAAGTATAAAAAAACTGTTATAACAATAAAGAACATTTAAGATTCTATGGCATACTTTAAGGGGCCAAACAGTCGTAATTTTGATTGCCTGACAACAATACTCAGGTACAGAATAAACAGACGAATAAACGATGAATCTTTAAACAAGCAAAAAGTTATTGTCATACAGAATGGGGAGGAGATAAAGCGGAACAGTGTATGGGATATAAGTGCAGAAGTATAATTTGTCATCTTTCATATTTAAATGTTGTTGTTGCTGTTATTTTACACAAACACTTAAGTTGTGAATAGCAAACATACACATAAATTTATAAAATCAGCTTAAGAAAATGTTAGTCATTTGTCAAAGTTTAGTCTTTTTCATTATATTTTGTCGCTTTTATCATTTTGTTTATCTTTTTCGACGTTTTAGTTGTTTATTTTTTGTGCAATAAAATAACAACAAAATAACATAATCTTTCTCATACTTTTCACCTTAAGTTGTGTTTACTGTGAGAATGTTGATATCTGGGAAGAATTACAGTCATTCAGGTTGTATTGGGACACCTTCAAGTGTATGCGAATGGGAAACGGATTGTAAGTGTTGAACAAGTGATTCATTTTGGGTTTATAATTAATTTTGGAAATTTTATTCATCGATGCCAATAAAAATATTAAATTATTTTTTCAAATACGTTAAAATTAATTAAAAATGACATAATTTTTAATATGTTAATAATTTTAATTAATTAAAAATGACGATTTACACTTTTTCTTGGAAATCTCGATATGGAATTATAAGATACTCTTTCTCATCAGTTAAAATCTGATTCCAAAATACAGACTTTAATAGAAGATGAAATCCCTTGAAATTTTACGACTTAAAAGTGATTTAAAAAAAATTATTGTTGTGTAATTTTAATAATAATTATGGAAAGATTCTAATGTGTTCAATATTATTTCATCCCAAACATAAAAATCATTAAAATTTAACTGAAAGAAAAATTGTTAGTCAATATCAAATTAACTATATTTTCAACGATGATTTTAGGACTATTAAAAGATGACCAAAACTTGTTTTAGAAAATATTACTTTGGCTTTATAAGAGTTCTGGCCCTTATAGATTTTTTAAGTGAATAACTAACACATGCAGCTATATAACAGAGATGCTCAAAATACAGATTTCTTGACACGAGATGTTAGACTAATTCTGCTTACTTAACACGTACACTTTAAATAACTTCTGTTCTCTTTTCATTTTGTGCATCGGGTAAAAGTTATTTTTAGATAATAAATAGTGTAAAAAACGTAATAGACAAAATAGTGCAATGTCAATAGAACAATGTAAAGCCAAGACGTCCGGCTTTCTGATGAAAAGTTACTTACGTGTTGCTAATCAGCTGATCTTCCATTTGCATTTTCATGAATTTATGCAAAATATTCCTCTAATTTCAGTGATATGATTAGAATGTTCTATTAAATATTTTCTCTTAAAATATCTGTGTTCGGAGTCTGTTTAATTTAATTATAAAAACGCAAACTAAATGAAAGGAAGTTTAAAAATGATTTAATTCACTTTTTATAAAATAGAAATATGCTAAATATTATTAATATTGAGACAAAAACCTTAAATGGTAACAGACCACAAACAAACTGAAGCTTAATTTAAGAAATTTTTTAATTTTATTATCTTTTTTGGAAAACATAACAAAGAAACGTCAATAATATATTAAATAAATACAGAAAATATGATATTTGATGCGAAGCTGTCAATTGAAATCATTTTATTCTTTTTCGGAGGTATTCAAACGTTCCTGCTCACATAAGTCATCAAAATAAAAAAGATTAATGATTTTCTTGAAGCAAAATATTTTCATTTTAAACTGGAAAATAAACTCAATTTTTATGACTCTTGATGTCCTTAAGTCATACGAGCAAAAGTTTATTAAATTTTGTTAATAAAAACAAGTAAGAATGTTATACTCGGCTATACCGAACCTATAATACCCTCCACCATGTGCAAATATGAATGAAGTTTCAACAACATATAGACATGCAGATACACAGATACATATTACACACACTAATAACAACAACTGTTAATAATATTTGCAAGATAACAGGCCCCTACTGATCAGGGGAGTAGTATTTAAGCCCTTCACCATCACAAGTGCTAAGAAAGTATTAAATTAACTTTATAATATCAAAATTTTTCAAATGAACTAATATATATTTCAATATGGTCGATACCCATGGTTTTACCCGTCCTTCGTTTTGTCCAGTAAAAAACTCCCTTGAGAAAATTTAGAACTATATATATATATATATATATATATATATATATATATATATATATATATATATATATATATATATATATATATATATATATATATATAAACAAAGGTTTAAAAACTACAGATTTATTTTGGAATCTAAGGTGATTTTTGTTGTAGGTGTAATACCAAGAATGTAATACCAAAATATACTCAGTGAGGTCTTAAGTCGTTATTTCATAGCATTTTATATGAAATTACAAAACCTAACATAACCTTGTTAAGTATTTGTGATGACAGAGATTATAAGGAGCACAAAAATGTCAAAATATTACAAACGTACTTAATATTAATTTAAAATAACTTTACGAATGTTGTTTGTTGAAAAAATATCAGAAAGTGCAACGTATTTATACTTATATGTATGTATACTTGAATCATTTTTTATACCCTTTACCAATATAGGTAAAGTATATGTGTATACAGAAAAATCAATATAAGTTTCTATAAAGTATATTCCTGAACTAAATGGAAATTGTAGATCATATCGCTATTGTCATCCAATGGTTGGTAACATTCTGATGATTTCCGCCAAATTATCTAATTTTCCTTAATTACATATGTAAATAATTAAACAAATATCGGTTTATATTTAGTTTAAGCTCCCATATTAGATCCCTTCAGGGATAAGATTTTAGCTTATAAAACTCTTAAAAATTTACAAATTTTGTTATAATTCAGAACATTTTCGTTCATTATTAAATATATGTAAAAAACGTGATCGTGAATATCGATCCACATAAGGTAATGGCACCCATATAAAGTTCCTTTCGCGAAATATCTAAGGTTCATTTACATTTTTATTATAGCATCCATATAAGACTTCTTCTCGGAAGTGGGTTTAATGTTAATGACAATAATTATTATTTGCGGAGTATTAAAAAGTATGACAAACATCAAAATTATTGGACTTCTTTCAGAATAGGACATTTATAAGCTTATAAAACTCATTAATATTAAAAAATCCGAAACTAGTTTTTTAATTACATAAGATCATAGTCCACTGTATCTACCTCCCAAGATCTAGATCTATTTTTTAAGTGAAGTATTAAAATAAAATTGATTTTGGAGATTTTTTTTTGAGATACAATTGTAGACTTTATTATTCCTTGAAGTGGTAACTCATATATATCAAACAGATAGAGTATATTTAAATGTCACCATACTTTGACATGTTTTTAACATTTCAATTATTATAATTCTTATGAGAATTTATTATTATTATTAAGTTACCATATTGTATTTGAATGTTATAGACTGTTTTGGTGATATCTTAATGTTATTTGACAATCAATTTTTTATCCAAACGTAAAATAAATAAAATATTATCTTACGAATAATTTTCATTGAGAACCATACTAAAAGAAGTGTAAATAAAAAACAACATTGTCACAGTAACATTTCAGTTATATTAATGCTTATGTTTCTTCTTATGAGTTGAAACTAAATTTTTAATTCAATATTTATCGCTCATTTACTTCAAATTGTTAAACAATAATAAAAGCTCCTGTAGCTCCCATAGTACCTCTACTTCCGAATATTACTATAAAGTACATGAATCATATGTGACTAGAAGTTGGGAATTTATTCTATTTAATAAATATAGGCCATATTAATCTAACAAAAATATTAGACTTATTGTGTTTAGCAGAAGAAAACCAAATATTCGTAATAGGTCATTACTTGCTGTACAGACTTGACCGGCTATTACTTTCTTACTTGTTTGTTGTCTTATTACGGTTGATACAGAAAAAATAATTTTGGTTGCTTTTATGCATTTTTCAGAAGTCAGCTATGACGTTATCGATCGCGTTCTCGATCAGTAAAAGCATTTAATCTGAAAATTATTAAACGAAAATTTATTACTATTGAAATTCGACATTCCAATTCCAGGGACATATGAAAAACATGAAGCTACTGTGAAAACCAATAAGAAGCCAATATTGCACAGTATGACAGAATCGATCGATCAATCTGTAACTTTGATGGATTTACATGAACTTTGCAGTTCAGACCCCATGGGGAGTCATGGGCAAGTGAAAGTGACATATCTGGTTTTTAGTTTAAAGAAAAAAAAATATTAACGAAAATTTTATTACTATTGAAATTCGACATTCCAATTCCAGGGACATATGAAAAACATGAAGCTACTGTGAAAACCAATAAGAAGCCAATATTGCACAGTATGACAGAATCGATCGATCAATCTGTACTTTGATGGATTTACATGAACTTTGCAGTTCAGACCCCATTGGGGAGTCATGGGCAAAAAGTGAGATTACACTGATCTGGTTAAATCTTCTTTTTTAGTTAAAAAAAAAAATTATTAATTTAATAAAATAGACTGAGGTTAATATATCCATCCAGTTCAAAAATAAACTATTTTCAATTTGAAAATTCAAAAAGTAACGAATTTTTTAGTTGGATACATTCATGTTTATTTCATCTGAAACTTATTATTTCATAAAAACAATTCGACCCTTTTTTAATAAAAATTTTTGAATCCTAAATATGTTATCAATTGTTTGATAATGATTCTTTCCTGATCTTCAATAAGTGTAAACTTTATACAAATAAAAAATGTATTTTTTGCAATTTGACCCAATTAGATGTCATATAAATCTATCCAACCGATCAAAAGTTCCAGATTTATTTCGGAAAAATTGATTCTGTCCCACTGTACATTTTAATGTACATCATTTTTCATTGTCTGTCTGAATCTGAATCCAAATAATTAAACTAATGATTAAAGTTTTCTTCTTCACAGGTCTGTATATTGAAATTAATATTGCTTAAAACTACTCTACATTCTTAAGGTTTCTTTTAAGAGCTTTTTTTCCATTTTTATAATGAGAGAATTTTCATTTAAAGATGTGTAAAAATGTGTGTAAAATTACACTTTTATTTTCATTCATTATGTACATTTATATTACTTGTTTTTAAGGAAAATAAACTTGCAATCCGTTGCAAAAGATTTTCGGTTTTTCTGTCTTTTATGTTTTGCTTTGTTTTTTTTTTTTGGTCTGAAGGAAAAGTAGGAGTCACATAAACACACTTAAATGAAATTAAACAACTTTTTATATTACTTTTGGCAAATTGGACTTTATTTGTTAGAAATAAACTTTATTCTAGTTCTTTCTTTTTAAGTTTACTCAAGACTTTTGTCTTCTTATTGTTTTTATTCTAAGAAAATTCTTTTATTTCTATTTTAAATTTTAGAGAAAAGAATGTAAAATGAAAATATTTAAATTATATTTATGTAAATTGAATATCCTCTTAATATCAATTGGTCTGTTTATAATGAAGCTGAATTTTGGTAAGAAGTTGAAGACTTTGTCTCTAATTCTTAATGCAAACAAGAAACTTACAATAAGATTGAAAAGTAACATATAAACGAGATAACAGATTTCGTTCAGATTGGGGGTCGACGTGAATGATCCATAAAAATTATCGCAGCTTCAGTTGATGCCTTGTTTAAAAGTTATAAAAGCTATAACGAACTTTATCATAAGTTAGAAAAGAAGCTCTATTTGGGCTAAAATGTAAGTTTTATTTGCGCTTCAAAAGGAACTTTATTTAATTTTTAATACAAGTTTAATTTAAGCTTTAATAGAAACTTCAGTAAAAAATTTATTTGGGCTTCAATACTTTAATATAATGATCCTTAAATTGTCTAATTTCATTATTTGCGCATATATTAAAGCTATATAAGAGATAAAATAGATTTTAGAAGATCTATTAAAGCTTCAATAAAAAATTTATTTGAATTTCAAAGCCCTTTATCAAAGTAATATATATTCGAACTTATATAGAATATTTACTTGAGCTTTAAAGAAGCTTATTTTGAACCTTAATAGAATTTCTGAAGGAGCTCCATTAAGGTCATTATGTTGATTTGTGCTTTATTTGAATAAAATTTGCGGGTCGTGTGTCTCGCAAATTTCTTCATTGAATTTAAGTCCGGCTGCAAGCCATCCATTCCAACAGAGGTTCACCACCGAAATTTTCCTTTGAAAATATTTTTTTGTCATATATTTTCGTGAGAATTTTAGACGATATTCCTAAAGCTGTTTTTGGGGTATTGACTTACAGTTTAGCTTTTTCCATTTAATGTTTTCTTTTTGTTCATTCTGTATTTCCCTTGGAAGGTTTCATCTTTCATGACTTTTTTTACCGACGATGTAAGGTGTAAGGTATTAGATAGTCGGTCTTGGTCGACTATGTTTATGTTAAAACTTTAGTTTTCTACAAATATAATATTTTCAAGTTAAAATACCAAATAATAATTTAAACAACTCCACTCAAAAAAAAAATTATACAAGAAATATTTTATTTTAGTATTCACCTTTTCGAATTTTGAAATAACTTTTAAAAACAAAAATAAAAACTAAAATTAAATCTTCACAATAAAGAAATCTAAAAACAAAAATGCATTTAGAATAGAAATGATGAAGAAAACAGTTTTACTAACAATTAAATTTCTTTTCAAGGAAACTATTTTTTGTTCCTTTTTTAATTAAGGGCATTAAAAACAATTATTTTATTCTCTATTATTTCTTCTATTTTTTAACACTGATACATAAAATAATGTGAATAATTGAAAATAATTAAATTAGTTTTCATGGTCCATAATTGTTGAGAATAAAAGAAAATATATGATGAACGTTTTTAGGAGAAAACTAATTTTTTTGATTGTAGAAATCATATGAAAATGAGGTCACAAATACTCGAAAATTATGAGTCTGTATTTGATTTATTATTTTACGTAGCACAGTGTGTCCAAATCGATTTTTTGAGAACAATTTCGTTACTTTTGAAGCGTTAAAGATATCTTAATGAAATTTCACATTGTTGAGTTGGTCTGGAGGAATAGAAGCTTCACTATCAGTCAGCATCCATCCAAAATTGACCACCTCGGGTAGGTTGATTGTTTAAAAATTCGCTTAAAATCCTTTTATGAATTGAGAGAAAAGAAATTTTGTATATAAATCGTAATTGTAAGGAAAATAGTTAAATTTATATTAAAAAGATTAAGGATATTTTTTGGAGTTTAGGTATAAACTCCACAAGTATTTGGTATCTATGAAAACGTGACAATTTTTATATAAGAATAAAATGCATTTTTTACTTTAAAATAATTGAAATGAAAATCAATTTTTATTTAAAAATTCAATACACTGTATATAAATTATCTGTGATTCAGGGAATTAAAATAATTCCCACTTTTAAATACGGAAATGCCCAAAATATTAAATCAGTCATAAGTTTTGTGATCTAGATGTGTTCAGATATCCTCAATACATAAGGAAACGAAGATTCTTCCGAATAAAGAACATAATGAAATGCTAAGCAAGCAGTTCCTCTTAGGATGTCTCCACCGAGGCATGTTAGAATATACGAACAGATCATACTCAAGATTTCTCTAATTACCTTATAAATATATACGATATATTGCAAGGAAACAAATTTTGATCAAAGTTATTTGACAATCATTTTCTTATTTCAATCACTCCCTTTCTTATTTGTAATTTTATTTTATTAAAATCTTAAATTAAAAGTCCATTGTATTATGAAGCGTTTTAGCCCAACAACTGATGCATACAATTAACAATTTTTGTTTAATTAATATCAGCAAATTCATCAAATAAATCAAAATTTGTTTTCAAAGCATAAAATAATTTACATTACTTAGTGAAATTCTTTAATGGGTCTTTTTGCTAATATAATTAAAATAAAACATCTTCAATTGTTTATACTTAAGAACAAACACTCTAAATAATTTTAATAATAACTTCTGTTTGTAATGCCAGAAAGGAATCATATACGATTTTATAAAGTAAATATATTATTGCATCAAATTGACAGAATTCAATGAAAGTTGTCATAATTCTTATTATTTCAGTAGAAAAATTATAGACCGATATCTGAAACTATTTCTCAAAACTGAAAATTTTCAACGACTTAAGGGCTTAATCAATTTTCATGAAATTTGGGACGCATATATTGCCTTTTATTAGAAACGTTATTGATTACACAATTTTTGGATAGGGCACGAGGGTGGGAAATTCCTCTAAAAGAAGCATGCAAGTAATGCCTTAATAATAAAATATTATAAACTAACAAATTGGATAGAGCGCTAATGACTGGTATGCCTCTTACAACTGAATTTTTGATATAGCATATCTCTGAAGCTGTTGGAAAAGTTGGACATATTATATATTACAAAACATACACCTTGTGATTTTTTTTTAGAAAATATATAGAACAGTGTTACTTCTGTATTGAGTACCAATTCTTACAGCTGTAATCGCTCTACATATTTTAAAGTAAATCAGTTTATTAAAAGTTGCGAAAATCTATCAGAACATGCTATCGTCATTAATTATGCAGCAATAACGTTATTTTTAGAAAACTTTTCTTTAATTTCCGTAGTCTGTTTTTAACCAATAAATTTTGCATTAAGTTTAACTTTTCGTACTAATTGATCAGATCACTGATCTAAACGAACAGCTTTCGTACTAGACATATTAGGAGATCTTTTAAAATGCTTTTTGTACTTTTATAATTTGGTTTAGAAACATCATGTGGATCATTCCTTCTACCAGAACCTGCTTATCTTTTAACGGACAATTTTTCCCGGTACTTTAAAAAAATATTTGAAAGAGTTTGAGGGCAAACCTTCGAATGCTTGGTTAACATTTTTTAGGAGTATTTGTCGAAAATTATTATATAATTTTTGTAGGCACTTTTTTGATCATGCATTTTAATCGGATTAACAATATTTTCATTTTTTGACATTAAACATAATAACTGAAAGGTTTTACGAAGGTAACTTGATAAAAAATCAAATAATTCTGGGGTTGAAAGTTTTAATTAAGAACGTGTGTTAAGAAGTTTTCGATCTCACTTTTTAAGTAGAAAATGATTTTCCAAATTTTATGAGTATCGGAACATAACATAATTATTTACGAAATTCCGAGTCGAATTATTATTCTTAATTTTATTAAATACGTAACTTTAATGAGCACATTCTAGATAGCAGTCCCAGTTTGAAGCTGCTATTCTAGAATTGTTTTTCCATATGAGAGGTATAGTAAAATGTGAATTGATGTTCATAACGTTATGTTAGCCCAATTAACTTACGATTAAATTCAATTTCATAAATCTCGGATCTTAAATTGATTAGTGCAATAAAAAACAATTTGGACAAATTTCTTAGAATTCTTTGATGATACCTTCTAGAGTTATGCACGGATTCGATATTCCTTCTCTACTTAAATTTACAAAAATTAATTTCTCTAGAAAATCCCGGGAACGTTCTCTTGTAGTGAACTCTAGTATAAATTAAAAAATTTAAACTTGGCATCATCAGTTACTAACATTTTTTTAATTTTCTTTGAAATCAGACTAATCGTTCGGTTATTGTAGATTTATTTCCCTATTTGAGTGGACGAAAATTAATCTAAGATAAATTAAAATCTTAAAAATAAATTAAAATAATATAAATATATATTAGTAATTTTTTATATAATGAATCCGAATTTTTCTACATTTTTTTCAATTTTCTAACTTGTTTCAACATAACAATAAATATTTCCAGTGAATTTAGCATTATTCGAAAAATTTACAGTGTTCGGCTAAATTGTTAAAAATTTTCAATTTATTATATCGTTAAATTGCTTTATTCGTATGAAATTTACCGCGTAATTAGCGAAAACTTGTTGGGTTTTAAGTTTAGCAAAATAGAAATGTTGCGGTGCAACCAGAGTAAAAATATACGAAGTACAAGTTCATTAAATGGAGAAGCAATGTACGGAAATAATTTTTGTTTTTCTCTTAAAATGAACTCGTATTAAATCTCCTGCCATAGAATAATTAATATTAACGTAAATACTTATTATAAAATATAGTACATATTTAGTATCCATAAAATTTTATACTACTCAACTACTTATATACTGAGAGTATAAAATATATACATAATTGTAATATAAAATTTATAATAAATATTAAGGTGTAACAGAGCGTATGATGAACATTAAATTGAAATGAGTTGAAAGAGAGGGATATAGAGAAATGAAAAATGAGGAAAATAAATTAAAAATGCCTTTTTGTAGATTTCAAAGAATAGAAAATAGTCTAATGATAATAACAATAAAGAACTATAATTTTGAGAAAATTTTAAAACAATGGAACAGTTGAACACAAAATAATTTCATATCTATAACATAATTAACATATATAAGGGCTTGTTTACCATAGTGATTGGATGCCACTTCAGGTCTATAATAAGTGGAAACTTGAATGCTTTTGGTTTCTATACTTTTCTTTAACCACGAACAAGTGGTGATAAGGATATATTAACTTTGTCATTCCGTATCTAAAGCTTGCATCAAATGCTTGCATCAAATACAAAATCTGAGTCGATTTAAGTATTTTTTTGACATGCTCACATCCAGGACTATTGACAGAGTTGAACTCTGTCAATAATCCTTTTTTTTTGCCAGAGTATTTGTTATGGTCTTGAGAAGTTTCTTATTTCAAACCATATTTAAATCGGTTTTGTATATTAAATGATATAGACCGATATCTGAGGCAACCTCTAGTTTCAAGCGAAGAACTTTCGTAAAATTGTCAATTATAAATCTCCAAATTAGAATGAATTTTTGCATTAAAATATTAAATTGAGCGTACTTCAATACCGTTCCAAAAACTAACAAAATTAAGTGTTCCTGTGTTAGATAGAAGAAAAACTTTTATATATTGTATACGTTTATGAGTGTATGTTTGTGTATATGTACAAAACATAATATATTTTAAACAGATTAACAGATTAAAAAAGTAAACATGTAATAGTCGGCCAAGAACGACTATTTAATACCCTACACAACATTGTTGACTGTAAATGTCTGCTACGAAAAATGTATAAACGACCCTCGTATTCGCTATTATGCTTATGTGTGCAATATATTATTAAGATAGTAACAATTTAAAAATTTATGCGTTTTTAAGAGATTCTTTTTCAGTAGGGTTCTATAGGAATAAGAAAAAAACTATATATAGACCCTCGTTTAATTTTGCACAGCAATTTTGGCTTATATTTTACTCATATATGACTAAATATTTTATAATACCCACGTATATGTGCGACTTACAGATCCTCGTATAAGTTGGCACATTGTTTTAGAATATAATAAGACTTAGTTTTACATGAAGCTCCTCTGTACAGAGCAACGATCAGTAGCAACTTTCATCCTCTAAACATTTGTTATATTCATTTCATAATAATTTTATTGATTTTTTTAATCCTTCACATGCATCATTAGATTCATTCATAAAAAGTGAAAAATGAAAGAAAAGGTTTGATGTTACATAAAGAATGACTTTTCATTTCGAACCATTTTGTTTCCAAGTTGTTTTTTTTGTTGTTTGTACTTGTTTTTATATTTTATTAAATATTAAGTTACCAAAGTATTGAGTTTTCTCTTGTATTTTATAAAAGCAGCATATTGTTCATGCTTAAATGCATCCATTTTCATTAAAATCATTGAGATATTTAGGATAACTTTTTAATAGTACAACACCAATAATTATTTATTGTTATTATATTAAACAAATAAGATAATTATTGCCACACCATACACTCTACACCATATTATGGTTTATAAAATTGTAGCTACGAAGAAAGATCGAATAACATATTACTGTGAACCGATTTGTGTGTGATTTTTGCATAATCGAGAGGCTACTTAATATGGTTAACTATTATGCACATAACACGAATTTTTTTTTTACCACAACCATATTATGGTTGTGAATGATGACACACACATGTCGTTGATCATAATTAGACTGTGGGACAACAAAATATGGTTGTGGGTCAATAAAAAATGGTTGTGTTACATTTAATATTGTTATCAAACAACTATATTATGGTTGTGAGCACCGAAACACCCAAGTTTGTTGACCATGATATGGTTAAGCAACATTGCTATTTTATGTATATTAATAAATAGTTTTTTTTCAAGACATTATTATAATTCCAAATTCAAAGAATTTTGAATATTTATTTAGTTTTAATGCGAATATATTTATGTATCATTAAACTTGTGATTGTGAAACTGTATACTAAATAATATATCTGATTTAATATTTTCTCAATATACATAGTTTATTTATAAATTATTTCTCATTGTTTTGCGATGACTCACAACCTCAAAACTAAACATTATAAAAGAAGGGTTGCGATGGTCTTATTGGAAAAATTAATTTTCCATACATGCATAATTATGTAAGATTTATGTGTTTATTAGTTTTTCAGGGCACTATATGGAAGTTATCGGAGAATAAATATCAGATTATAAATAAATTAAAGTATTTAGACTTGTTCAGTTTTATTAAAATATCATCGAAACGACATAACAATTTTTTTCTGCAATTCAAATCATTTGCAAAAAGACTTATGGTGAATGAATATACTGATGTGGGATAACTTTACCATTTATATGATAAGGAGTGAGTTCGAAAAAATCTTAAGATACGTTTTTCAATAAAACTATTAACTCAAGTATTATGTAGTTCTTTTATCAATTTATCTTTCTAAAACATGTCAGTTATTGTGCTTAAAATCAAAGTAATGAATATATTGTTAATGTGATTAAAATGAGTGACAAGAAAGAAGTGGTCCTACAAATGGTCTGCAGTCAAATGTTAGTCAACAGTACCGGGCAAGTTTCCCGTTGATGTAAAATCTGGTTCAGATAGAACGAATAGTTCACATGATGTTTTTAAAGCCGAAATTATAGAAAGCATTTTCAAAGCAGTTGCTAATTTGAAGGCCAAAAACAGAACATTGAAATTGTAGTCAAGTTTTCAAAAAAATGTTCTTGCTACGTAATGGCTGACAACATCTGTTATGGTAAATTTTTCGCAACATCCTGGTCAAATTTTTTATTACTCCTGCTCGGCGAATGTTGAAGGAAAGTTTAGGACCGAAAAGCAGTCAAATTTTCCAAAAAAATTCATGGTATGACAGACAATATGCAGTTGAGGCAAAAAAGCTAATCATTTGTTACAACGGCTTCTATAAATACTGAAATTAAATTCATGGAATTTTGCTGCTTCCATTCATAAGACTTCAAAATGTGTCCATCTATTTTTGGCCTGACTCGGCATTCAGTTTCTGTTAAGATTTTTTCGGTCTCACTCCTTTTATTATTAATAATCTTAACCAATCATTCCCAGAGAAAATTTTAACAAAAAATCGAATTTACTGCTGATCATCTTCTTATGAAATAAATGAGTTGACACACAGCTTCAAGAAATACAAGTCAATTTTGATCCTAAAGGTTCTATTATGATTACCTGAAAAAGAAAAGAGAACAAGATATAGATAAGAATGTTGAATAGAAAAAATTGCATATGAGTAGAAACAAGAAAAAACTAAGAAATCAGAATTATACCGAAGTGAGGAGTCGTCCGTCTGTTATATTAAGTCTTATTAATGACATTAGGAAACCATCTAAAATTTTCAAAAAGTTATTTATGTAACCCATGCTAACGAAAGATAGCTCCCTTAGACAGAATAAAAAGTGCCGATTGAAAAAACAATGATAATATTCCGAAATGTGGTTAATGTCATAAAATATGAGAAAAATTTTCTTTGTCGTTCCTATAAATTTTACGGAATTGAATGAATTCATAAGTTAATTTCAAAGTTGTGCAGCATTGATCGAGTTTATAAGAACAACTTTCCGAATGTTCGCAAATCAATATCAACTTAAAGAAATGTCGTGGAAAATGTGTTAGGCCAAAGTACAACAAATACGTGGTACATATTGCTGTAAACGCATATATATTTTCCTAATTTTACTGATCTTTTTAAATAACAACCAAAACTCCGTTTAAAATTTTACATCTAACCAGTTTTAAACCAATGTAAAGGATTAAATGAACATACCAAGCGATATGAATCTGGTCTAATAAAAAAAAAGAAAAACTAACAGAATGACTTCTGAGACCTCAAAAATTAGACCAAATACTTTTCTGCATTTGTAAATAAAAGATTAGTGGATTCGAACAAAATACATATTGGATTTTCAGAATTAAAAAAAATAAGAAATTTACATAAGACCCCTTCCTTGAATTAAATTCAATTTGAGACTTATTTTTTTGTTTATCGTTAAAGATGCAATTTCATTCAAAGACGTGTCCATAGTCTTTGAATGAAATTGCATCTTTATAGAATGCGACACTTAAACTTTTGGGTCAATTTTAATATCAGATAGGAATTTAAAAAGTATCTCACCCTATTGGACAACTATTCCTCATCGAGTAAATAAAACGTAAAATGTTTGTTTTTAATTTAAGATACAGAAATTTAAGTACCTTCCACTACAGGCTCTATACTTAATAGAAAGACTTGATTCGCTATAACTTTCTCTCTTATTATTCATTGAAAACGTTGCGAAATTTCTCACTTGTCTAATACTAAAACGGTTTCTTAACCTCCGAAGTGTATCAAAAAAATTATTTATTTTGTTGTAAAACAACAAAAACTTAGCAACAAGACAAATCCATTGTTAAAATCACTGTTAAAATTGTATCTTGTGTTTATTGTTTGTCATTCATTGGTCACCAACTCTATAAGTAGCTGTGAATATTTTTGTACACCCCGCGAAATTTAGCGGATATTAACATCCACACAGTGAAATAAATTCACTATTATGCAGTTTTACACATTTTCTGAACATGACAAAAACTATAGTCAAGTTTATTGTTATAATTTTTTTAAAATTTTTTTTGCATTTACTAAATTGCATTGGAAATTTATAGCAGAACATTTAAAATTTATGAGACTTAAGAGACCCAAAGAGTTTAAAAAACAAAATGAAACATTGTAATTTTTACAGCGACGCTGTATAAAAACAATGGAATCATAAATTTATAGTTTCTAGACAAAGAAAATCAGGAATAAAATACAAAATAATATTTTAAACAAAAAATATCTAAAATAAGCCAAGAAGAATGGAAAAACAAACAAAATAACTTTGTCAGGCAACATCGAATATATAACACGCTATAAACAGTGTATTCAAGTTATGCTATGAGAGATTATAGATTGTGAACAGTATATGGATGTAATGTTATGAGAAACTGACTGTTTTTCTTATAATCTGAGAAATGAAATATCGAGTTTTTTACTAGATTTTTGGAAATACATATAATTTAAATATGATTTCAATTTTGCGATTTGAGAACTCAACAAAAAAATTCAAAAATTTTTGGTAAGTCTGACCAATTTTGAATTGGGTTTGTGGAAAGACCTTTGCTCCAAGTTCATCTTAATTTAGTTTACACACTTTCACGTTTATATATCTTTATAAAACAATAAACAAATTAAAATTAAATTATTAAAAATCGATTTTTTCAAAGTTCCAAGTTTAGATTTATATAAATGTTTAACAGACTCATGAAGTTATATAGAAATATTTTTTAGAACTTTATAAGGGATCTGACGCTTATTAAAATATATACAAAATTTATTTTGTTTGAATTCAAAAATAAATTTTTGGCAAATTTTTAAAAAATCAGCACACTGGAGGTGGCCTTCTTTGGACCATGGCTGATTTCTTCAAATCGATTCTTAAGTACCTCAACTCTTACCATTTGAAATTTCATTAAAATGTCTCTAAAAGTTCAAAAGTTACTGAAATATTTCCATAAACTTGATTTAACATTTTGTACATTATTTAGGTTGTTTCAAAACTTAATTGCAGCATTATTCAGTTGGACATAGTAATACTTGGAAAAGTTCATAAAAAAGTTCAGCAAAACAAGTTAGAGACCGTTATCAGAGACAATTTTAAACTGAAGACGTTTTTACATTTCTCAATGAAAAACAATTGTGTGAATCGTCTTCATTCCAAAGGTTGTCCTATTTTTTTCTATTTCAATTTTATGGAATTGTTCAACATAATTTCTGCTAAAAGAGGTTATGTTGTCATCTGATCGAAATGGTTTTCAGAAATTGTTTTGCTTTATTTTATTCTGTGTAAATTTAAAAAGAGTGATGAGCTTTTAGATTAACGGACCTAATGGTTCGATAGTCTGAATTTGGCTGTAGCTTCAATATATGGATTCTCCTCGGAATAGATTGTTCAAGATTCGGCACTACCAATTACAACATTCTTAGTAACCCATAATACCCAAATCCTTCAATCTATGATGGTGCAAAGTATAACAAAACAGGTCGAGAGAAAGAGAACAGAAAGTATCATTGTAATAATTTTTAATAATTTTAATTAAATGTTTTTTTGTTGTCTTCTTTATAAAGACTTAACCAAATGATGCAGACAAGAAAAGTTATTATTTTGACAGATTAATGGATGATTGTACGGATGATGTATCTTTAATATTCTTAAGTCTAAATAGATTTTATGGGTTTATAGGATTTTTATTTACTGAAGAAAAATATTAATAAGTAAATAATTAAAAAAACATGCACATACACACCCATAACAAACATTTTGTATATCTTCCAATTTCAGATTATATATTTGAATTTAAAAAATTGAATAACTTAACGAATTTTATATGTGAATGAATCTAAGGGTGATATTGTTAACAAATTTATGAACACTTCTTTCCTAAGGAAGTGAAGATAATATCTCTTTAAATTAATTTCTTGTAGCATCATTTCCTCTTATTTGTTACATTGAAAAATATATTCTTAAAATTTCCGTCGAAATTTAAAATAAGATCAATCTTGTTTTGAGCTTTTTAGGTTCATTAAGATATTTTATTAAACAAAATCGTTCAACATTTTAATTACACTGATGAATACCTTTCAGTTTGACATCAAAAGCTTGGTACTTTTTCATAAGGCCTAAACTTTTGAGGAAGTCATAAGTTACTTGGATCTATCCATTTTTAAATTTGAAATAATCTACACCAGTAAAACTTGGCTGAGTAGATTTTTATTTTTTATTACGAGAAATAACATTAAACAATAATCACATAATTTCTCAGTATTTGTCATTATCCAAATATATACCACATGTTTATGTACTTATGCATTACATACGTTATGACTTAATAAATATTCTCTTATTCAGCACTTGTTTTGATAGGGATTATAAAAATATTTATGGATTTTGTTTATTTCAACAAAATGGGACACACATACATATTTATGTATTTGTACATTTATATAATTTCTGAATTTTTCACATATTTGCCATCTCATATTAGGCATTTTTATTAAATTGTTGTTACAACATTATTTACGAAAGAAATAAACTCAAAATTTCCCCTGAAATAAATAAAAATTACAACAGAAAAAAGTTTTATTCAAAAACATGCACAATTATTCAAACCTCCAAATGTGCGTATCGCATGCAATTTTTAAAGACTTCAATTTTTCTACAACATTCATTTTCAACAAACCACCCCCACCCTTGGAGAATATTCCAAAATCTAACTCCTTCATAAAAATTTAGGAATGTTGTTTTACACATATTTAATATTTGTCTTTATTATTTTTATTGATTATTTGAATTCATTTTGCTGAAAATGCCTTCAATTTCATCCATGACAATTTATAATCAAGATATGTAGATACATATATGTACGATTACCTTGAATTTGGTAAATTTTCCAACGAATGAGGAAAATTATTGAATTGAAAATTACTAATATCGAGGAACTCTAAGACCATATCCTAATTTAAAGCAACCATTCAAAAGTCGACCCATGATTTAAAGTTTTTAAAATCTTGTTTTTCTTAACAAATAAAAATTTACCAGTGCCAAATTTCATTATCTCAAATTCTTATAGAACTGTGAATTAGAAGAATTATTACAAAAAAATCGATATTTAAACATTTCATAAACTTAATACCAATATGATAGTAATAGTTAAATGTTATATTAATCTCAGTTTTTAATAAGAACTGAGTTCGAAAAATCATTAACACTCAAATATTTCAATAAAAACGACACCACTTTTTTATGGAAATTTACAAAAAAATATATATTTTTATAATTTTAATCATTAGTGATTTTCTGGAAACCCATTAAGATTTTTATAGTGCTTTCTGTCACATTGCTCGAACAGGTAGTCCATCTCCATTTAAAATCTGCCACACAACAGCCCAATGTCACAATATCACAAAGTGACAGGATGCCAAGTCAGGCCAAAAATATGTGGACACATTATAAATGAATGGCATCAGCCTTCTTTGTGATCTTCGGTTTTTATAGAACTCGTTGCAACAAATGATTTGCATTTTTGGCAGTTTATTGAAAAAATTTTAATAGCATGAGAATGCTTTCAATAGACAGAGGGACAAATCGGCTCATATTTTGATTTGTTGGAAGAATATCCCATATAGGGTTTCAGATAATTTCTTCTTGGCGTGACGTACGAAATAAAATAATAATATTCCATCTTTCACCATTAGCAATGGTGGGTATATATATAAAAATAAATTTATTTTATATAACGAGATTGATCTTTACGAATATTTGAAATAAAATAATCGAATATAATAAATATCTAATTGTGTTAGTAGTTTCCGTTTATTTATTTCCTCCCGTTCTGTAAATTTAATAAAACATAAAACTTTATTTTTCTTTTAAATGAATTTACATATAAATTTAAACATATGCGTACATACATACATGTATATGTGAGAGTAAATACGTAAGTTGATATTTTTTATTGACACTCAAGTAGAGAATGAAAGAAATAAATAGAATAAATGGAATATTTTTCTTAATTGCATTTATTGATTATTTTAATTTAGTAAATTATAACGTATATACATATATGATGTATATACATTATATTTCTTACTAGTTCTTTTATATTTTTATTATTATTAATTCAATTGAGGTCATGAATTCTACTACGGTTCACTTTGAGTTTGTTAAAACGTTGTAAAATCTATATCAAGATATTAGTTCACACGATAAATCATGTTGTCACGTCAAAACCGAAACGAAACTGCTATGAGTTTGATAAGGAAGGATATTAATGAAAAACAAGTAAGAATGCTGTATTTGGCTATGCCGAATATTTAATACCCTCCAACAGAAGTGTGTGTTAAAGTAAATACGTTATATTTCGTACATACGCACTCAAACATACTCTTAAAAACGTATATAATAAATATATAAAGCTAAAATATAAATCATAAATATAACACAGTTCATAAAATCAGTTATATTTTTTAGCAAATTTTTTTTTTTGCTGAGACGATTTTGATCATTTTTAGAATGGTAGTGAAGTACATATAACTTAATATAATTGCAAAATTTCTTTATAATTTGACCATTAATAATTAAGAATTTTACCGAAGTTCTTCACATGAATTAAGATGTTTCCTCAGATATTGGTGTATATCTTTTAATATATGGAACCAATTTTGCTGGTTTTAAGTAAGGAATTTACAAAGAAATGCTCAGGCTAAAATTCATTGAGTTCTCTCAATTATTGTGGAAGTGAGTGTGCCAACAACAGACAGACGAACATAGCTTAATGGACTCAGATTTCGATTTGATGCGAGACTATAAATACATTATGGGGTCTGAGATGATTTATTCTTAGCGTTACGCACGGAATGACAAATTTAATATACCATCTCCACCGCTTGTGGTGATTGGGGGTTATAATAAACTGAATTAATATAAAATATATTTCCCAATCGTGTGTTCAAAGTTAAATGAAATGTTCAATATGTGCGACAGAAAATAAACTTTTGACTATTTAAAGCTAAAAAAGCAATAAACGAAATGAACCTGAGCTAAAATTGTACAATAGAATGACTTTTTCGTAAAAATATAATCTGAACAATTTTGCACACGGCTAAAACATATAAAAAATATTTTGTCATTACTGCAGCAATTTTGCCTGCTTTTATCATGACGATGAAATACGTTTAGTTGCATGTTAAATTCTGTCAAAATCCAATTATTTTCTGTTCAAATATTTATTTATTTATTTATTTTCTGAGACAATTATGAGGTTTAAAATAGGAAACTACTTGTGACAATAACAAATAACATGGTCAAATTTCAAAGAATTCAGCAAATTATTCTAGGAGTAAGAATGTTTCCAACAGATATATGAGCTGGGCATAGCTAAATCGACTCAGATTTTAATTTGATGCATTGTATGGAGCCTAAAATGATTTTTTCTTGGCGTTACATATTGATCCCACTTGTGGTATTAAAAGCGTTATTACTCAACTTGAAAAAGATTTAAAAGATTCAATAAAATTGTCATAAATATAGATTTATGCATTAAATGTGCGTGACAATAAAAAAAATTATAAATTTTAGGAAATTTTAATCTATAATTTTGCCAATTTTAATGAACAAATAATATGTCACTATTCCCTTCAATAGGCTTTCGTTGATATGTCATTTCAATTATTATACTTTAATACCGATGAGATATTGTGATATTTATTCAATGAGTAGATTTATAGTTTTCTGTTCATATGGCGTTTCGATTCTAAATCATTTCAAAAACCTTAACAATGATAAAATTCGATGTGAACATGAATTATAATGTCAATTTTTAGTTTCGACAAAATTTAAAATATTTTAGATGACCAAAATTGTGTCATACAAACATACATAAATGCATGTTACAATAAATGCGTTAATGTTATTTTGAGGTATACAACTTCAACATTAGCGGATACATGCAACTGTATCTGAATGAAATGTCATAAATTAACCATTACATACACACACTCATAATAACAAATTGTAAAGTTGGATGTCATTAGGACATCAAATATAAAAATGTGTTAATTTTTATTAAATCATATTTAACCTAAATTTTTCTGAAATTTATTAGATTTTTCATAAGAGTGTAGACATTCATAAATAATTAAATGCTCTTTTCACTACGTATCACTTGTCAAGACCAAGAAACTTTATTGATATGTTTTCAAACTAATTGACATTCTTCTCACATTTCAGGATGAATTGAAAAATTTGTTATTTGTTTCGTTATTTCTTTCTTTTCAAGAAGTGAATACAAGTATAACTATATTTTTTATAGCGAATATATGTCCGGAATGTTTACAGGAATGAATGTATTTTTGATTAATAAATGACTGAATGTGTGCCTGTATGTATGTTGGTTGTAAATCTTGCCAGCGGGAAATAAAAGTTTTTAAGCGACATTTTAAAATGTCTATCAGGGTTTCACTATGTATTCAGAAGTTTGTAACGAATCAAAGTAAATATGTGGATTCTATATTTTTGGAGGGTTAAAAAGCGATACCAAGTTTTTACTAGCAGAAAAGAGTGAAAAGTATAATATATAACACCACATATAATTTGAACCTATTTAGATCCGACTATTGAACACTATTTCCATTTAAACTAATTGTTATATTAATTTGGTCATTCCATGTGAAACGTTAAGAAGGAATCATCAGTTTAGTATATTAAATGATATAGACCGATATCAGAGACAACCTTTAAGTTCAAGCGAAAAATTTTTGTAAAATTGCAAATTATCAATTGACGAATTGGAGTGAAATTTTACTGTAATATTATGCTGGATTTTTATACAAACGATATGCACTTTAATCGTTTACGGATACCTATTCATGTCAAATTTAAAATACTCTACACCAGTAAAACTTTTTTGGTGTAGAGTATTTTCTTTTTCCAGAACGAGAAATAACATTAAACAATCATCGCAGAATTGTTCATATGTATAAACCTCAGTATTTGTCATTATCCACATATACCACATGTTACATACCTAATGACTTAATAAATATTCCCTTATTCAGCACTTGTTTTGATAGGGATTAAAAAAATATTTATGGCATTTTGTTTATTACGGACTGGGATACACATACATTTTTACGTTCTTTTATATTTATATTATTTCTGCATTTTTCACATATTTGCCATCTCATATTAGGCATTTTTATTAAATTGTTGTTACAACATTATTTACTTAAATAGAAAATTAAAAATAAATAAATAAAAAAACATTTAAAATTATTAAATAATAAAAATTTTTTTAATTTATGAATCTAAAATTAAGTCTTTTCAATAAAGAATTCAGGAGACACTGATGCATATTCCTATAGACGCACATACTAATCTAAACTAATTTAGAAAAAACGTTCAAATAATTAAAATTGTCAAATAATACAAATTGTTTTCTTAACTCTTTATCCTTTCATTATAAACTAATAAGTAAAACCATGATATATACTTCGATGAAATTCAAATCTGAGTCGATTTAGCTAAGTCTTCTTCTATGTTGTTAATACGAAATTTGGCTTGAATGTTTACGGTTTTCTGGAGAATATCACTATTTATGTCTAACAAAATGGTTCAGTAGAAAACAAGTTAATGAAATGATATAAAAAATATATACTAAATTTTATACAGACAGCAGACGGATGGACGGACATCATTAAATCCATCCGTCCATCTATTGCTATAATTTAAAGTGAGTAAAACTCTATTTATTCTGTACATTATGAAAATATAAAAAGTTATAGAACGATATCTGTTACAACCTACAATACTTTAACATATTGTAAATGAATGATAGCATAATTACAAGTTACAATACCCTTAGCATATGGTAAGATTGCGTATCTTGGAAGACGATAATTGTAGATGAGGACAGTTAAATTTTATACGTGAATGTTCACCCTGTCTAGTAGAAGATTTAAAACACATGGATTTTATTTCTCGTAAACCTTTACAGACTTCAGAGACATTAATACTTGGTTATTATTAGTCTTCATCAAGGCTACTAACTAGGCAGATAGAGAAGGATAAGAGAAAAAAGAGAAGGGATTGAGGGAAGAAATAATCTACGAGTATCGATTATAACCAAACCTAATATTCCCCAGAAATAAAATTTTGAATATTATATAATTATGAAGATATTTAGGTATTTAAATATTAGGGTACTTTTTATTTTTTCGATAGTTTAATACACGTTTTGTATCCCCTCAAAAATAAAATCCTAAATATTAATTCTTCAAATATTATCGAAGCTAAATAAGTGTGTTTTTTTAAATAAAATCGGTTAAAAATTAAATCTTTTATCCTTCATTAAAACTATATTTTATGAAGAGAGGTATTATACTTTAGAGTCATACGAACTAGTAACCCTTAGGTTCATAAGATTAAACCTTAAAACTTAAAATCGTCTACTTTTCTGCTATCGCTATATAAATTGAATAGAAAATTTAAACAATTTTTACATTTTATTTTTGAAATTAAACATTTTACAGTGGGCCTGAATCGTAACTTTTGATCGGCTGGGTAGAAATTTTATTTAATTTAACATAATATTAACAGAGGACTGTTAACCGTTGGCGGAGCATCTTCAATAATGAAGCCTTTCATATTAATTTTGTGTTAATTTTTAAGAAAAAAATTATTTTATGCGAAAAGTGCTCTAATTTGCGCCTCTAAAACTCCGCCCAAATATCCTGAAGGTTAATATTTTAAATTTCATGTAAATCCATTCAACCGATCAAAAATTACATATATATTTCCATGAAAACCGGTTCCACCCTTCTGTGCATTGTACGAAAAACTGTGGTTTGTTACTCGTTTAGTTTCACGTCACTTTCATATTTTTATCATGAAACAACCATGACAAAAGCGAAAATGCTGGTATATTGGAAAATTGTTATGTGTGTAAGTTTGATACTTTCACAAAAATATATACCTATACGTCAGACTATCTATCATTCTGTTTGAGTCATGAGTCATGATGTTTTGTTTCAGCATTATATGACACTTCAATAACTGTTCTCTGTATGTAGTTTGATTGTGTGAAACTATTTTTAATACAAACTTAAACAGAGAATTATCGAATGGAATTTATAGCAAAAGTCCTTGAAGCCACAAAAAGGATTTAAAACTGATACTAAAATACAGTTCTCTCTCTCTCTCTAATATTTTTTTATTTAACAAAGAAAACAGTATATAAAGGGAGATTAATAGGGTTTTATGAATGTGTACATATTGGATTTGTCTGAATATTCATAGATTTTTCAATATTTAATTTTAATAAAACAACTACAGTTGTTTCCCGTTTTAACGAATGACCATACTTTTCGTACTCGATATTACAAATATTATAAAAAACGTACATAAACAAATATAAGGGGAAATTAAAATAGGCGAAAATAATATCAAGAGAGTTAAGATTATTTTTCTCAATAGGTTGATATATATGTATTACAGTTTTTATATCCTATATCACCATAGGTGTTTTGGGTAAAATACATTTAGGTATACCTTTCGACTCAGAATCACTTTAACGATGTCCTGGCTGGTTGTCCATGTAAACTTTGTGAAAAAATGCTGGTCGTAGTTTTAAAGATATCTTAATGAAAATTGGCACGTGCCATTATTTTGCCTATTGAAATTCGTGATACTGGGTCTATTATTTTACCCAGCCCCCATACAAATATTTATCCCGGAATGGATATTTAAGGTTACAAAAATCCTAAATATAAAGCAATTTTAATGTAATTTGTCACAAATTAGTTTTATAATATTCTGAAACTTAACTTTGTGGACTTAAATCTCACAAATACGTTGGTATTGTAATAAGAATTAGTTAAATCAGGGCAAATATAAGCAACAATCAATGTGCGAAATTTTACGAGGGTCGGTCCATAATTTCTTCTAGCCTCCATGTTACGCCGACAGAAGAAAACTTTTAGAACATAGTAAAACACCATGGAAGTTGGCACCAGTATAATATGGTAAAATATGGGCACTAAATATGACTTTTTATTTTCATAAAATAATATTATATGAAATATTTGTAGTTAATGTTTTTTTCATTCAAATTAATAAATAAAATTTAAATTGATTATAAAATAAAACGTATAAAGTCTTCCTACACGTTCATTAATTAATTAATTCGATTCGTTATACCGGGAACCACTGTTTTGTCTAAAATGATATAAGTAAAAAGAATGGGAGAATTTTATGTATTTTGATATTTCAAATTTTATTTTTTCAATTTTTATAACAATAATCCTGCATATTTTTGCTAAAGAAACATATTTTTTTTTGTTATTTTAGAATTTCAAATATTTTAATTTTTTCAGTATTTTTTGTTTTATTTTAGATTTATTTAATATTAGAGGACCAACCTAATTTTTAGATGCAGTTATGCGGTGAAACTATCAATGATGTGGAAATAAATGATTTTGGAAAGAAATTCGCGGGATTTTATTTCTATTCAATTTTGAATCAGTTTTGGCGCAGAATATTGAGAACTTGAAAATAAATTTCGGCAAAGAAAATATTGTTTTTTTACTTAAAAAAACATTTTATTTCTTTTAAAGGATGCATAAAAATACTAATTGAAACATACATACATACATACATACATACATACATACATACATACATACATACATGCATACATACACTAAAAGGTAAAACAAGTAAGAATACTTTATCTGGATCTTTTCTTTAACACCCTCCACCGCCATATTTGGAGAAAAAATTATGGACTTAAAAATTTAACCACATGCCGAATTTCACGAAATTTGTTGTAATAGTTTCAGATGAACAAATTAAAAACTATGTTTGTAAGGGGGATACAACCCCCTCATGCCCTATTTAAAATTGTTTTTATCTATAATATTTTTTCTTTATTTTTTTATTAATTTTTGAAATTTACATTGCAAGAAATATGTATTAAGGATTCCATTTCCCCGTGCCCTATCTAAAAATATTATACCGCGTAAAGTTTCTTACTGAAAGCAAAATCTGTGTACCTAATTTCATGAACATTTAATAAGCAGTTATTCAAAATCCATGTTAAAATTTGTTAATAATAGGTTGACTCAGATATCGGTCTATATTTTATTTTCTATTAAACTGATTTTGAATAAGAAACTTCTCAGGATCATAAGAAATAATCAGGTCAATTTTTATTAAGCTCAATCAATTATTATGCATGTAAGCGTTCGACAGATGAAATATCTAATTAAGCCAGATTTTGATTTGATATATGAATATATATGCTTTATGGGATCTTAAATACTATAATTGCTATAATTTGTTATTATTCCTTTATAATTCCACTACCCGGAATAGTGCTTTGGGCTTAAAAGATTTTTAAATATAAACCAATCAAATTTTATTTGATATATTTTCTGGAATAGATGTCTGTGCTGAATTTTTAAAGGATCAGAAGACATCATTTATGGTCCTGCAATTTTGGTAGTATCAAAATTATGCATATTTCTGTCCCTTTAGATTTTTGTTTATGGCACATTTTGTTATCGTATTGAAAATAATTTGTCTAAATATTCTTCTCTAAAGTTTTGTTAAAACTCTTTTGTTTTTTTCCTTTGATTGCAAAATATAACAAAGTTAACATAACCTCATTCACTATGTTGCGGTAGTATAGATAATTCTAAATTAGCATTATTTTAAGTATTTGTTAATTGAATCGTTACATGAGAAAATTAATGTTGATATTAATTCAAAAAACACTTAATATTAAGTTGATGATGTTTGTATGAAATAATGAATATTAAGCAATAAATTTATGTAAATTTGAATAAAAAGCAAAATATCTCATAACTGCTGAAACATTGTCAAATCTCATATGAATACTTATTAAATCACATGTTTAATAAGCGCTTGAATTTGCACATTAATGTTTGCACATAAATAACGATATGAAAAGTGCTTAATGGTAAAGTGTAATAAGTTAATTTCTTCCCACTTGTGTGGGTTTTTAGTTGTACACATATCTTGGATTTCAAAATGTATTTAAAATTTTATAAAAATTTTTGGCAATATTTTTAAAACAATTTTGGATCTAATTTAAAATCAAAATGTAATTCTCTTAATAACGTATTGTTCGAATCCTAAGTAACTTTTCGCTATGTTATTTTCTAAAATGTTATCTATAAATACCATAATGAAAACAAGAACGAATGCTTTATTTGGATGTGCCGAATTTTCTATACCCTCCACCACAAATGCGAGTGAAGCAAATACATTATGTTTTGAGTATGCATAGAGTACTTACATACACATTCATATATACACTCACAAATACATAAATATATAAAGGTTTTTCTTAAATGTATCATAGGAATACTTATATTGTCCATAACCTTTTTCTATTGAACCGATATTGGTAATTTTTGGAATGTGACTAATACTATAGCAAAAATTTCTTCTAATTCGTCGATATTTAAACAAGTTCTTGCTTTGAGTATAGAAGTTGTCTCAGATATCGGTATATATATTTTAATATACAAAACCGATTTTTGCTAGTTTTCTATAAGAAACTTCTTAGGTCCACAGCAAATACTCTGACATGTATATGCATTCTAAAACTTAAAAATTTGAACAGCGATAATAAACAAATGGGCATGAGTGAAAAAAAAAACGAAAAATTCAGATTTGAGATATGTCATTCACGATATTTGCATATGAACGGTGCTTTAATAACAAAATATTATAAGTTACAGAAATTAAGGTTAAGACGAAGGTGTGGTATCCCTTACAAAGGAAACTTTTTTCGTGAAAAAGCCTTAATAACCAAATATTAAATACTTATACAATTTTTGATAGGAAACGGAGGTGGGAAACCTCCTAAAAATGAAATTTTTGTCGCATATCTCTGAAATTGTGACAGGAGATTTAATGAAATTTAATGATTTATAAAAGGAAAGCTAAAATATAATTTTGTCATACCATATGTAACGCTAATAAGGAATAAGATCCTATAATCAAATAAGACCCTTACATCAAATTAAAAAACTGAGTCGATCTGTCTGTCCGCCTGTCTGTCTGACTGTTGATGGCACGCTCACAATGGTAATTATTGACAGAGCTCAATAAAATTTGACATAAGTATTTGGTATAGTCTTGACAAATCTCTTGTTTAAAACCACCAAATTCGGTTCAGTATTTTAAAAGATATAGATCGATATTTGAGGCAACCTCTAAGTTGTGAATTATCCACACATCCACAAATTAGATTGAAATTTTGCCTACTTCATTGCCATTCTAAAAACTATATAAATCGGTTGAGTAGAAAATAGCCAAAAATAGCCAAAATACAAAAAAATATGACCCATTAATTTTTCCGAGTTATATATAAGAAAAACTTTTATGTATTGTATACGCCTGCGAGTGTGTATGTGAATGTGTATGTACGTAATATAACGTATTTACGTTTGTTATTCATTTTAATTTTTTGCTCCATATTGCTTATATCTTCACTTTTTCACATTTTAAAATTAATATTTCATATGTAATTCAAATATAATGTATGCGAATTGTGTTTGTGTTATTTATGTTATTTGACATTCCTTTAAAATATTTTAGTATATTTAAAGGAAGTGGTGATGTGGGCATATTAATTTAGTCTTTCCGTGTGTAATGCCAAGAACGTAACGCAGAAATCATCTCTGACCCTATAAAATAAATATAATATTGCATCAAATCAAACGAATAATTTTCCGAGTTCAATGAAATTTCAGTTTCCCATTTAAAACCAGATATATCCGTTTATTAGCAAAAAAAGTTATAGACCGATATCTGATATTGAAATTCTGCACAATCACTTCTCTTTTTGTACTGAAAATATATTATTAATTTGACCGATGTCGGTCCATATTTTGCTATAGCTCTAATTCCTCTTCCCGGAAAGCGGTTTTGATTATTATTCAGTAAAGATCATTTTATTACAACTATTTTTTCAGGACCTACTTAACTACATGCTTCGCAAATGTGTAGCAAACATAAAAATAAAGGCGTTTTAGACAAATATTAATAATATTTACAATTTTAGAAGAATTATTTCCAGGAATAATGTTAATAAAACTAGAAGTATAACTCCTTATTTTATAAACTGCCAATTTTGAAATGCATTCATATAAATATTATTCAGTATAAATATTACAACAAATAAAAATAAATTTTTTCCAAAAAAAATATACTTCAATTTGTCATATATCGGTACTTCTAACTTTTTGAACGCAACTGTATGTGCAACAAGAAGTAAGTAAATTTATGTGTATAATCGTTGTAATAATAAAACTTAACAAATTATTACAGGAAAATGTAAAAACATTAAATACTGATAAAAATACAATTGCAAAAATATAAAAGAACTTCGGGAGCGATATCTGTTAATTGAATTTTTATTAAATTAAAAAGAAACAATCAACTTTTGTTTACAAACTTATTAAAGTTGAATTGAAATTAAATTTTCAATATCAAAATATTAAAAAAAATAAAAATCGATCAAAACCATTATGTGAAAATAAATGGTGTATCTAAAATAAAGTGATTTTCGGAAGAGAAGATCTTCGTAAACAGTGTTTTTTCTTAGTTGAATCTTTGCTATGCAGAGTTATAATATATCCTCCATTGCCACAGGCGCTGAATGCTATTAACCTGTTCATTCCGCATATAATACCAATAAGAAATCATTTAAAACTCTATATTTTTTCTTGTTGTATCAAATCAAAACTTTTTGTTATTGGCGTTTGTGCGAGTGAAGCAGAAAAGCGATCTTCTATAGTGTAGGTGTGAAGTAGTCTAACATCGCGAGTCAGAAAAACTGATTTTTTTTAGCACTACTTCTTTATAAAAATTATCCGATCTAAATGAAATTGGATCAGATTGTTTGTCATTGTCCTGAAAAGTTGAAATCCTATAACAACGATTCAGTAGTTGAACGTAAAATTTTCAATTAACGGAGAAAGTATTAAAGAAATGAATTTATTAGATAATATATAGAATGCACTCTATTTATATAACAGAAATAAGTAAGTGTGTAATAGCCGGTTCAGACTTGTTAGTTAGCTACTCCAAGAGACAAATGGATGAAAAAGTATGTACAAATCTTTCGAAATTTTGATATATTTTTTGTTTGTATAAACGTTTAACGTATGAAACACACAGATATTCCTATAAACGCATTTGATTTTTTCTCTACTTTTAATTTTAATTTTGTTGTTCTCATCTTTGAAGTTTTTTAATGAGATGCAACTTAACGATACTTTTTTCTAAAGTAAAATATATTTTTTCCTACTTTTGTTCTTTGTTTATTCATGAGATCAAATTTTCTTGTTGCTATTTTATGTGGAATATTTCTATAAACGCAGACGTGCTTGTAAACATTTACCAGAAATATTATGAATATTATAAATTTCTGTTTCAATGACAACATCTTTATTTTACTGTAGAATTTTCAATTTTAATCGATAAATTTCATGCCCAAGTTTTCCTGTGCGATTAAGAAAAAATCCAAATTATAGATTTTTATGACCAATAATGTTCAAAAATTGTTCGCAAAATAAAATGTTTCGAAAGTGTGATGCGTAACTTCCTTAAGAAATGACAGAATTATGGTGTTCGAGAAATACAAAATTAACAAAAAGACGAATTAATCTTATGAAATAAGAAGTATCCCGTAACGAAATTCATTCTACATGAAACAACAAATAAAATCACCCTGAGACTTTCAAATATGTTGTTGCTTCAAAACATTATAAAAAAACTCATCTAAAATTTGCAAATTTAATAAAATAACTTCGTATCAGTGACTTTTATAAGCACCATTGAAAAGGACATTTGTATGAGATCCATTTAAATTATTTTTAATGATATACAAGTTGGACTTAAAAACATTGGTCAAGCATTGGAAGCTCCCAAAACATCCGGTAGGACAATTTCCTGATCAAAAGTTTTATGTTTAATTTTATTTTTACAATTTGAATATGTGTCCACTTTATTTTTTCCATCCTGTCACTATGGTAAACAAACCCTTCAGTGAACCAAAAAAAATAATATAGTATTTGTAAGAAGAGAGGCACATTCTCAAAACTGCCTGGAGCTAATTCTAGAGGTTTTCCGAAAAAGGCTCAAAATTTCATCATTAGTGATAATAATTTTTTAATAATTTTCCCTTGCATTCATTTAAAACAGAAAGATATCGAAAGCACCAAGTTTTATCACAATTTTCCAGACATATTTTAAAATATCATTGGTCTCCAAATTCTTTATATTTTGGCAAATTTTAAAAGAAAAATCATTATAAAATTAAGTCGTGTTGAATTAATTTTAAAATGATACAAGAAAAAAATATTCTTATTTTTTCTTAAGTTATTAGAATTTATAGTTAGTAGATTGATGAATGTTTAAAAAACACTGATGGCAAAAAATATAAGAATTTTAGCTTTTATTTGATCAACTATTAAAAATAAAAATTCTATTAAAATTAATAATTTTGTAAAAAAATAATGCTAAAAAAAGACATTGTATGTCTACTTTAATTACCCTGTGTATACCATGTTTAAAGACATATCAGAAATTATTTCTACTTAACTGGGATTATTTTCTGATCCATTCAAAATCAAAAATCATTTAAGGCTTTATAACTCTTACAAAACAAAATTTTAATGAATTTTTGTAATTAAATTTTTAATTAAAATTTGATTACATTTTAACGCCAACCAAAATCCTAAGATTTTTCGCAATTTATTACTGATTTCATTTATTCGCTTCACAAACGTACAAATAACAAATCTGAAAAAAAGGATTTATTTAATATTGTACAATATTAATTGGCCTTAAAATGAGCTTTTGAAAATATTTTAATACGAATTTACATTAATTTGCATTTGTTCGGCCCCAAAATTACTTCTCATTTATATAAATTTTCATACATTTTGATTTTAATTCATTCAAATTTATAATTCTGTCTGGTGGTCGGGTTTTATAATTAATACTCACTCGTATAATTTTGATAGCAAAAACAAAAAAGGAACGTAAATAATATAAAAGCAAATATTAACATTATTTTCAGCAACAGCTTAATTACCTTAAAAACATCATTATCAATTTAAAACTGTTTTGTTTGTTTGTGACCCTGTAAAAGTATCCTTTTTGCAGAAAGGACATGAATGAGGCAACTGAACAAACAATTGCACAATTTAAGGTTTTAGTGGTTTTTTTGTACAGATTTGAAAATGTTTGCATAATTTATGCCCAGCAAACAATTTTTAAATAACATAAGAATGAGAAATTATTGCTTAAATCTGATCAGTATTTATAGTCAAATTAAAAATCGTTAAGTACACTGTCATTATATAAAGCTTAATAAAATATAAAGACTACCAAAAGTAATATCATTCACTGGTTACGTTACAAGAATTTTGTGGTCCTTAACCTCCCAAATCTATCAAAATATATGCAATATTCTCAATTTTTTTTTGGTAAAAGAGTGTTCGGGAAATTTTAAGAAATGAAACTTATGATTGATACCATTCTTTGCACAGTTTTTTGGAAATAGATGTGTAACTTTTAACCAACGGGTTTGAATTTGTATGGTTTGAGATACCGAGGCACAGTGCATCCTATTCGATTTTTAACTCTGTAAATTTTGAGTCGAATGAAATCTGTTAGATTTTTTTGTATTGATTCTGAGTAGTAAAAACCTTTATACAGCAAACTTTTAAATTTTCTCCAAAATCATTAATGGACTGAGAAATTTCAAGTGTAGGTTATCTGTCCAATACACACTATTTAAATTACCAAAAATGTCAGGATATTGTGGGCTTAATAAAAAATGAATCCCAGTATTTTTCTGAACTCTTTAATCACGAATGTTCTGAGAAATTCAGAAAAATATAAACATTTTAAATTTATTTTATTGTCATGAATACCCAAACCTGAAGTCCATTTAACAATATTGTTTATAAAGTATGGATACTTATTGATCAATTTCGTTTTAGTCTTAGATTTTTTGAACGTTAAAAATATTTTTTTAAATAATATTAAGAAATGAACAAGTTAGAATGCTATATTTCACATGACCTTATTTTCTTCCCATATAAAAACGGAAAATGAGTTTAAGCTTAAAAAACTCCTATATTTAAAACAAATTTATTGAAATTCACACAATTATTTATTATATTGGAGCTATAGTAAGGTCCCATCCCAAAAGACGTGGCTTAAAGATTTTTGATATATAAACGAATTTTATCGAATTAAAGATACTTCTCTAATTGTCCTCATTTAGGACAAATATGGTATAAAAACGTGATGGTATAGTTTTTATACCATTTCCCACTGCGCGTGATGATAAGGGTATATTCAATTAGGGCACGGAAGAGTTGTATCCCTATCCAACAGTAAAATTTCAGACACCTTAAACTACTTTGCTGGAAACGATTTGCGATTTTAAATATACAAACTAAGTATTGTATTATGTTCTTATAATTATTACTAAATTGATGATGGTGTAGGTTATTAAAGATTCGGCTGATATGAATTATTCTTATATATAACATAATGATGAAGAATTCGCAATGTTTTATAATTTATAATAAAATGTTTTTGGTGCAAATTTTTGGAAATATATTTAATATACATATTTTGGACTATTTTGATTTTGTATTTAAAACCACAATTTCATATATCAAACATACACACATACATTCGAATCTCATTATTTTATTATATGATCTCATTAAATATTCATATGTAAATATATATTTCATTTAATATATAATTGATTATATGTAGTGTAAATAGTTCTGCATTTCATTAAAATCTTTAATCTTCTAAATAAATTTACCTCTAAATACAAATACCAAACAATTTGTTGTATGTAATTTAAGTTCCTAATAATAATACACATAAAATAATCAAAATAATAACAAGTAAAATGTTATAGTCAGTCAAGCCCGACTATGTAATACCTTACACCACATTGTTGGTTGTAAATGACAACTACGAATAATTTATGAACGACCTTCGTATAATTTGCTTTTCTGATTTGTGATTAAGTGTAAAGTACATTATTATGATACTAATATTTATGTGAAATTTTTGCGATTGAAAAGGATTATTTCTGGAGGATTATACCAGAGTTATTATTGTTATTACAAGGTGATATTTGGAGGCAGGCTGGTATGAGACCCATGAGAAGTAATGGACCGACATACGCATAGTTTGTCAAATTTTAGAATATCAGAAAACTTATTTTCATTTAATTTAGGACATTTGTGACCTTAAAATCCTATACCAGGAGAACATTTATATGGGAGCTATCTGATATATTGAACCGAATAAGACCAATTTCCATATTATAATATGTATCAAATTTCATCAAAATATCTCAAAATTTGCTATCTGTACAGTATTCACAACGTTTACAACAAACGGACGGGCATCATTAAATCAGTTCAGAAAGTGATTCAGAAAGTTAAGCGTTATACTGTATGTTACAAACATCAGCGCAAACGTATAATACCCCAACCACCTATGGTGGTGTAGGATATAACTACCAAATATTAATGCATATCATTCTATAAATACAACAAATTAATATTGAATCATGTTAAATATTACATCTTTCTCTATATAAAAGTGGTTACCAGTAGATACATTTTCATACAAAACGATAATTGTATCGTTGCTTTTGTTGCAGTTGCAAAATGATTTTAATGAATATTTCTCCAATTTGTATAGGTTTTGTTGTCGATTAATAAACATTTGATGAATTTTGAATACTTAGTGTTTGGGTCACAAAATATGTGACAGATGTATGAATGAAGTTGTCAAATTATTGTCTTAAATCATTTTAGTGGTAAAGGAATATTTACTAATTTGGTTTGAATATTCATTGGATTTTGAATTTCTAAGGGTTTTGAAAATAAAAGAAAATCAATCTTTTGGTTCAATGTGATTTTATAATTATGAATTGTGGATACAAATTTACATATGGAGTAATTGCATTTGACATGAAAAAAATATGATCAATTCCATGGTAATCAAAGCATAAAGAGCCTTTGTCTTAATGTTTCTTTGACAGGTAAAAGTAAGATTCGATACAATAAAATAGACACGCAAAGAAATGTGACTCAGCTTGTTCATTGCATTCTATTACATTTATCATGTGACATGGTCATGAAAAATGGACACATTACGATAACTCCATACTCAAAATGTCATATTGTAAGTCCGCCCATCATGTCTAATCATTTTAAAACTAAAGTAATTCTCGAGTATTGATGAGATCAAAAAAGCATTTGGGGCAGAATCGATTTTTGGAAATACATATGTTATTTTCGATTGGATGTATAAATTTGCATGAAGTTTAACTAAATTATGGTGGAAGATTGTGGTGTTATAACTTCGGCAGTTTGGAAATAATTTGAAACATTTTATTTAAAAATAAATGTTCCATAATGGCAAATATATTTATGGAACGTGTATAAAAAATTAAATACAATTACTTTCGAACCTTCCGAAATATATGAAGGCAAATGTCAGTAACTCATATTTATTTCACGAGCAATGTTTATGTTCGTGTTTGTACTAATAATAATAATAATAATAATAATAATAATAATAATAATATGAAATAGATAATTAAAATAATAAAAAACTGAAAGAAATGAAGTTTAGAGCTAAATATTTCTGAAAATTTGCAAAGTAATGACTTTAATAATTTTGTATATGGTGCTACATAAAAACTCCTCTCAGCCAAAGATTCCGAAATAAATTCTATGAATCAAGAAGTGTATTAAAAAATTCATGCAACGGGTATTCTATCAAAATGGAAGACTAACGCCGCAATTTTTCTTTTGATATTCGATTAATATTTGCTTTGAGTAGAAGGTATATCGCACTTCTTATCCTGTCCGTTGTAAAATTTTCCAGTAAAACCGTTTCATAGGAAAGTTTCAAAAATAGGTTGTTTAGATAATCGATAACTATTAATTTGTATATGTGGGGTGAGCTCTAGTTTATTCTTTGTATGACCCTATTTACTATCCGTTTTCTCACGTAAAACTATCTCTGTAATAGATCCAAAAGTAATACTTGAATGGTATGGGGACTTCCTCTCCCCCTGATCTTGTTCGTAATACATTTTTCCTAGTAATAGTGTTTCCTTAAGAAAGTAATTGAAATGAGCTCTTTCTTCGAAAATACTTTAGATATTCGGTAATTAATGATTGCTTTTCTTTAGAGTTACCTCTCCCCCTGATCCCATTCATTGTACATTTTATCCACTAAGAATGTTCCTGTGTAAGTATATAATATATATAACAAAAATGGATGTAAAATAGAAGAAAAATAGGTTAATAAAAATTCGGTTAATTTGAATAATTTTTATATTAATTTATATTATTTAAATTGACAAAAATTAATTCTTTATACTGATGACTATTATGTTTATTAATCAGTTGATCTTCAAATTGCATTTTTATGAAATAAATAATACTTTAATTATAATTATATTAATTAGAAAGTTTTCTAAAATATTTTCCTCCTGTTTGTTTATTTATATTCAGTATACATTTTCTTTGTCATATTTCATTTAATGTGACAATGAAAATATACGAAATTATTTGATGAAAATCAAAATTTTTTTCAAATCTGCTTAATTTTAGTATGTAGAATTTAATAAATTTGTGAGTTATTTTACTTACAATACGCTAATGCGATTTTTGCTAAATATCTGTTGATATAACATATTTTTCGTTAATTTTTTAACGAAATTTTATTCAATTTAAATCTTTGACTAAAAAAAATTTATTTGATTTACCCCCCACAATGATATTTAACGAACATGAAAGAATTATTATATTTTTTCAATTATATAATTACATTTGATTTATTGAGATTTTCCAGTTTAAATGTCAGTTTAATATTTCAATTAAAACTTTATTATTTTGCATTTATAATGTCAAAAATAATAAAATTTTTATATAAAAAATATATATCAAAATATCATTAAATTTAATTATTTTTAATATAAAATTTTACATATTGAAATCATAAACTAAAAAAAAAAAAAAAAAAAAAAAAAAAAAAAAACATGAAGAATTATACAATTGAGAATACAAATCAGGATATTAAAGTTTTATTGACAGTCAATAATAAATTTTATTGTCAGATAAAAATTACATTGACTGGAAAATATATTCCACAGATGTAGAAATTGTTGTAATATTAAGTGCAATAAAGAATGATAACACTGTACTGCAATTATATTAAAAATGTTTGATGTTTCTTTTTACGACTGTGTAGTTTTTGAATATGAAAGATAATTTTTTATCAATATATATATGTAAAACTGAGACTGTGTTGGTTTGTTTTCTTGAGATTTAATTTTGATGAAATTTTCACAGAATGATCCCAATATACCCGAAGGTGACATAGGCTATGAAAAATTTTGATAGGACCAGGGGGTGGGTTCACCCATACCCAGCAAATATTGTTTATCGAATATCTAAAGAACTATAACTGCGAAAGGTCCCAATCTCTTTCTAAATGAACTGTTTTACTTTACAAAATGTAGGGCGAATAGGATCAGGGATGGGGCACATATTAAAGAAGGAAAATATTGTTTATTGAATATCTTAAGAATTTTAACCGCGATTCTTTCGAGGAACTGTTTTGCTGGACAAAATGTAGGACGGATAGGACTACTGAGAGAGTAGCACCCATACAAAGCATATTTTGAATATATCGAATATCTAAAGAACTATTGAATAATATTTCATTCCAATTACAAAATATAGAACGAATGGGATAAGGGGAAAACGTTGCCCCAATAAAAAGTAAGTATTAGATATCAAATATCTAAAATCACATCGAAGGGAGATTCGTATCAATTACTTTCTGAAGGAAACAGTTTTACATGACAACATGTAGGAAGAGTTAAAAAATCTGTTCCAATTACTTCCTTAAAGAATTGAAAAAGAAAAAATATAGTACTGATAGGACCTTGGTACTGTCCAAACTACCTTAGCAGTTATAATTCATAAATTTCGCCCTGATCATTTATTGGGAAAATGAATGGACCACATACAAAGAAAGAGGAGTGTCGGGTAAAAACTAGTTTATTAAATTTTAATAAAAAATTTATAACTAATTAAAAAACTGTGTATCTTCCATATTATTGTAATTAGGGAATTACATTTTGAAATATGGATTCATCAGCGATACAGTTCAAAAAAATTATAAGAAAAGTATGGTTGTGCTCAACATTATATCATGGTTTTGAACGATGATACACAATGATTGAAATGGAAATGAATAATATATAACTCTGTTCCTTTAAAAAATATGATTGTAAGTTAATTGAAAAAATATATATATTTCAATGATATTTGATCAGTCGAACAAATTTTTAGTAATATTGATACAAAAATTTACATACAATGTCACTGAGGTTTCGATTATCATACATAAAGTCTTAAGTTCCGTTTGTTCACAAAAGTCATCAATGTTGGTTGTGTCTTAGAATCATGAAGGTCTGTGGCAAATCATCATTGTTTTAACTAAACGCTTCTATCCATGTTAATTGTGGTCTGTCCAATGTTTGAATATTTTAATGATTTTAATTAGAAACATAATTTAATTTTATATTTATAAATATAAAAGAATCTGTCAGTAGTTGCGCATTTTGTTTTTATACCCTCCACCACAATTGGTATAGAGGGTATAAAAATTTTGTCATTCCATGCGTAACGCTAAGAAGGAATCATCATTTTAGACCTCATAATGTATATATTCCTTTATCAGAGAAAATTAGCTATGTCCATGTGTCTGTCCGCCTATAAGTCTGTTCTGAGAAGTTTCCTATTTAAAATCAGCAAAATCTGTTAAGTATATCAAAAGACCGCTACCTGAGGAAACCTCTAAGTTCCAGCTAAGAATGTTCGTAAAACGCAATAAGAAATCGACAAATTAGAATACAATTTTTGCAAAATGTAAGTTGGTTCAGAAGAAAATAGTAAAAAATGTATCTAACCAGCTAAGAACCGGTGCGCTATGCTGTCCTTTTAAAGTGAGAGGTAACTCATGGTCCTTGTCATCCTACATTTTAGGCAGTTTGGGGGGTAATTGAAACCAATTTGATTACTCCCGCTTGTACAGTTCTTTAGATAATCGATAATTATTATTTTCTTTGTACGCAGTAACTTTCCCCTTGATCCAACACTATCTTATATTTTAATCAGTAAAACAAATTTCTTGAGAAAGTGATTTGATAATCAACATTTTCTTTGTATGAGGGACTGCTCCCCCCATGATCTTATCCGCCCTTCATTCTGTCCTGTAAAACAGTTACTTGAAAAATGAAATTTTGAAATTTCTCAGTGTAGTAGTTCTTTAGATATTCGATTATAAACATGGTTTGTCTAAAAAACAGTTCTTTGATACAGTGGATGGGACCAAATTCAAAATTCTCGCTTTTATAGTTCTTTTAATATTCTTTGTTTAATATTTGCCTTTTACGAGGGCTACCTCTTCCCCTGATCCTATCCGTCTCACATTTTGCTCTTAAAAAAGTTCCTCGAAAACATTATTACCAAATTTGTTTTGTTCTTTAGATATTCGATGATCAAAATTTTCCCTCCTCCCTTATTCTATCGCCCCACATTTTGTCTTCTTTATATATTCAATGATCAATGTTTCTTTTCCTGGTCCTATCGAAAGTTTTTATAGCCTAAGTTACATTCGGGTAAATTTTATATATAAACTTTATGTCTCATTAAGTGTTGTATTTAAGAAAAACTGATATATATAATATACGTTTGTAAGTGTAGGTGTGTATGTACGAAACATAGCGTATTTACTTACACGCATTTGTGGTGGAGTGTATTGATAATTCGGCATATCTGAGTCTGTTTTAATTTTATATCCTGGATAAACATTTAAGTTTAATCCTTTTTTATGCATTTTTTTTCTGTTTTCTGCCAATTAAAATTTATCCCCAAGCATTAATTTATATATATACTTTTCCCTTAATTGTTGTAGTTCTAAAGAATATTTCTAGTGAATTCAATTCGCCTTAAAACTAAAAGATGTTTCATCCATGTGTTCTTTAGTTTATACTTTCAGATGTATTTCTCTTTTCTTATTTTATTTCTAACAAATTAGAAAATGTTATTTTTTCAGATTTTTTTTTCTAAATAACAATAATGACAACTACAAGTGACTTTATAAGTGAAAAACACGATTTGATATTTATTTGACAAAAACTTATAGTGAAAAAGGAGCTTAAGTGGGGAAAAAATGTTGAAAAATTGTAAAAACTTTTTAAAAAAAGTTTTTTTACAAAGAAAAATAAACAAACATCATCGTGTAAAACTATTATTTCTACTTGAACAATTTACCTGTGTAATATTTATTTTATGGATACATTTTGCACTTACAAAAGTATTTACTTACTCACACTTTCTTATTTGCACACATATATACATACATACATACATACATACATACATACATACATACATATGTGAGAGAAACTAGTGAATAAGAGCTTATTCCGGACATGTTGGAATAAATCTATTTTACTTATTTTTAATTGAACACACAATCAGACAAACATATACTGATGTACCTGATATGAAAACATTTATATACATAACTCAATATATACTAGAGAACTCAATAAAAATATTTAACAGATACATCGAATGTTGTGTTGACACTCAATTCAATTTATAATCACACTTTCGTCGTAACAACTCGCAATTATGTCGGAAGGAACGGTTTTGATTATATGTTTTATATAATTTTCAAATAATTTTTTTTTGTAAACGTGTTTTTAATTTTTGTCGACACCTATTTTTTGAAATCAGATGCGCAACCGCAATCACACTTCATTCCTTGCAACAATCAATAAATTTTATTGCTATAGTCGGGCTTGATCGAATATACATTATACCACATTGCTGGTTATTGATAGTCCCTAAGAAAAATTATGGAACGACCTTCGTATAATTTGATTTTTTGCTTAAGAATTTAAAATATTAATATAACAACAACTTTTGTGAGATTTATGCGTTTTGAAACGTTCTTCCGGGGGTCTTATAAGGGAGGAATTAGTAATAGTGGCCCGATCTTCAAAAAATTTTACAAGTCGGTACACAAATTTTTCAAATTTTTCGTTCACAATTTGAGCTTAAAAATGATTAGTGATTTAGTCACAGTTATTGTTCTAATTGTCTTGAATATATGTGATAAATTTTTCGAACATCGGTCAATATTTTCTGGAGTTCCCATATATGGCTCCTTCCCGGAAAAGTTTTTAAGCTTATAAGATTCTTAAATTGTAGTGACATTTTTAAAAGTATTTATTTTTAAATTGTCATTAACATATAAATTAAATTTGAAAATTTTCGTTATAAAATTATTTTGTCATAACTCCCTTATAGTGCTTTCAAAATATCTTCTTTTTCCGGTAGTACCAAATGGATAGTAAATATTAATTATTGATTAACTTTTAAAACTTCGTGCAAACATTTTTTTGAACTACTTTACAAAAAATGTAGAGGGTATAAGAATTTTTTACTTTTAAAATCACAAGTCAGATTTTTAATATATATCCGAAAGTATATATTTCAATTTTTTACTTAGTTAAAATAATTGAAATTTAAAATTTGTGAAATTTAAAAAAAAAAAAAACAACGAAATAAAATTATATTATAACTTCGGCAGCTTGGACCCTATTGGGGCTTAATGGGCGGTGTGATAGATGTGAATTTATTTCTAATAGATTTTGGGTTTTTAGTTTTATTATAAACCGATTTTTTTATTATTAATTTCTATTATGCTAAATTTTAATTGAAGTATATTGGAGCACTTGGAACAGAGCTAATTACAATTTCCCTTCAGTCTCCTATATTTAACTTAAAAACAGTTTTAATAAAATTTTACTTGATTTATTATAAACGTTCATACGGTAATTGTTACCACTATTTACATACACACTCAGTGAACAGAGTTTGTGTCGCTAAATGTAAGCAGCAAATATGCGAACTTAAGCATGTTAGATACACACGAGAGAATCGGCTGCAACGAATCTTAAAAACTTGTTATTTCAAAAGCCAAGGAAGTACGTTTTAAAATTTACGAAGGGGTCAAAATGTTGTTGTAAGGACACTGACCTATTGCAACCTACTTTATAATTTATTATTTTATGAAAATAAAATGCCTTCACTTCCCTACTTTTTGAAAGAATTGTATTCATATATTCACGAGAATGTACCCAGCAGATATATATCTCTGTCTGTTAAAGAGTATTAAAATTATAGACAATTAAACCACTTGCCTAGAATACCTATATAACTTTTCATTAGTTTCAGATGAAGGGTAACTATTAAATTTTAGTTTTAAAATCTTTCCCCATATTCTTTATGAATTGTTTTATGAATAAGATCAGGAGAGTTATTACAGAATATGGCCCGCTAGTTTTAAAATAAGATATAAATATTAAAAACAGTTAAAAAATATAATAATAATAATAATAATAATAATAATAATAATAATAATAATAATTGTAAAAATTTTAAATTTTATAGTCTTATAGATTTAAACCCTTTTTTGGACGGACCTTAAGTGGAGATATAGCAAAACATTAAAGGGTCAGAAATTTAATCTTAACGATTTTCAATAAAATTGGTTCATATATAAGAGCTTTTCGAGAATAAAACTATTTGTTCCATAAATGTATTATAGACCGATGTCGGTGAAATCAATAACATATATGAGACAGTCAGATACATTATAATGGCGGTGGGTCTATATTTAATAGTATTAAGTTTGAGCTATATTAAAGTATAGGCCCTCAAATAAGTTACGATCAAGTCATAACAATTAAAGAACCATATTTAAGATTTTATTATGCTTAAACCCATATTTCAGGGCCTTATATGAGAGTTATAGCAAAATATTATATTTGTCAAATTAATTAATTGCAAACTTTATCCAAAATGTTACCTAGAGCTTTATCATGGCCACATTAGTTACCTGTCTTTAAGACAGGTTTTTAATTTCAATAAAGTTTGTCTATATATAATACTTTTAGAAACTCAAACCCGTCTTCCTTAAAGGGGCCTATAAAAGCTATAGCAAAATATAGGACGATATTGTTCAAATTAATAGCAAATATTTAAAATAGTGCCAAATTTCAATAGAGTTGATCTTTTATAGATGAATCAATTTTATATTTAACAGTTTTATAAGCTTAAAATCATATTACCCTCATCACCAATCGTGGTAGCGAGGTGTATACTTATTATTCACTACTTCTTTTGTAGTAAATCAGTTTATTAATGAAAAATGATAGTGGAGAGGAACAGAGGCAGATAATCCTTAAACAAAGCAAAAACTAAAAATAAATATATTGAAGAACTTTTGTAGAAAAGTCTCAAAACTTTCGCGTTAATAGCTTCCTTTAAAAATAGATATACCAGATAGATATACCAGAATATATCACAGGTTATCCTCTATACAAGACAAAATTCTTCCCAACTTCTTTTTCAATAAACTGTTTTATAGAAAAGCTAATATATTGAGGAGTATGAAAGACTCCTATTTGTCTTAAATTTATACTGGTATGTAACCGGGTATTTATTATAACTTTTCATATTTAATATAAACACATTCACCACTTCTGGTTACTGCTGTACACACCATTTATGATAGAAAGAGACAAATCAGGTATGTACAAACTGTTTTCTATATTTAATTTAATTTTTTGGTTAGTAAACCGTTATGTATATTATATTTTCCACTCCTGCCAATAGGATATAACTTAATTTAGGACTATGAAAACAAGTAAGAAAGTTGTAGTTGGTCATGACCGACACTATAAAAACCCTTAAAAATTTTTTATACGACTTCATTGTCATAAATTAAAGAACGAGCGATTGTCCGGACATCCTTAAAACGTCTCAAAAAGTGATTATGAGTCGATTGATATATTTGAAATTGTTCACAATATTTTATATATCTGTGACAAACATCTTCTCAAACGTATAATACTCCAACCAACCTTTGTGGTGTAGCATATAAAAAGATTCATTCGGTCGTAAAACATCTTTGAATTTACAAGTCTTTCAAAGTGTTGGCTGTTTGCGATTTACAAACGACGTTTCATGTGTTTAAGTACACAATCATTTGCCGCATTTATGCGCACAACCAAATTTTGCGAAGCAAACATTTTGTTTCTGTTAACCCAGAAGGAATAGAAGAAGCAGCAGCAACAACAACAAAAAGAAGAAGCTACAACATGAAAGGAAATTGTCACTGGATTAATTTATTAATTTGCTGCAGGAATACACAAAGTATTATAAATAGTAATTTTATGCTATGAAAAAATAATATATATACATCACGAGTTTAATATTTTATGGTCTGATAAAGTTTTTGAATCTGTATTTGTAAATTGAATACAGGTACAGACAAAATTTGAAATTCATTAAATTTTGGGATGTTAATGAGTTCTTTAATGGTATAATTTAATAGCCTCCACCACAAATGCGTTAGAATTAAATAAGTTATTTTTCGTATTCACAAACTCACAGACGTATAGAATATATAAAAGTTTTTCTGTAATAAAGTTAGTTATATTTTTCGCTATATTTTTTTCTATTTAAACGATTTTGAAAACTGAAATGGTAATGAAGTACTTATAACTTAATATTATGGCAAATTTTCATTCTCATTTGTCGATTTATTATTATCAACTTTACGATTTTTGCTTGTATGAAGAGGTTGCCTAGGTATTGGTCTATATCTTTTAATATACATTTCCTTTATAAAGCAAATGGGACCAAATTTCAAAATTCTTGCTTTTCCAGTTCTTTAGATATTCGATAAATAATATTTGCTTTGTATATGGGTACACCCAGCTCGCTGTTATAGTTCTTTGGATATTCCATAGTAAATGTTTGCTTTGCTTGGGGCTACGCTTCCCCCTGGTATAACAAATATTTGTTTTGTATGAGGGAACTCTTTCCTCTGGACCTACTATAAATCCTACATTTTGTCCAGTAAAACAGAACATTGATATTTTATTTCTTTATTGAAACTTAGATCGAATCTATCAAACCATGGTCATCATGATATAAATCTTCTATGAATGAAATGTATTCCATTTAATAAATTTTATAGCCAAAGAGATTTCTATAACAAAAAAGTTTATAATTTAAATGGACCGTTTTCTTAACATAACTACTTCGCTTAAAGCAGCCTTTACAACCTTTGCGGACAACATTGTTTGGTTACATAGTTTCGGCATAAGAAAAACAGAACATAAATATACACATACACATAAATACATACATACATACATACATACATACATACATACATACATACATACATACATAAATACATAAATACATACATACATACACGCAGTTAAAACATTGCTTCATTTTGTGTTTAATTTTAACTTTATATATTATATTATATATATGTATGTCGCAAAAACTCCTTCTTTTCCTGTGCAGTCAGATCCTATTTCTTGTATTGCAAATAAACTGACACAAACACTCACATTATTATAACAAGACCTCTATGTGTAGGTGTTTCCTAAGTGTATGTGTGTTTAAATTTTATCATCACAAAAATCTCCAACGAAATTTGTTCATACCTGGAAAGAAATAAAGAACATTTTATGGATTTACTAAATATGACTACAAGAAAAAAAGGTAATAAAATCAAATATATTAAATTCTTATAAATTTGATAAAGAAGCAGCAGAGTCTTCTAGTTTTTTTTTAAGTCTTCTTTTATGTTTATTTATTTATTTTTTATCATATTGTTAAAATTAAAAATTAAATTAAGTTAAATTAAATTTGCTCGTATTTATATAAAAAATTTTAAAAAGTTTAATTTACAATACAATATAAAACACATTACACTGTAATGTGTTCAACTTGTCTATTCGTTTCCCAAGGGTCAATAGTCATCTAAAGTTGTTCACAAGTACAAAATAATCTGTCATACTGACAACAAAATACTCTGCTTTCATAAAAAATAAATTTATTTTTTCACTAAATTTAAAAAAGTAGAAATGCTATAAAAATGCGTACAAAGAAAATAACTTATGTTTCGTACATATTTACACTCACAAACGCATACAACATACGAAAGATTTTCCTAAATACATTAATGGTAAATAAAGGTTTCTCATAAAATCATAAAATTATTTATATTTTTCTACACACACGGACGTACATAACTAAATCGGCTCAGATTTTGATTTGATGCAAAAAAATATATACATAGTGGGGTCTTAGATGATTTCTTCCTATCGTTACACACGGAATAAGAAAGTTAATACCCCCTTCAGCAATTGTGGTGTTCCCAAACCGTGTTTTAAATAATTCTGTAACTTTGGAGCTATTGAATATTTTTAACGAAATTTCACATTGGCATTCTTCATGTATCCTGGGGTCGGGGCTGAGAGGAGCTTACAAATAACTTTGCAAAGTTTGTTTAACGGTTATAAAATTATGGAACATTATTCAAAGACATATTTCAATTGTTATACACTTATTATTCAATAAATAGCACACCCAGGAAATAGTTGATTTTTAAGTAAAAATTGTACCACTTTTTAGAAATAAAGTAAATAAAAAATACCATTTTTTTCTAAATTTCTATTTCAAAATAATATATTTTAGATATATATAGTTCTTGCATAAAAATTTCAGAATTTTTTACAGAATTCAAAGGATATTGATAAGAAATTCAGCCCACTAAGCTAACAAAAAACTAAAAAACATTGCAAAAATAAGTAAAAATTTTACTTTGGTCCACACATCTCTTAAACTTATGTTTTTGTGAGGAATTATAAAAGCTATATGTTTGTAAAATATTTTTTCAATCAAGTCATAAATAAAATTTTTACGATTTTTAAAAAAGCTGTTATACCTGAGATAACCAACTTTAAAAATTAACATCTCGACCTTGAATCCACTTGAAACATTTAATTTTCCAGTTCAGTTGGAGATCACCTCAAGAATACCCAAGATGTCCAACTAGAAACATATATTAAAAATTTCGTTTGTAAAGGGGTACCAATCCTCCATTTCGTATTAAAATTTTCGTTTCTTAATGGGATACCAACTTTTCACTAGAATTATTGTTAGGGTGTTATACATATGCGCACAACATGCTAGAGAGCTTCGAGATATAAACTTACAAAATCCAATGCTTTTTACAATACATAGGTCGCCGTGCAACAATGAAACAGTTGTCAGAACTAGAAGATACTTTGGGAAGATGCAGCACACAATGACAGTTAATGCAGGTCAAGTGAGGAGAATATTGAAATGATGGATAAACTACATACACGTAGCATTTTTTATAAAAGTTTAATTAGTCGGTAATCACCACACATAACAAATTATTTTGGATGTGTGTATGAGAACATATAGACAGACAGATACACATAGCTAAATTGACTAAAATTTTGATTTTCTTTTTTAGTCTCTTAGATTTCATTAGTTATTCTTATTAAACGATACATTTCCATGTTTATTTTTTTTCATAGAAACTTTAAATTAGTTTTAGGACAAAGTCTGATCCGAAATGAAAATATAATGCTCATAAAAATCACAGATATGAAGATATTTTAATTAACTATGGCACAAATTAAGTTTGTATTGTTCCAATTATATTTTAAGATTTAATAAAGGTGGTCCATAAATCACCGAAACTCCCACACACATCTATTTTACTTTAAAGTCCATAAATCTGAAAAACAAGTGTTGTGGTAATATTTCGTATGTTTAAGATTTTCACAACTAGAAAACACATAAATTTTACGAGGATAAGTTCATAATTTAATATAGATCTTATCTAACCTTATCTTATCCTCAATATTGCATAAACTATTGAATGGAGAGTATTAATATTTCACTTCAATTACTTTCTCAAGAAAAAGTTTTGTGGGACAAAATGAAGGACGCACAGCACCTAATTTTTGCATTAAATTATGGATAATCAAATAATACCAGAGGCGTTCTATAATTGTTCAATCCTGCACAATAGAGAATAATTTATTCGGTCTTTACTGAATATTTATAATATAAATACAAACTTATTTACCACATTTGATAGTAGAGGTTATACAAAAATAAATACCAACCATGTACACATTTCAAATATTAGAAAGAATCTTGTTAAAATTCTGGTTTATTTTCTGGCGTGACTCTGTGAAATGAAAAAAACTACAAGTCCCTTAAGAGTACAAATACAAATATATATAAGTATATGGATATAATTATATATACGTAGATTCCTTGTAGTGTCATCTATTGTGTGTACATTCAATTTGCTGCAGTTACTATAAGGTGTGTGTGTGGATATTAGATGTATAAAAATAAAGGATTTAAGGATGATTTAAAAAAAATTCACTATCTAAAAATTAAAATTAATGAATTTAATAAAAATATTGAAATTTTAAAAATTCAAGTTTACTTGTGTTTTAACCAGTGATGTCAATCCCGTTATCACTTTCCCGGTATTTTCGGGATTAAGAAATCCCGAATGCCGAAATTTAAAAAGTAATCCCGAATTTTCTGGGAAATCCCAAATAATTATTTTAAGTTTATATTAATTAGTGTCATATATATATATACAAAACTTGACGCCATTGGATAGTTATTAATCCATTTCATTCCGGTGTTAGATTACCTCTCTTTAAAAAACTTCAATGGAGAGAAATAATTTATACGTTGAAGGGATATGAATCAGTGTATATTGTTTAAAAAAATATTTTCTTTACAGCTGGAACATCAAATTCTATAGACTTAAATATTTGTAAACCTCTTAAACTTTTCTATTTTTGTGGTTAATAATAATTTTATAGAAAAAATAACTATAACATTTTTGTTGATTATGTAGATTTGTATGTTATTTAAGCTTAAAGGATTTTATTTCATTTCACATTTGTTGACTTGATACAAATTATATCAAAATTTTAATGTGGAAAAGAAATTATTGTGTAAACATATTTTCATATTTATGTGTGTATGTATGTAAATATGTTAAATTATAATTTGTATGTTAAATTATGTTGATTTCGCAATAAAAAATATGCAAATGAGCATATTTCAATATTTGTTCCTTCTTCACATCCCTTAAAACAGAGGGATCTTAAAATATAACTATAAATGTTCATATATGAAAGTGTGTAAGTGTTGAAAGGGTTTTTATTTAAACTGAATTAAAATACATATACAAATATTATTTTTTCTATCAGACAAATAATGTATGGAACTTCAAATGTTCCAATTTTATTTTAATTTTTTATTAAAACTTTTAATTCTCAAATAAAATGAAAAATGTTGTTATGAAATTGCTATTAGGGATATAACTTTCTATACACATATACATTAGAGTGATCATAATGAAATTTTGCAATATATTAAAAATTGTTTAAATTTATGTAAAATCATTTAGGTTAATGATCGCATTATTCTTTTTTATATATTACTAGATCTTACCTCGATTTCCCCAAATCCCCCTTATTATGTCCGTTCAAACATTTTCCAATAAAACCGTTTAATGGATGAAATAGTTCTTAAGATATTCAAAAATATATATAATAATGATTATGACCACATCTATAAAACTGTTTTACATTTATGAATTCTAGCTGCAATAATAATTTTAGCTATAATAATTCCAGAAATAAGGAGAAGGAAGGTTAACCTTTCCTTGGACCTGACCGTTAAACATTTTGTCCAGCCAAACTGTTTCCCTTAGATATTCGATAACTTCTTCATCTTCAAATTCTATCCATCCAAAATTTTGTCCAGTATAACAGTTTCCTGAGAAAGTAATTGGGACCAAATTTGAAAATTCTCGCTGTAGTGGTTCTTTGTATATTCGATAATCAATATTTGTCTTGTATAGGATTATATCCGTCCTGCGTCTGGTCCGCAAATGCAGTTCCTTGACGAAGTGATTGAGAGAAAAATTTTCGCTATTATTGTCAGGGGGGTCTATCTCTCCCCCCTGACCCTAACCGACCTACATTTTTTGCAATAAAACAGTTCATTGAAAAAGTGATTGGGACCAAAGATGTTCTATACAAAATATTTGCTTTATATGAGGATGACCCGTCTCCTGGTCCTATCCGACTTGAAATACCAAATTTCTATAGAAAATTAATTGAAGTCTAACAAATCAGTAGCTTCGTAACATGTTAAAAGTTTCCTGGAATTATAGTGTTAACCAACATCGGGTTGCCGACCTCTAGCAATTTCAAAGCAAATTCGCCGGAAATTTAGTTAATAATGACTTAATTTCATCCCAAATTGTTTTGAATGCGCTTAAATTTCAGGTTACGTTTTTCACAGAAAAAAATCGTTTATTTAATTTAAACTAAAGATGATTCATGATTGATGAAAACCGATAAAAAGTATTTTAAATGCAATACTTTTTTAACTTAGTCAATTTCTTTTGTTTTTTAGGTTGGATTCTACTAAAGTTCATATAGATTGCACTGATCGCATTGATTTTTAAGGACGTTTCCGATGCCCATAATTGAATTGCTACTTCGGTGGGACTTTCAGTACGACAAATGCTCCAAATACCCGATATCCAATCATGGATCATCTTCAGTGGTCAAATATTTATATGAATTTATTTTTAATCATTTATAGAATCTTTCAAAAATATCAAAGCTCCCTGAATTTAAAGTCGGAAGCTCCATCTGTCCAAATTAATAATATACCATATCTGGCTAAAAATTCCAGGAAACAACGGCGGGTAATGTTCCAGAGATACATGTTGTAATTAGACCAGAGTTCTCGTCCGTACAACAGATTTGATTTTACACACGCACTTTGTTTGTCTGAATATTTGGGAGAATACAAATGTTGATTTTTTTCGTCTGTTGTTTATGTCTGAACCTCCAACACCATTTGTAGTCACTATACTACCCAAAAAGTAGAAAGTATCTATGAATTCGACTGGTTGACCTTGCAGCATGATGCTATGTTTATTCTGATTACATTGATTCTCTTTAAATTTTTATCGAGCTTTACATTACGCGCCTATATTCTTTGCTTGGGAGTAAACTAATAACATTTGCAAAATCTATAAGTTGATATGAAATTATACAAGTGATTCCAATTCTCTCTGAACAGTTATTGCTCAATATATCTTCCAGAACAATAGAGCGGATAACGGAGGTAATATTTGGCATCTTTGTCTTACTCCAGCATTTGTTTGAAATTGTTGTCTGATATTGCCGTTGTTAAGAACTAGAAGTTCAACATCATGAAACTGATTCGTATTATTTTTATCTGTATTATGAAAAATTTAAGCGTATTTTTAGGGACATTTATAAGGATTATCAATATACAATATTTCTTAAATTCATAAATGTATTTTTGTTAAATTTTATAAAACCAAAACATACCCGAGGTGATCTAATTAAGAGGGTCACTGACCATATAGATATGGTCTGATATCCATGAGTTGAAGCACACTGATGATATAAAGCTTCGTCATTAGTTGCTATTTGCTACATTATTTCTTTATGAGATCTTCAATAATTATATTCTGTTTAATTATTAATTGAGAAAATCTCAGTGTTAGAAAATTTCAACCTTAAAATAAAAATTACTAAAAATACATGAGTGTCAAATAAATTTAATATATGTGTGTAAAAGACTAACACATATAAAGATACAAACATCTAAACTTAGATAAGCATATTTGACAGTTGACATATTTCAAAATAAATAAATATTGACAGGTTAAAACACATTATAAAATGGAGATTTTAAAGGATGTAAAATATAATCTTTATGAAATATAACAGGAAATAAGAAGAAATATTGGCAAACATTTTTTTACGTATGTATTTATGATGTCGCTTAAAGTATTTAAACACAGCAATATGCCACATATGTATATGTCTTACTGAACAGTGTTATCATGTGTAGTCAAATTTATATTTTTAAAAATAAATATGGAAAATATTTAATCATGATATATTATTATCACATTGACTGACGGGCATCGATAATCGACTCAGGATGTGATTATAAGGTCTAATGAAAAATGTACCCGTTGCAACTATCTGCACAAAAGCATAATTTTTCATCCACCTGTAGTGGTGAAATAACCTTTTACATCTCTTTTTATACCCTTCACCACTACAAGTGGTGAATAGGGTATATTAAACTTGTCATTCCGTGAGTAACGCTGATAAGGAATCATCTCACCCCTCATAATGTGTATATATTATTGTATTAAATTAAAATCTAAGTTATTGAGAAACAGTAAAAAAACAAGTAAAAAGTTATACTCGGTCAAGCCCGAATATTTAATACACTACACTACATTGTTGGTTATATGTGCTCCAAAAATTAATGAACCACCCTTGTAAAAAGTATTTTTTGTTTATGCTTAAGCGTACAGTATATTATACTGGTATCAACTTCCATGTGGGATTAATACGTTCTAAAATGTTTTTTTTTTCTGTGGGAGCTAGAAGAAATTATGGACCGACCCTCACAAAATTTCGCACATTGATTTTTGCTTATATTTATCTTAATTTTACTAATTCTTATTACAATACCAACGTATTTGTGAGATTGTATGGGACCTATGAGAAATTATGGATCGATCAACATATAATCTGGCACATCGTTAGAGAATATTATAAAACTAATTTCTATAAATCATGAACCTACCCTCGTAAAATTACGTACATCAGTTTTTGATTATATTTATCTTAATTTGATCAAATATATTTGCAATACCGTAAGATTTTAAGACTTAAGCCCTTCTAAGCAATATTCGGAAATGGGGTTGTATGAAATCTTTGAGAAATAATAGCCCAATCTTCGTACAATTTGGCACATAGCTGTAGTATACTATGCAACTTATTCGTATCAATTTTTGTTAAAATCATTGTGTATAAAGAAGTTTTAACTCCTTAAAATGTAAAGTTGAAATGTAAACTTTTTGAAGTTCTAAATTCAGATATAACTTTTTTAGCGGATTCATATATTTATAAGTTTCTTGAGGAAATAAGGAAGAACTTATAGATCTGAAATTACCTCGAATTTCACACGAAAAAGTAGAGCCCCGAATTACATTGTCCCGATTTGCACCGATTTTAAAGATTTTTAATATTCGATTTGCATCGTTGCAATTTCAAGTTGCGTCGGTCCCACTTGCCTTATTTTGACCCTGATTTGATTTAACATTGATCGTCATCTGTAGGTTAAGTTTTAAACTGCGTGAAATAAATGGAAATCCTTTTTTTATTTGTTACATAAGTGGTGCTAAGAACAAGTGTCTGGTTATAGTAAAATTTACTGTGTGATTCGCTAAATTACATTTAAGACGTAAAAAATGAAGTTTTGCTTTATATCAGTGATGTCTAAAATTCACAATTCCCGATTCAAGAGGATAGACTACGAATTCCACTATCGAAACAACACTTCACATGTACATTATAAACGACTGCCGTTTTTTTAAATTTAAAAACTTTTTTCACATTTATAATTTGCCTTCATTGCTCACAATTTTAATGGAAATTTGTACAGAATTATCTAAAATAACATTGTTAATATACAAATTAAGTTGGTTACTTCAAAAATTAATGTTTCGTTATTTGAACATATTAATTATAAAAAGAAGGGTTTTTTTTAATGTAAAATTAAGCGGAATTAAGTTTTACTGCTTCAGACACAAAGACAATTTGTAAAGTAAACAAATTTTGGGTTTTTCTCAGATATTTTTTGGTTGTGCATCCGATTTTTGTTCGGAATATCGTTCAGCCCATTGTAATGTTCTCAAGAAACAGAAGTTTGATTTTTTTAATCCAAAAATTCTATACTACTTAATATTATACGCGAAATATGTAATTTAATATATCCTTTTTATAGTGTAGATTATGAAAATTGCAATTAATATACAACATTGAATTATTTTTTACATTAAAGTAAATAAAAAATGTAAATAATTTTGCTCATAAATTGTTTTTGCAAAATATAAAAATGTTTGTTTAAATATTTATGATTTTTTGTAAGTTAAATAAAAAATCAATTGTATATGTTCATACCCTGCACCACCGTAGTAACACCAACTTTTAAATATGACGTTCGGTTCAAAATTTATTTCTAGGTCAATTTAACGATGTCCGTCTGTCTGTTCAATGCATTTTTTTAAATATATCTCGAATAAATTTGGCGCATATTATTATTTTGGTCCAAGAACGAAGCCTGTGGAACTGAACATGTTCGAGTCAATATTTCAGGTACCTCCCATAAAAATTTCCTCCCGGGATGAAGTTTTAAGCTCATGAAGTTCCAAAATATAAAGCGATTTTAACGAAATTTGAAAAAGTAAATCTTATAATATTCTACAATGATGAACCAAATTATGCGTGAAATTTATTTTTGAAACGAATAAATTTCACATTGAAATTCAATAAGACGATTGTTGTTAATGAATTTTATCTAACTACTAACCAACAATGTGGTGTAGGGTAGAATATAGCCGGGCTTGACCGACAGCAACATTCTAACCTCTTTTATTTATAAAATTTTTATTTTAAAATTTAATTATGTTTAATACAAATATAACAATTTATAAATTTTTTTCAATTTTCCCAAACCGTTTAATTGAATTGTAAATGACAGCAAACAAATACGTTCATTAATGAAACCACCTCCTAACGCTAACTAACACTCACTCATTTATATAACACTTCATATTAAATTTAATATGTACATATGTATGTATGTATGTATGTATGTATGTATGTATGTATGTATGTATGTATGTATGTATGTATGTATGTATGCATGCATTGTAGTAAATATGTATATTCATATGTAAATATATTTGTTATTATTATATTTTGTCGTGTTTATTTACTCTTTTCTTTTTTTCGTAATTTTCTTTAACAGTCTCTGCGGTTTAATTAAAATGAAATTTTAACTTTTATGCAAACAAAACAATCGCCAAATAAATAAAAAAACTCTATATTCCCCTGAAATGTCAGTGTTAGTGAAGATGCAAAGTGATTTTAAAACGATTATTTTTTGAAAATAATTGTGTTTATTCGGAATCGCTTGAAATATCTAAGTCAATAAAATAATTTCTCACCTTTTGCATAGAAATATCCAAACAAAAATTCCTTATAAAAGTTATTTACAAAATTTATCTTTATTCATAGAAATAATCATTGTTATAAATATCACTGAAAGTACTTTCTACAAATGTAAGATAATTTAAAAATTAATCCAGCTTTTTGATTTAAACACTTAACATTTTTTTGAAATCGACTGAATTTGATAGGCCGTCTGTTTTAATTTGCAAAAGTTAACATATTTGAGATAGACAACTTTGGAAGGTCACCCACTAACCCTCTATAATCTACCAAGTTAACTCGAAAACACTCCAACTGTGCCAATTTTGTTAACCATTCAAAAGTAAATAATTATTTAAAAAGTCGTTTTAGAACCAATGTGCGAGATTGGTCAAGATGTACAGTGTTTCCAACACTCGTTTTTTAAAAACAATTCTGACACTTTTAAACCAATTGAGATATATATCAATCTATGTTTGTTTAAGATTTATACTAGACCAATTTTGTTGAGATAGGCTATAAAAAATTCGGTAGGGTCAGCCGAGAGGCACCCCCATACAAGAAAATTTTAATAATCGAAAATCTAAAGAACTATTATAGTGAAAGAACTATTATAGCGAGAGTATTAAAATTTGGTCCTAATAATTATGTTAAGTTGTAGCCCCCATACAATTTTGAAGTGAGATTACAAAGATTTCATATCAATTACTTTCCCAAGAAACAGTTTTACTGGACAAAATGCAGGACGGATAGGATAGGAGGTGATGCAGTCCACCTATAATGCAAATATGATTGTTGATTATTTGCATGAATATAGGGGGAAAAGGGACCTACGATACAAAAAAAACAGAAGATCTGTCCCAATAGGAGAGCTGTCCTAATATCAGCCAAATATGTAATTACCGAATGTCTAAAAAAACTATTTCCTCTAGGGTTTTATATGCAATGGCTTTACTGGAAAAAATTAAGATCGGACATGATCGGAGGGAGATGTATCCTCCTTTAAAAGCAAATTCTTACGTCAAATTAAATTCTACCAGATTAATTACAATTAAAATTTATACATCAAATTGTAACGTTTTTTTTATAAAAAAATTATGTATCAAAAATGAATGCATTATCTCTCAATCCTACGTAGAAAAAGGCTTTAAAAAATCGCTTCATAACCACTGTACATTAGTATTGTGCTAATATTTCATATATTTAAGATTTACAGAACCAAAAAATGTTAATCCTTGTACAAATTGAAAGATTTATTCTTAAGTCTGCAGTACATTATTGTAACACTTACGTTTATGCGAAATTAATGCGTTTTAACATATTTTTTTCTGGCCGGTTATAGGAAAGGCCGGAATTAAAGGACATTTTTGGTCGACTCTCGTATAATTTCCGACATCGATTTTTGTTTATATGTGAGATAAATGTCATTCAAAGTCATATTTGTAGCTATGAGAAATAATGGACCGATCCTCGCGTAATCTGGCACATAAATATTGTTCGACTTACTTTTACCAAATTTATAATAATTTATAATAATTTATGTCCGGAAGACATTTGTATGGAAGGTATCTGAAATATTGGATCGAACGTAGCCAATTTAAATATGCTGCTTTAATTAAATCCACTAATTCGAACGGTATACTATCTGAGTGTAGCACTGTACTTTTCTGTATATTAAAAACATCAGCACAAACGCATAATACTCCTACGTTGGTGTAGGGTATAAATATAAGGAATTTGCGGCAAAATGAATTACAAATAAACTAAATAAATACACATTTGAGAAAAATTATAAAATTCTCCCAGTAACGTCTTTACTAAAAACTTTAAATAGTCACGTTCACATTCTTTATTATAAATCATCACTGTGGATAATTATCAGGGTTTAAGAAGTCTTACATGAAGAAAAATTGTGATGTAAGTAAATAATTCATGTTTAATGCGTCTTGACGATGAAAGAATCAACGTTATGTGTTGTGCAACATAAAACAACGAACAAAAAATCTTTGGTCGAATCATGTTTTTCAACAAACATGTATGTATGTACGTACATATATCATCCTTGGACATAGGTTGTGATTTAAGAACGAGGGATGTTTAGTAACTAAATGGGTTCATTTCTTTTGTTTATTGAAATAAACATTTTTTAAATTTCTGTTAAAGAAATTTATTGATTCATTTTCAGATTCCTGATATTTCACATGATTGAATATATATGAGTATTACAAATATTACTCAAATTTTCGTTAGACCCTCGATTATAGTGTAATACAAGAGCGTAATAGTTTAAATATGTATATAAAAAATTAATTCGATCTTCCTCTACGCAGAATGTATCTCATAAAATCATGAATATTATACAGTTGCTGTCAGAACTTTATTCATTTCATTAGAATCCTTTTTTTCAAAAAGAGTTACTAAAATACTCTTTTTTGAAATAACTCACTTTCACAAAATTTTATTCAATGTCCTCAAAATAACATAAAGTAATTTGTCACCAGTTTTGTGTCATTTCACTCTTAACTATGTGTAATCATTACAAGCTCTTACTTTTTTGTGATTTTCGACTTCTCAATAGGTTATATATTGGTATAAGATTAAAAGCAAATAAAATTAAAATATTTTGTGGTCCTGGTTAAAACCATTCATATTGATGGAATGTTAAAATCTGAAGAAATATATGCTTTAACAGTAAAACTATAAATTATTCTATACAAAAACGGGTGTGAATCGACACTTTTATGTAGTTTGGAGGTCAATCGACATCGGCCTATAAAAAGCTCATGTAAAAATGACAAGTAATATCCTTACACAATGATAACTAAAAAGAAGGGAAATTGGAACAATATTGCAATTGTACTTGGGAGGCCTTTGAATATATTTTAAAAAGACATTTAATATTGAATCAGTCAAATTATTATTAGTGACAAATTTCATTGAAAAAATTATAACATTTGGCTTAAAATTTTATCCGGTAAGAAGCCTTGTAAGAGATGAATGCTACAGTCAAATGTGTACAATAATCATGAAATTAGTTTTATTTATTAATGTCCATTACAAAAGTTATTGTACCGAATTTAAGCTAAATAAATTAATATTTTAGAGTTTATAAGCTTTAAATACTTTTCTAAGATATTGACCTTATATGGGAGCTATACCCAAATATCAGTAAAGTATCAACATTTTGATAACCTTTTTACTAATCCGATCCTGATGCTCTTTGATATAATATTTTCTGTCTTAATCCAATTACTTTTTAATGAAAAAGTTAGAAAAGTTGTTCTTTTGAGGTTGTTTTATTTATCTATATATAACTTTTTTTCTATCGAAAAATATGGCAAGTTTCTAATCTGGCCGATTTTTTTTAGAATTCGGTCCATTTGTCTAGTGTTTGGGATCATGTATGATTCCATATTTGTAGAGTATAATAAGTCCCTTATTATTTGAATTTAATGTTGTTGGACTAAGCAGTTTCCTATTTGCAACGCTAAATGAGTCGCTACATGGGGCCTAGCTCCCATTTAAGACTCATAACCGTTACAGAGTTTTAACATTATAAAACTCTTAAATGTAGATCAATTTCGTTAATATTTAATATAATAAAATAATTCATGCAAAGTTTTCTGAAATGTAAGCCAACTTGGTTTATTATGATTTGGACTGTGAGTCAAAACTAATCTTCTAGTTTCTTGTTTAACTTAATTAGACATTTCTCTCTTTCGTATTTGTCAAATTCAACCATACAAATCTATAACCATATGCTTCCACAATCGAAAGAATTATTCGGAAAATAATGAAAAATCGAATCACATGAGCATGCAAAAAAAACCTAGATGTTATTAGCTACAGAACTGAAATCTACTAACCTCATGCGTTTTGTATGGATCATCCTTTATATAATGAATTAAGAAACATTTTAAGAAATTCTTTAAACCTTTCTTGGAAAAACAAATAGTTTGTTAAAAAATACTTTATTTAAATACTTTTGGGAGGCATCGTAGAGATTTATATAATACACGCATTAATTCTCATTTTACGTTGTTGGTCTATGATTTTTATATGTATATGTGCATGCGTATATGTTGAAAAGGAAAAGGAAATAATGCCAATTTTGTTGTTGATTGGTTGAATTCTGACTAAAATATAAACCACGAAATGTGATTACAAAAGCGTGTTGAGACCATATTTGCAGTGAAAAAATACACATATTGTTCATCAATAATGGAATAACAAAATATTTGTCTGAATGTAGAATTCATTACGCAGGTATCATTTCTACAATAAATTCTTAATGTTTACAAGATAAAAGATGATGACGCATTGCAGGTTGACTAAAAAATAATGAATTTGGATTTTAGTTTTTAAGCGTTTTGTGTCACCTTAATGATATTTACACAATACAAGTGCAAAAAAAAATTATTTCATATGTGAATTTCGACGTATTCGAGATTTCTTGTTGTTAAATAAACGTATGAATGAATGTATTTTTGTATATATGTATGTATGTTTTTATGTATGTATGTATGTATGTATGTATGTATGTATGTATGTATGTATGTATGTATGTATGTATGTATGTATGTATGTATGTATGTATGTATGTTTGTATGTGTGTGTATGTACATATGTATAGTGTGTAATCGTTATAAATTTGTAAAACACACACACATCAATAAACAATTGAAATTTGTAGAAATCATTTCATGACCACAATTAGTTTCATCTTCCTTCTCTGTATTTAATTCCGAAAATTGTTTTATTTGTAAACCTTAAATTGGAGGTTGAGTGTGTTTTTCTTTATTTAAAATCTAAAACTTTCTTTTGTCAAATTCAATATCTTTATGACGTTTATTTATATAACAAAATTTTTGGTTCAAAATTTTTGGCAAAAATCATAAATAAACATATTTTTATTTATTAGAAATAATTGGAAGAAAATGCCCTATAATAATAGAAGTTTTTAAGGACTTTCCAAAGTAATAAATAAATTAAGATTTTATTACCGCTGGAACTGTATATGACAATGAAACGAAGTTCTTGTTTAACAAAGTTTGTGCTTAATAAAATAGTGAAAATAATAACGCAATAGTGGAAATACATTTCACCAGTTTCTAGGAATCGTATAATTTGTAATATTTAAATTTAAATCTAAGACCTTGATTTTTACAGTTCAATCAATGACTAAACTAAGAATTAGCTGTTAAAAACTTTTTACACGAATAAAAAATGTTTTTGGAATTACCTTCACCAATGTAGTAAATAACGCAAGCAAGTTTTTTTATACTCTCATCTCATATTAGAGATGAGCGATATTTTCACGACTGTGATGTAATCATTGTGAGTGGCAATTCACTGGTAACTACTGCGACTGAAATTGTGAAGTAACAGTTACTAGTAATGTCGTTCTTTCAAATTTGTTGTTTGAAAATATAATTGTGAAAGAAATTTTCAATCTGGAATTCTTATGATTTTAATATTCTTATTTGAAACCCCGCATATTAACATTATTTGGTACTATTAATGAAGAACAAATTGAAGAAATATTAAACAGGCGAACTGATAAATTTTAAGAGACAAAACTTTATCAAATTGTTCAATTTTGTGTCTATGGTTCTGCGGTACCATGCAAAAGAGTCTTTTCAAAAGCTGGACAATCATTAAATGATCATCGATTCTCTTTTGAAACACTGCGATTACTGTAACTGTGTGAGCAGCGATTTAAATATCGCTTTCACGCAGTATCACTCATCTCTATATCTCAGACCCTATAATGTATATATATTCCTGCATCAAATACAAAATCTCAGTCGATTTAGTTATGTCCGTGTGTCTATCTGTTTTTGGCACACTCGCATCCACAATAATCGAGAAAGCTTAATGAAATTTGGCCTAAGTATTTGTCATAGTCCTTAGAAGTTTCCTACTTAAAACCAGCAAAATTAATTCAGTACATTAAAAGTTATAGATCAACAGACTGAAAAAGTTAGTACACTTTTCTACAAACATAAAAATATTCAATTATATTTGATTCTATTATTTGATTTACTATGTTTTAGGGTTCTGATTGACTTCAAGAGGGTTCGGGCTTAACCCTATAAGGGTTTTTAACACAAATTTTAGTTTGGAAAAATATAAATTTCAATTTTGATAAAAAAATATTTTAGAATTTTGTGAGTGTTAAAACTTTTTCGATCAAAAAACACAAAAAATCGTAAATGCATCAATTTGAGAAAAATGCTTTTATGGCAAAAGACACATAATATCAACTGAGTTGTCAATATAGAAAAACCCACATTTTTTAAAGTTTTCCAGAACTTCTAAAAGTTTTGAATCTTAAATTTTGTACACCCCCGAGTTTAGTATTATACATAGAATGCACGACTTGAAATACCTTCAGTTTACCCTTTTGGCAGTGAAGGGTTTAAAAACTCAAAGTAATAAATCATTTAAAAACGTTTAAAAATAAAACTGACTGTACAAGACTCCAAAGAAGTTAATAAGTTTAACAAATTACCTGGAGCGTACACACAATTTCTTTTTAAGTTTAAAGACAAGACAAATAAAAAGCCAGCTTTGTTATTTAATGGTTATTACATGAGAAAACTTTATTACACTGGGCAACGAATAGAATTATGAATTTAATACGAATAGAATTTAATAAAGATGACATTTTTATTAAATATAAAATAAACATTTTCAAGGGTTTTGAGCTTTTTGAATTTGATCAAATTTTAAACCAAAAATTTAAATATGAGACAATACTTTACACAAAATTATAAAAAAATTCTAAGTAACTTTTATTTATTAAGATATAGACTGATATCTGTGGCATCCTCTAACTTCATGCAAATATATAATGTATACGTCTGTAAGTGTGTCTATATATAATCCTTCAGAAAAACGTCCTTTTTAAACGCATAAATTTCACATAAGTGTTAGTGTCACAATAATGTATTGCATACTCAAGAACAGATCAGTAAATCAAATCATACGAAGATCGTTCATGAATTTTTCCTTACAATTATTTCTAACCAATATTCTGGTGTAGGATATTGCATAGTTGGACTTGACCAAGTATAAAATTCTTGCATGTTTAAATATATATATTCCTTTCTTTTAATAAAATACTTATTATATGCCAACATAAATATTTTCTCTTAAGACAAAAAGGCTTTTGAAGATGTTGCACTTTGATATTTGTAGTGTGAAATTGTCTTTGATTTAAAAAGACTTTAATTATAAAGTACTTTGTATTTATTCAAAATTTAATTAGAGGTAAATATTAATGTAATTAAAATGGAAAAAGATACTT